>QRFJ01000056.1:2080487-2251873 GCA_006176705.1 Cocos nucifera
AAGAGAGAGATCAAAAAAGGGCACTATCGAGTCCTCTTTAGGACTCTACAACCAGCTTAGGTTGAAGCTTGGGGAAGATCTTATCTCCAGTCAAGATTGATGTTGAAATTGAAACTCGAGTGAGATCCTATCTCCAGCCGAGGTTGAAGTTGAAGCTCGAAGAAGATCTTATTTTCAGCCGAGGTTGAAGGAGATCTTTTCTCCTATTGACGTAGATGTTGAGGCTCAGGAGAGATCTCATCTCAGCAGCATGCTGAGGGTTGAAGTGGAGCTCGGGAGAGATCTTATCTCGCAGCAACCGAGGTTAAGATGGAGCTCAGAGGAGATCCTATCTCAACAGTCGAGGTTGAAGGAGATCTATCTCCTATTGACGTAGAAGCTCGGAGGAGATCTTATCTCCAACAATCGAGATTGAAGATGGAGCTTGGGGGAGATCTTATCTTCAACAGCCAAGGTTGTAGAAAATCTTATCTTCTATTAATGTGGAAGCTCGGGAGAGATCTTATCTCCAATAGTCAAGATTGAAGGAGATCTTATCTTCTATAGACTTTGAGGCTCGAAAGAGATCTTATCTCCAGCAGCCATGGTTGAAGAAGATCTTATCTTCTATTGACGTAGAAGCTTAGAGGAGATCTTATCTCCAGTAGTCGAGGTTGAATGAGGAGCTCGGGAGAGATTTTATCTCCAGCAGTCGAGATTATAGAAGATCTTATCTCCTGTTAACGTAGAAGCTCGGGGAAGATCTTATCTCCAGCAGTCGAGATTGAAGGTGGAACTCAGGATAGATCTTATCTTCAACAGTCGAGGTTGAAGGAGGAGCTCGGAGAAGATCTTATCTCCAGCAATCGAGGTTGTAGGAGATCTTATCTCCTATTGTCGTAGAAGCTTGGGGAAGATCTTATCTCCAGCAATCGAGGTTGAGGGAGATCTTATCTCCTATTATTATCGGGCACCATGGGGCCAACTTTGCTCATGTCAGGACGAGGTTCTCCTCCTGTTCCTAATGGACTATGGAGGTACATAAGGACCGTTGTCAGGGCCTCTTCCTCCATCTCATCTAAAATGAACGAGGCTTTCGACTTTGCTAGCATTAGATGAGATTCTCCTCTTATTTCTAATGGGCAATGGTGACACATAAGGGCTATTGTAAGAGCCTCTCCTTCCATCTCGTCTAAAATGAATGAGGCCTTCGACTTTGCTCACATTAGGATGAGGTTCTCCTCCTTTTTCTAATAGACTGTGGGGGCATATAAGGATTGTTGTCAGAGCCTCTCCCCCATCTCGTCTAAAATAAATGAAGCCTTCGACTTTGCTCACGTTAGGATGAGGTTCTCCTTCTATTCCTAATGGACTGTGGGAGCACATAAGGGTCATGTCAGGGCCTCTCCCTCCATCTCGTCTAAAATGAATGAGGTCTTTGACTTGCTTATGTTAGGATGAGGTTCTCCTCCTATTCCTAATATTGTCACTATTGATTACTTCTTCTTGACAGTATATTCTTAGATTCTCTAAGTCTTAAGGTCGTAGGAGCGTTGTTCCTCTAAGCTTCTTCAGGCGATAAGTTCAGGATCGGATGACCTTCTTTATTTCATATGGACCTTTTCAATTTGCGGCAAGCTTTTTCTAGCTCTAAGACTGAGAGATGGTGACTCGTCGAAGTACTAGGCCCCCAGAGATAGCGTCGATGATGCTGGAAGGCAGCCGATCTTCTTATTGTTCCTTTTTCATTGATGGTTCTAGTTATGGTAGCGCCATTAGCTTGCTTCAGACTGGCATCTGTGGAGCATTAAAGGGGATGTAGTTGTGAAACCTCTTAGGGGGAACACCTTCGCGCCCTTCCATCGGGGCTTCCTTGATGACGAGCTCGAGGAGGAGTTCGAGCTCGCTTGCACTCGAAGGGAGGGTCCATGAGCAT
The DNA here is from genome assembly GCA_006176705.1 of Cocos nucifera. Classification (NCBI taxonomy): domain Eukaryota; kingdom Viridiplantae; phylum Streptophyta; class Magnoliopsida; order Arecales; family Arecaceae; genus Cocos; species Cocos nucifera. Next base: position 2,082,403 of record QRFJ01000056.1, read on the forward strand.
AGTCGAGCTTCATTCGGCCCTCTTATGAAACCTCTTGGAGGAGAACTTTATGCTTTTTTGTCAAAGCTTCTTTGATGATGAGTTTGAGGGGGAGTTCGACCTCGCTTGCGCTCGGTGGAAGTCCGTGAGCACGGTCGAACTTCATTTCGCCCTTCTATGAAACCTCCTGAGGGAGAATTTTATGCTCTTTTATTGGGACTTTTTTGATGATGAGCTCAAGGGGGAGTTTAGCCTCGCTTGCACTCGAGGAAAGTCCGTAAGCACAGTCGAACTTCATTTCGTCCTTTTGTGAAATCTCCTAAGGGAAAAACTTCATGCCCTTTTGTCGGAGCTTCTTTGATGATGAGCTCGAGAGAGAGTTCGACCTCGTTTGCGTTTGGAGGGAGTCCGTAAGCATGACCGAACTTCATTCTGTCCTCCTGTAAAATCTTCTGGGGGGAGAACTTCTACTCTCTATTTTTCTTCTAGAGGAGAATCATGATCCGAACGTGGATCCTCTACTTTCTATTTCTCCTTCCTAAGAGCGACAGGTATGCTAGGCTAAATGCTCTTTCTTAAGGTCGGTTCCTAGCATCCTAATGGTCGATTTTTTGATAAAATCACCATCGGAGGCTGCTGCATGGCCTGCACCATTTTGGTGAGATCTGAACTCGCTACATCAATAGGTTAAACTGCTCCGAATCTACCATAATCGTCAGTGGAGGTGGTGATTGAAACACCGATAATGGAGTAGGAATAGATGGATCTGGCTCAGATCTGACGGTAAAAGTGGTAGATCTCCGAGTAGCCACCTTCTTTGAAGGTATTTCTTAGGATTGAGGAGGAGGATGAAGATGAACCTTGAAGAAGAAGGTCGGCAAGTCGACTGAGCACTCCTTTAAGAATAAGAGTACCTCAAGAACAGAGGCCCTTCCTTCAGCACCAATTCTGTTGGTGTAGAATCTAGTTGACGTCGGATCATGCTGGAGTCGAGAAGGATGAGGTCATCGTCGGTGACCTGCAAAATAAAGTTTCATTCAAAGTCAGTGATAATGGCTCCGATGGGATCCTTCGATGATCAAGTCAGCTCTTCTGACCAACAGAAATGGAGTGCTCAGACTAGAGTTCGGTAGAGTTTCAGAAAGGATAAGAGAGCTTAAAGCTTAGAAAAAATGTATCTAAAGAATCCCTTTTTATAGATGGAGCATGTAGCAGATTGATGGTGACAGTCATATCGTCCAGTAGTGGGTCATGTGGGGTTTGCTACGGAGAGAGAGGTATCGTCAGACCGATAATGGCAACCATGCCATCTGATCGTAGACCGCATGGGATTTGCTATGGAGAAAGAGGTATCATCAGACTGATAGTGGTGGTCATATCGTCCGATCGTGGGCTGCATGGAGTTTGTTACGGAGAGAGAAGTGCTGCCAGATCGATAATGGCAGTCATGCCATCTAATGGAAGCATGCGTTTGGAGTCCGACTGAGCTAGAGGAGTCCGACTATAAGAGTAGTTCGAAAGAAGTTCGGCTCTCATGAAAATTTGACTGAAGGAGAATTCTAGAAGAAGTTTGGCTCCTGTAGAAATTCGACTGAAGGAGAAGTTCAAAAGAAGTTCGGCTCCTAGAGGAATCCAACTGAAGGAGAAGTTCGAAAGGAGTTCGGCTCCTATGAAAATTCGATTGAAGGAGAATTTTAGGAGTTCGACTCCTATAAAAATCTGACTGAAGGAGAAGTTCGAAAGAAGTTCGGCTCCTAGAGAAATTCGACTGAAGGAGAAGTTCAGAAGGAGTTTGGCTCATGTGAAAATCCGACCGAAGAAGAATTCTGAAAGAAATTTGGCTTCCATAGAAGTTTGACTGAGGAAGAAATTCGATAGAAGTTTGGCTCCCATAGAAGCTCGATTGAAGGAAAAATTTGGAAGAAGTTTGGCTCCCATAGAAGCCCGACTGAAGGAAGAATCCGGAGGAAGTTCAGCTTCCATAGAAGTCCGACCGAAGGAGAAATTTGGAGGGAGTTCGGCTCCCATAGAAGCCCGACTGAAGAAGAAATTTAAAGAAAGTTTGGCTCCCATAGAAGCCCAATCGAAGGAGAAGCCTGGGAGGAGTTTGAATCCAACCAAAGAAAAAGTCTGGGAGGAGTCTGAATCCTGGAGAGTTCGGCAAGAATTCGACCATTGGGGGAGTTCGATTGGGGCTCGATCACTGAGAAGTTCAGTTGGCTGAAGGGGTTCGGCTGGAACTCGATCGTTGGAGAGTTCAACCAGCTGAAGGAGTTTGGCTAAGGTTTGGCCATTGAAGCTCTTCCGTGATTGTCGGTTGCATTGGGCTAAGCATCGGCTAGACTTCGACGGGAGCAGGGTTTATTCCCAATAATATGCTTATAGCCAGTAGAAGCATGAAAGCTATAAAAAGGCTGAAAAGAATATTATCATCTGAGTTTGAGATGAAGGATCTGGATCCAGCTGAAAAAATCTTTGGAATGGAGATTTGCAGAGATAGATGCAAAGGAGTGCTCCATTTGTCACAAGAAAAATATATTATCTAGAAAGTTCTGTGGAGGTTTGGGATGGAGAAGGCCAAACCTGTAAAGATGCCATTACCAAGCCATATATCTCTCTTCAAGTTACAAAGACCCCAATCAAAAGAGGAGAGAGAATATATGAAAAAAATCTCTTATGTAAATGTTGTAGGTAGTGTGTTGTACACTATGCTGTGCTGTAGACTAAATATAGCACATGCAGTGTGTATGGTTAGTAGATACATGGCTAATCTTGAAAAGAAACACCGAAAAGCATTGAAATAGATATTGCGATATCTGCATGGAACAAGAGATTATGGTTTGGTATTTGGTGGGCAGCCAGAAGGATTTGAAGAGGGAGGTCCGAGTCCTCTAGAAGGATTTGTAGATGCGAATTATGCAGGAGATCTTGATACAAAGAGGTCTACTACTGGATATCTCTTCTGCGTATACGATGGATCGATGTCTTAGAGATCAATGCTTCAGTCAATTACGGTCTTATCTACCATAGAGGCTGAGTATATTAGAATAACAGAGGCTGCAAAGGAAGCCCTTTGGCTTAGGAGGTTGATTATTGAGTTGAAGGTAGAGCAAAGCAAGGTTACACTGTTCGGTGATAGTCAGAGTGCTCTATTGTTAGCACAGAACCCAGTCTATAATACGCGCACAAAGCATATAGATGTGAGGTACCATAAAATCAGAAAGCTGATGGAGGAAGGTGAAGTGAAATTGATAAAGGTCCATACCAAGGAGAATCAGTCTGATGCACTCACAAAGATACTTTCCAGAGATAGCTTTTAGATGTGTGTGGCAAGGATGGGTTTGCTGAGAAGAGATGAATTCACAAGAACTTAGAAGCACCAAGGTGGAGAATATGAGCTAAAAAATGGCGCTCCCAAATCTTGAGAATATGAGAAGACAGATCATGAAAAGATGGGAGCAAGCTGAAAGAGAAATCAATTCGAATAGCAAAGTTCAAAAATTAGGCCGACTCACTTAGGGACTGAGCCGGCTAAGTTGAAAATTGGGTTGGCTCAGTTCAGGATTGGGTCGGCTATGTCTCAGAGAAAAATTTAGATAGAAAGCAGCATTTTTGGACTATTGGTATGGTACACAATTGGGTCAGCTCAATCTTAGACTGAGCTGACTCAATCGTAGGTTAGCCAGCTCAGTCTGAAACTAGGTCGGCTCAGTTTTTGCGGATTTATTTTATGTATGTAGGATGTTTGGATTTTGAAAATTTTTTCTATAAGCTTGGGGCTTGATTCTTTTATAAAGTATAAATATTGAAAATAGGTCAAGATTGTATATATTACTGAATTCATGAAATAAAGCTATTTTCTTCCGAAAAACTCTTGTGCTCTCTTTCTCTCTTTTTTCTTGAATCCATTATTTTGCTTCCACATTGATCCTAGAAGATTGTTTCTTATTGCTTGGCTAATCACCAATGATCATGTCGGTCCGAGAGAGGATAGTTTATCTCAATAGAAAGGACTTAGATAAAGAATTAAGGATCGTATCCTTTTTGAACTGCTCATGCAGGAGAAAGCCCAGCTTATTCAGGTACTCAATCATCTCGATCATGTATAATACATGATCGATAACTGAGGCCCCATCCCTCATTCTAGCATTGAAAATGGCACAGCTAGTCTTGTGCCTCTCAATGTCGTCAGGCATGTCAAAGGAGTCATTCAACATTTGAAGCATCTCTTGAGGCTGGGCATTTTCGAACCTATGGCTGAACTCATCATTCATTGCTGCTAGCATGATGCAACGAACAATGGTGTGATCATTAAGCCACTTTTGGTAAGTATCTTGGATCGCTTCTCTAGCATTCCGAGCTGGCTCCTCAGATGTTGGATCAGTCAATACATACAAGATCCGCTCATGCTCTAGAACAATTTTCAATTTTCAATACTAGCTATTGAAGTTGGGTCCCATTAATTTATCATTGTCTAACAACGATCGGAGCGATAGGATAGTGGCCATTTCTATATTAAGAAAAATCAAATCTAATTAGTATATAAATTATTAATCCTAAAGATTTGGACTTTAGTCTAAAGATCCTTCCACTATTTTATATAAACCGATAGCCTCTACCTTCAATTTGAAAAATTGCTTTAATTTCTTAGTGGATACTAGAATTCACACAGACTACACACGAACCCAACTTTATTTGGTCAATCCATGTGCATCTATGGATAGATTCATAATCAATTATTTCTCAAATAACTTCTAATATGTTAATTTTGCCCCAAGAAACTAATCAGTAGGCTTTGGCCTCCACTAAAAAGATAAGGTTAGGTCTAACCATTAACATGACTATATTTGTTATATCTGACTAACGAATGATTAGATCCATCTTTGGCCGACCAACTTGACCACCATTAGAAAGACACGACCAAATCATCATATTATGAATTATAATTTCATTAGTCAATAAGCACCAGATCTTTGGGCCTCTAATGATTATTAAACTAATTGACTCATTATCACTCAACTTAATGGAAGGCTATGACCTAGTTATCATTATAACTATTTTACTTTTAAGGATCTAATAATTTTAGAGAATTTAGTTAACTCATTTTTAAAGAGAATTGACCAGCCAATTTTGATCCTTCTACTAACTTCATCAAGTCAGATAAAAAAGGACGTAATTAAAGTCGGCATTAGGAGCACCTAAATCAGTTTCACTGATTTACCTAATTGATATGGGTGAGCCCAAATTATCAAGTGATCTAATCAAAATCTAACTTACTAGGATGGCTAAGTAAGTGAGATCAGTGAAAGTGATATGTCATTAACTCATCAAAAATCGAATCAGTGCGAGTAGCTTCTAATTAAAAATCACTGATCTGAACTGCCAGGCTTACCTTAGACATCATTCGATTCATTAGTTTCAATTTGACTAACCTAGCAATTTTGAGTTCGATCGCATAGTTACGAATCAAGTCCATTTGGTCCTCGTTAAAGGCATGGACTTGATCAACTATAATTATTATAATTATCTAAAGAGTCCTTAACCTAATCTAAATCAATATTTAGTTAGATTTGATCAATTACTCTAAATTAGTCCATTCTTTAACTAACCTTAGGTCTAATCTAATTAATAGACCTAATTCATCTAACCCAATAACCCATAATTCATGATTAATGATTTAGGATCTTTAATTCATAATTTTAGATTCTAATTTAATATACTTAATTCTTAATTATATTTTTGGGCTGAGGATTGAGGTTTAGTATTTCAAAAATATTTTTTAAAGTTTTGAAAGATTCAACACAACTTAGTACTGTTCACCAAATGGGTTGACCTATTTCAAAAATTGGGTCGGCTTATTTCACAAATAGTACTAGTTATAAATTTTAATCTAGATCTATGTATAATACATAAAAAATTATGAATCAAATTATATCTAATCTAAAATCTTATTTATGATTAAAAATTAGATCAAAATCATACAATCAAATCATAAAAATTATTAGATCAGATTTAAAATTTTATGATTTAATGATTTAGATTAGTATGTACCAAGATAATCTATACTCTAGGGTGTAAATCCTATAGTAGGATAATCTACGATCCATGCGATAATATTATTTTATTTTTAGATTTAAAAAATTAGATTATTATTTAGATCTAATCTAAAAAATAATCTAAACATGCATATAGATCATATTAAATAATCGGGAAGCTCTGATACCATTGGTGAAAAATATGTAGGATTTCTAGCTCTACTTTCGAAATTTTTTTAAAAAATAATTATAGTAAAAATATAAATTAATCTAATTAATTTTAAAAGCTATAGATCTGATCTATAAATTCTACAATATCAGGATCTAATATGAAATATATGTCCATACAATTAAATCTAAAAATAAGAATAATAAATAGTAAAATATTTTTACTATGCTACGTATTCAGAATATGTTATCTTGTGAGTTGATGATCTCCACAATTAAGTCACCACTGATGTGAACACCAGGTAGATCTAATCATCACAATACAACCACACATACATCTGACCTTCATAGATGGTCCACACGAGATCCTGATCCCAATCGACTCCTTTCGAGTGCTAGCTCGATGAAGAAAGCTTATGACAGCTAGATCTGATCGAACAATTTTGAATAGAAATCCTAGATCAAGATCTAGGGCAGCACATCACTCAAAACCTAGAACCTAGTTTTTCTCCCAATTTTTCTTCTCAAAATTTTTTTCTTATTTTTTTCAAGCTATGGAAGGGCTCACAAACTAGAGGAGAGGAGTCTCAAAAAAACTTGCACCCAAAAAAGATTCTAGAAATTTTATAGAGGGCACACAAGTCAAGGTGGCGTGTGGAAGAATTGGGATGAAATGGTTTGCTATCTGAATTCAAATCCCATTTGAAATCAAATTACAATCAGATCAGGCCCATCCATTTAGGATGTGAGAAGGGAGGGTGCAAGCCTTCTTTTGCATGAAAAATAATTCATGAGAACATCTTTCTCATGGAGAAAAAAAATGGTGCAAAGAGGGTAAGCTGGCACATGAAAGACTAGGTCAAACTAGTCTCATAATTATTCATCTAATTGAACCAACCTAATCTAAACTGGTTAGGCCCAATTAGACCAAATTAAACCTAATTCATTTTAGAATTAATTAGGCTCAATTAAATTTTAATCAAATCAAGAACTAAATAAGCCCAATCCTTGATCAAATCAGCGATCATACTTTCTCGATGATTAGATCATCTCATAACCTAATCGAGTCAAATCCAACTAAATCTAATTCAATTAGACTTGATCCAAAAATAATTATCCAATCAAATTGAGTTAATTAATAATTAAATTATTAATTAAATTTTTTATAAATATAGAGTTCAAATTTAGTGGGTATTCGGATAATAGAGTTCCATCAAAATGAAACTCTTGATCGAAGTATCTCAAACCAATGGGACTATTGATTTCAGTGTTCAAAATGAGTGAAACTCATGATCACACGGTCTCATTGGTTTGAGATACTTCGATCAAGAGTTTCAGTGTAGTAAGACTCTTGTTCGAAGAATTTCAGTCTAGTAAAACTCTTAACCACAGAGTCCCAGTCCACTAAGACTCCTGATTATAGAGTCCCAAATAACTAGAACTCAGAGTCCTAATACAGTAAGACTCTTGATCGAAGAGTCCTAGTCTAGTAAAACTCTTAACCATAGAATCTCAGTCTAGTGGAACTCTTCATTGACCATCAGATCATGTAGAAACCTCTAGTGTGTGTAACCTCATAGGTTCGAACCTAAGTCGATAGCATGAAAACTACTTTCTGTACTAATCGAAGTGACCATCTAGTAATGGTACCTGATGTCCGAATAGATCAAATAGTTACAATCATAATATTTAGAATCTACGTGAATATGGTTATCGTATAATTCATTTCTTTATCCTCTATATATGAGAATGACTTAGAGTTAAACTATCAACACTGAAAGATATATCCAAATCGTATCTCAAAGCAATTGGTTCTGTGATCTCTCACTGGGACTATTCTGGTCAAGGATTTATTAAATTAAAATATAATTAAATACAGCTCCTAAAATCAAGAGTCATCAATTCCATCTTGATACATGCATCGACTCCTCAAGTACTTAACTATGCCCAAAAATCTTTTCTCACTAAATTAAAAATTCAGGTAGTCCTGCATCAAAGCATAGTGAGTTTCTTGAAAGTCACCATGATGATCTCAAATCGGAGCGATACTTATACCCATATTCCATCAGAGCAAATCTTGATAGTAGAAAAGCTCCAAAGTTGATCGCATTCAGTGCAGATATACCCCTATATCTCACCTGCATGTCATATCAGTGTCTATACATTCCTTGGTTAAGATGACAACCAACCCATATAGCACATAACTATAGGTGGTGTGATGCTCTCAAGCCTTGGGAGGCCATGGGCGGAGCCAGGATGAGGGCTCCAGGAAGACTAGGATAGGTGCAGTCTTAGGGCTAGGATAGAAATTATCATAGGGTAGAGGCAGCATATAGCTCTCTATGGGCTCGAGGTTTAGGTATTGAGGATCTTGAGAGACTTGGTTGAAACTTCAAGAACCTGGGATACAAGGTGAAGCAAGGAACCAAAGTCGAAAGATTGAAGACTGTAGAATAGGAGCTTTCTATAGATTAGCCGGCTCAATCCAAAACTAGGTCGGCTAAGTCTCAAAGCACAAGACTGACAGAAGATCGCATTTAGGATTGCAAGCACAGCATAAAAACTAGGTCAGCTCAGTCTAAAACTGAGCCAACCCAGTCTTAGGTTAGTCGGCTCAGTGTTGAGACTAAGCTGACTCAGTCTGCGGGCAGAGTTATGTGTGGATTCTATTTGGGCTATGATAGAAACTTATCCTAAGAGTCTTAAGACTTGGTTCAAGGGGTCTTAAGGGAGATAATTCATATATGGATTGAATTTAGATCCAGGGAGTGAGAGTATGTGAGACATGGGTGTACATGAGCTCGATGAGTACTTTCATATATTGGGTTAGCCTAGGAAAGATTTTGAGCTATGATTTATTAGGATTCATGTGGAAACTTTAGGATATATAAACTAGAATATTGTAACTTTTACAATAAGGTTAGAATACAATTGAGCTTTTCTCCCTAACTCTCTTCTCTTTGATTTTAATGTCAAAATCCTAGCTTCTCTCATCTTTCTTAGATCTTTTTCAGTTTGCTGGATTAACACCCAGATTCATGCAAGAGATCGAATCTACGACTGTGGCTCTGAGCTGTCGTAGGAACAATAATTGATATCAGAGTCCGATTGAGCATGGAGAAGGAAGAAGATCGATTTTCAGTAGAGATCAGTAACGAGATTCAGATCTAAAAACTTTTTTTAGACTTTGTAAGAAAGAAAGAGATCACGGGACTGTTGTCCACCATCCCTAGTCAAGGTATTTCATAGATCTACTTGTTTGCCATTATTTGATTCAGATTGATCATGAAGAACAGTAGGTTGAAGGTAGGATTAGAGAAGTTTAATGGAAAGAAAAGTTTTACAATGTGGATGGTAAAAATGAAGGATTTGCTGATTTTGATGAGACTGAATTTGATCTTAGAGGATAGATTGGGGGAGATGACAGATAAGGAGCGGGTGTCCTTGGGGAAAGGGTATGTGCCATGATTAGGGTTTGTTTGATGGATGAGATTTTATATGATGTACTGAAGGAAAGAACACCCAAGAAATTATGGTCGAGATTGCAACAGTTGTATATGGAGAAGAACATATAAAATAAGTTGATGCTGAAGAAGTAACTATACAGCTTTTGAAAGTGGGAGGGCGAGGATATTGCATAGCATATTCAGCGATTTGATCAGATAAGCATGGACTTACTCAATATAAGGATAGATTTAGAAGAGAAGGACAAGAGTCTATTGTTGCTGTGTTCGCTATCCAGGAGCTTCGATCAGTTGGTGATAATTTTACTGTATGGTAAGGAGACACTGGTGTATGAAGAGATCATATCAGTGCTTAGGTCCAATGAGCAGTGAGAATGGATGAGGAAGAGGAAGATCTTCCAAGAGAGTTTTGTGGTTTCAAAGAAGCATAGAAAAGGAAAGAAGAAGGACAAACAGAGGGGCAGCAAGAAATTCAAGAGATGCTTCAAGTGCGGAGAAGTAGGGCACTTTAAGCAAGAGTATCCGCTTTGAAAGAAGTGTAAGAAAGGAGATAACTTGGATTTCATTAATTCAGTCGCTGATAGTGAAGAGTCCGATGAGCTCTTGATAGTTTCGGAGGAGCCCATAGGATGTGGTGTATCTGAGATGATTTTGGATAGGTCTACGAAGTGTAGAGGGTCCAAAGGGATAGCGATGGTGTTCGAGGTATAGCGGCAGACTCAGCAGTACAGCATTAGGTGGTTGGCCTCAGAGGACTCGAAGATGGAGTTAGCTTTTGCGGCATCAAAAGGACATCAGTTCCAAGTGGAGCACCGGACAGAGGTGGCTTCATGGGTGGAGAAAGCTATGACATGGGTTTAGAGTAGAGAGATGCAGAGGGAGGACCTATATCCCAACATCAGTGTTGGGGTTGTACAGATCTAAGTGGAGAGGATTGTATAAGAAGATAAGCGTAGCTCTGAGGGGACAGTGTCAGGTGGAGCATCAGGATATGCAACGAGTGTCAGTAAAAAAATGTTGCATTATCTTCAGAAAAATCCAGGATAAGTGATGCAGCTGCCAAGCTGAAGAATACCTATAACTCCAAAAGTGGTGCAGAGGAACAAGCCAAGAATTTCAGTGGTGGAGGCGATCATCTCGAAGGCCTCAAAGAGAGCTCAGTAGCTGAAGAAGAATGGCAGTAGCAAGGTGAGCATGAGGAGCTATCAGGACATGCAGGGATAGTGGAATCGTGCAGAAGGATATTGCCAGGTGTGCCAAGGCTTGGATGCACCAAGATGGAGATTATAGATGGTGTGGTGCTCCCAAGCCTTGGAAGGCCATGGGCGGAGTCAGGATGAGAGCTCCAGAGAGACTAAGATAGGTGCAATCCTAGGACTAGGACATGGTTATCCTAGGATGGAGGCGGCATGTAGCTCTCTACAGGCTTGAGGTTTAGGTATTGAAGACCTTGAGAAGCTTGGTTGGAGCTTCGAAAATCTAGGACACAAGGTGGAGCGAGAAACCAAAGTTGGAAGATTAAAGACTGCAGAAAAGAAGCTTTCTGTAGATTAGTCGGCTCAATTCAAAACTAGGTCGGCTAAGTCTCAGAGCACAAAATAGACAGAAGATCACATTTGGGACTATAAGCATGGCGCAAAAACTAGGCCGACTCAATCTGAAACTGAGCTGACCCAGTCTCAGGTTAGTCAGCTCAGTGCTGAGACTGAGTCGGCTCAGTCTGCGGGCAGAGTTATGCGTGGTTCTATTTGGACTAGGATAGAAACTTATTCTAGGAATCTTAAGGCATGATTCAAGAGGTCTTAAGGGGGCTAATTCTTGTATGAATTAGGTTTAGATCTAGGGGATGAGAGCATGTGAGATATGGGTGTACATGGGCTCAGTGAGTACTTTCATATATTAAGTTAGCCAAGGGGAGGTTTTGAGCTGGGGTTTATTAGGATTCCTGTGAAAACTCTAGGGTATATAAATCAGGATATTGTAATTTTTACAATAAGATTGGAATACAATTGAGCTTTTCTTCCTAACTCTCTTCTCTCTTCTTTCTGGTTCCAATGCCAAAAGCCTAACTTCTCTCATCTTTCTTAAATCTTTTTCAGTTTACTGGATTAACACCCAGATTCATGCAAGAGATCGAATTTACGACTATGGCTTCGAGCAGCCGTAGGAACAACAACAATAATCTATACTCGATAAACATTGTCATCCTTGGTAACAATGTATCATTTGGTCATGAACATATTTAAAGACTAAGCGATAAATTCTTCTTTGTTGATTTTAAATAGTCCTAAAAATATCACCACAATACAAGAGTTCATCAGAAGATGTGAGATTTTATGATGATAAAATGCTTAAATAAATTTTATTTATTAATAATTTATATATGAGTATAAAAAATAGCATAATCATCAACAGACTGATGATTGACTTTAGAATACTTTTCTTAACATAATTAACATATAAATATATCATATATGCTAGCATTTAATTTTTTAATTAACATAAAAGCATATCAAGCAATTCTTGCAATGATACCATTGTTGGAAATTGAGTGCAGGGTTAAGGGCATGCTTTTCAAAATTTTTTTGAATTTTATTTCAGTAAAAATAGAAAAATTAATCTAATATTAATTAAGATATGCATTGATCTAATCAATAAAATCTTACTCAGGATCTAGACATGCTAATATGTAATTAAAAATTTAAATGCGATCGATCAGTAAATCATATTATTGATCGATTTGAGTTTAGAATTTAATACCTGTACGGAGGTAGCTGATCTCTATAATCTGAATCTACTAGAAGAAGTTTTAATATTGTGCTGAAGTCACACATATGTTTGGCCTCTATGGTTGATCCACACGGAGCTCCTGATCCTGACCAGCTCCACTAGAGTGCTAGCTTCTTACTGGGGTCTTAGACGGTTAATCTCGATCAATCCAATCGATCGTCTTCTTTTTTATCTTCTAGATACTCTAAAAAATCAAATCATATATATTAGAGAATAATGAGGTAGTGATGAAAATCCGGGGGTGATCGGGCATTCACAGCGCTCAATCTCTCCATCCGAACCTAGAGTCCCAAATCTAGGATTTTGCACACACCAAAAATCCTAATTACCGAAAACTCTCTCACATCTTCTCTTTGGAATTTTATCATAAAACTAATTTTCATAGAAAGGAGACTTTCCTCTCTACAGGAACCCCACTTAGATCACATCTAAGTGGGTGTCCATGTGAAAAGAAAAAATAATTGGCATGAGAAAAGAAAGTTGGTGCAAGAGACACTCACCCTCTCTCCCTGGACTTTTCCATACACTGGACAAAACCCTTCTCTATTTTTCTCTCAGAAGCCCCTCACATAGCCTCTCACCTCCTCACCATGCATGCACAAAAAAACTCATTTTAATGTGTGTGATGCAGAGGTGAAAATGCATGGAAAGGATAAGGTGCGTTGGTTGAACTTGTTTCAAACCAATCGCCTTAATTCAAACTCAAATTCCTTCTTATCCTTTTCCAATGCACAAACCAGGTATTTGATGCATAGAATGACTCTCCTTCTACACACCCACTCTAAAACAAAGCCACAAAAAATTCACGTAACAATTCATGGGCGTGGAGATAAGGATGAGAGAGAGTTGAGAAGTTTCAACCAAACCAACCAGCTCAAGTTGAATTCAAAATTCAACTTAAATCCAATCCGATCCAACACTTGGACTAGGTCAACATGAGAAAGAAGGAAGGCACAAACTTCTTCTGGGCATGGAAAACTCTCATGCAAATTCTAAATTTGTGTGAGAGAGGGCGTGGTCTAAGTACGGTGGCATAGGGAGAAGGGTGTTTAAAATTCAAATATAATTTGACCCATTCAAATTGGTTTCAACCAAACCAATTTAACCATACCAAATTAGGCTAGGTCAAACCTAACTAAATTAGGCTTAACCTAAATTAATTAAATTTTAATCAAATTAAAAATTAATTAGGTTCAGATCCTGATCAAATCAGGATCGAATCTTTCATAACGATTAGGTCATCACATAATCTAATCAGGTCAAATCTAATCGAATCAAATTCGATCAGATTTGATCGAATCCTCATCGCTCAATTAAATTGAGCTAATCAATAATCAAATTGCTAATTAATCTTCTAATAAACACAGAGTCTCAATCGAATGGGAGTTTGGATAATAGAGTCCCATCTATATGAAACTCTTGAAGAGTCTTAAACCAGTGAAACTCTTGAACCCAATTTCCTAAATGAAAAAAATTTACGATCATAGAGTCCCAGACTAGTGAGACTCTTGATCAAAGAGTCCTAAATGAGTAGGACTCAAAGTCTCAATCTACTAGGACTCTTGATCATAGAGTTTCAATCCAATGGAACTCTTAACCATAGAATCTCAAGTCATCAGGATTCTTGATCAGAGAGTTTCAGACAAGTAAGACTCAGAGTCTTAGTTCAGTAAGACTCTTGATCACAGAGTTTCAGTCCAGTTAGACTCTTGATCATAGAGTTTCGGATCATCGAAACTCTAAATCAGTCATCAGATAAGTAGAAACTCCTATTGTATGTGATCTCATAGGTTCGAATCCTAAGTCGGTAGCACAGGAACTAATTTTTTATGTCAATCGATGTGATCATCTAGCAATAATATCCGATGTCCGGATAGATTGAATAGTCACAACACAACATCAACGAACCTGTGGCATCTGGTTATCATATAATTCATCCTCTTGATCTCAATGCTCAAAAGATGACCTAGGGTTTAACTGTCAACCCAGGAAGATCATCAATAGTGTATTTCAAAATTTAATGTTCATCGAATGAACCATCCTGATTGAGATTTTGTTAAATTGAAATATAGTGATGCACTTACTCCAATACTTCGAGGGGTCAATCCCATCTTGACTCATACACCGACTTCACAAGTACTTAACTGCATCCAGTAGCCTTCCATCACTGAATTAGAAATTTAGGTAGTCCGATACCTAAGTACAGTAAGTTGCTTGTAAGTCACTGTAGTGACCTCAGGTCTAAGGAATACTTATATACATATCCTTCGCGAGCAACTTTTGACAGCAGAGAGCTCCATAGTTGGGTCACGTTTAGTAAAATATATCCCTATACTTCACCTGCATGCCATATCAGTACAATATATTTCTTGGTTAAGAGGATAATCAATTCATATGGCATACAATGACCTACACTCGATACATTGTCGTTCTAGGTAACAATGTATCATTTAGTCATGAATAGATTTAAGGACTAAATGATAAATCTTTCTTTATCGAGTCTAAATAGTTCTAAGAACTTTATTACAAAAGAGTTCATTACAGAAAGATGCACAAAAGTAATGAATTATTAGAATAAAAATTTTATTTAATTTATAATTCAAGTATATTTTACAATCAGCTCAACCATTTATAGCCTAGACAATTGACTTTAGAATATATTTTTCAATAATAGAAATTAACTTCACCTTGCAACGTCGCATGTCATCCTTTCAGATCTCTCGTCTCATATACGATCCATCTCCACCTAGAGCTCCACCTAGCATTAGACTTTCTACCATAAGATAATGTTCTCCATACTTTCTTCCTCTTAACACTATTCTATTATCGTGCATGACCTTCAGAATTGCTCTATCAGCTTTTCATCTGAAGTCGATCGAATCCAGTCTACTCAGTAAGATTAGATTTTTCTTAAAGTTGGGTATGTATCGGACCTCATCCAACTTCTTCATTTTTCCATCATGGAGCTTCATACTGACCATCCCGCTGCACTTGATCTTATAGCTCGATCCGTCTGATAGAAACACAGTGCCCTCACTAGTCTTTAGGGAGTCAAACATCTTCTCTCTATAACATACATGATAGAAATAAGCAAAATCTATAATCCATTGGAAGAAAGAAGTAGATATCTCGTCAATAATCAGAAGAACATCATTACTATCTTCTATATCACTACTGGCTATTGCCACAGTAGCCCTCATTCAATCTTTGAGTTATGGACAATCCTTGACTCGATATCCTAATTCATCGTATCGATAGCATCTGATCTTGCTATGATCCTTCATCTTAGATTTGGATCATCCTCCTCGCGATCCTTTATCGCTCCGTTTATTGCCTCCTGCTTCTCTAGAAATTACCAAAGCTGAGCTGCTACCATCTGAACTCGAAGCTAGGTTCTTCCTCTTGAGAACCTTGTTCTGAAGAATCGCTGTAGTGACTTCGTCCATCTTGATAGTGCTCTTTTTTATTAAAAGAGCAGTCACTATGAACTCATACGAAGGAAGAAGCGATGCTAGCAAGACCAACACTCTGGTCTTCTTCTTAATTTTTTTTATCAATACTGAGGAGGTCGGTGAGGATCTTCTAGAAGATGGATAGATGCTCCTGTATGCTCTGATCTTTATTTATCCATAACTGGTAGAACTATCTCTAAAGAAATAGCATGTTGGTGAGTGACTTTATCATGTATAACTTCTCAAGCTTCGACCATAGCACCGTCGGAGAAGTCTCACCAAGTATATAGATCATGACATCATCCACTAGGTACAAGTAGATCATGCTCACTATCTATATTTAGATCTACTTTCAATCCTCCATCTCCATGATGGCTAGCATCTTCTCATACAAGAGAGCATCGATTAAATCCTATTGGATGGGGACATCCTTTATCTTTGCTTGTCATAAGAAAAAATTATCCTTTCCATCAAATCTATTGATCTTCATTTTGATTGTATTTATTCTCTATATATTCTTCAATCTTTAACATCACTGCTACCATCTGCGCTCTGATATTGCTCGACTCTGATATCAATTGTTGGTGATATCAACTTCTATAATATCACTTATTGAGGATCTAGTACCAAATTATTATGGTAGAAAGAAATAAAAAATAAAATAAAAAAATAATCAAGTACGTGGATCAGCCTAAAGACTCACCTCCATGAGATATGCAAAGCTCCACTATGAAAGAAAAATAAGTATAGGAGAAGAACACCCACTCTCAACTCACTGTACATAAATCTCTCTTAATTAAAAACTATCCTCATAAAAGCTCTCTCAGAATCTCCAAGAAGATCCACAGAAGCTATAAGATGCTCTATCCTCACGACCTCAGTGCCAGATGCTATGCACTTATTGCTTCTCTTTCTCATGGGCTGCACGTACTCGGTGCTCTACCAAAGCTTCTCTTGGTAGCTGCCTGAGCCTCTCTATATGCCTCTTACTCACACTCATCATACCTTGCTCCACAGTATCTCAGGCCTTTAAATAGGATGAGAATCCTCTTCTCAGTAATTCACAAGAGTCCTAACATGGCTCTTTCTCCTAATATGAGTCAAACATGATCTTGATAAAATCTTGAAATATTTTTTAATCTTCAAATCATAACCACAGCCCTCCATGACTGTTAGATCCTACGATCCACGCGCAACTCCCATAGACCCCTTGAATTAATTATAATTCAAGTTCAAACAGAAAATCCCATCATATGCTGTTCACCTCTATTGAGCCAGCTCTATCAGCAGTCGAGCTGGTTTGACTATATCTCGCTCGAACACCTATTTTATGTCTGCTTGAGAGGGCCGGCTCAATTGTGATTCGAGTTGGCTCAATTTTAATTTGAGCCGGCTTGACCTCATTCAGTGCCAGTCCAACTACTTGCTAATACTAATTCTTCTCTTGCTGTGGGTTGAATTCGAGGCGTTAAATCTTAATAATTGGAATTGGTCCAAAGACAAGATCTTCACTATTAAAAATACTTACATCTTCTTTTTTAATGGAGGAATCAACTCTCAGTTCGCCAAGTCTAGCTGATGTCGCCACTGCTAGAAAAATTAAGATCTTCAACTGATTGATATATCAAAATATGATCCTAACAGCTGACAACCTAATCGAAAGAAAAGGGCAAACATCACTGGAGCACATATATTGTAGGTGCTTGGAAGAAACAGTGGTACATATATTCAGTGACTGCATTTTCTCCAAGATGGTGTGGAGACATTTCACCAATGCCATGGCACACCTCGTGGTAGTTGTTACCATCGAAGAGTTATGGTCACAATGCAGGCAGGGGATACAAGGAGTAGAGCGATGAACACCATGGTATTGCCTAGCTTCCATGATGATGTGGTGCCTCTGGAATGAATGGATAACCTTCAGACAAGAAGCAAGAGCACCAGTTGGAATTATCGGAGACGTTATCTTCCTACTAAAAGTGTGGACATTTCTTGACGCTACAAAAAACAGCAAGGTCATCACCGACCTCATCAAGGAAGCAACAAGGCAATAGGGACAAGCAACAACAGGTGCAGTCATGGGGCAGCTAAGAAACCACCGAGGAGTTTGAACAACATGGTTAAGTGGGTCGGAGATCAGTGTATGCATATAAGGATAATCTAAGAGGTGTAGGTGCAAGTAAAGGTAAGGCTTAAGGCAGAGAGAGAAGCTCACTTTTAGGATGCCGAGAGAGAGAGGCTCTGCACCCTCTTTCCCCAAGCTCTTCACCAGCCACCCTAGCTCTTCTCCCACTGCACCACCACAGCCTGCTCCCCTAACCCAACTCCCCTCTTTTGCTTCTGGTGCCAATGCCGTCCCGCTTGGTACCAACCATCGTTTCTCCTACAAGGTTCCTACAGCCCATTCTTTTTCGGGAGAGGAAAGTCATAGAATCCATGAAAAATGCAATCCACCACGCTCCAGCTGTGGATTTATGGGGGACCCTCCTCTTCCTTCTTTCAAAAAAGCTTCCCCTCGATTTGTTGATTCTCTCAGCTTCTTGCCCAAAGACTCCCCAGGCACCATTTCAACAAGTACACTAAAAGAACCTACACCAACCTCATCCAAGACCTCTGACTAAATCTTTTTGGAGCCAATAACTCCCTTCCTCATTCTTCAGCTGCGAGTCATTTCATCAAGCCCCCTCACCCACCTGCTTCTGGAGAATGGATCCTCATTTCTCGTCGGAAGGCTGTTCCATGCAGATCGAAGCACTCTCCTTCTGACATCCCAAATGGTTGGTGGTGCTGTCCGACCTCCCACGTGAAGATTATGGAGAATGGATGGTCTTGGGCTTGCGAACCATCCACACGTATCTTCGTAGAAATAGTAAAAGAAAATGGTCCTCCTTCCACTCCACTGAATGGCAAATCGGCGACATCAAACCACAATCCCCTAGCATCCAATATAGCCGGCGCTGATCACACAGCTGCCAACTCCTCATAGGTACAAACACCTTCTTCCTTCCCATCAAACATCCATCTCCTTCCCTTTAAAAAGGGGACCTGCTTTCGGTATGGTAGTTTAGATCATCTTATATCCTCTTTCTAGAATCCTATCTGGTGCTTCGCTTGCCGAAAGTTTGGTCATAGAACAAAAAGCTGCAAAGTGTTCTGATCTAAGGAGAGTCCTCCTAAACCCCACCTTACCAAAAATAGGTAAGAAAGTCGAAGCTCCCCGCCGTCTGTTCCCCCACACCTCTCCACAACCCATCACACCCAACTTCCACCAAAGTCTTCCTTCCCTACTCACCAGAAATGTGTAGTATAGATCAATATCTCCATCGAGCAGCTTTAGTAGAAACCTTTGGTCGTCAGGTGAAGGTCGACGACGTCTCTTGCACCCTGGCTCACAAAGCTAGGAAAGTTGGTTCATGGACGGTGAGGCAGCTCTCCGCAATGCAATTCTTTGTATCCTTCTCGAACCGTCAGACTATCTAATCGCTCATGGCGGGGGGTCATATCCAAGGTGATGGTTTCTCCCTCATTATTCATCACTGGAATCAATTCTGGGAAGGTGAACCTCATAGGTTGAAGCTAAAGGTCCATGCTACTATCCGAAACCTGCCTTTGCACTGCTGGATGGTAGATACGGTGGCCTCGATCATTTTCGGATTTGGAATCCCAGTCCGTGCAAGTCGTTCAAATCTTAGGTGGGAAGATCTTACTGATTTTGACATAGTTTTCTACTATGAAGAGCTCAAAAAAATTTCGAAAAATATTGAGTTGACGATAGGTTCCCATTGCTATAATATCTCGATTGAGGTCAACATTATTACCGAGCAAGATCATATTTTCGAGAGTTCAGATTTCAGATCTTAAGAAACTCCGAATGGTGACGATACAAATGGATGGGAGTTCTGGAATGGGAATGAGGGTCTTTCTCCTTCAAACAACTTATGGAGATATCACAACTCCCCGATGGAAGGAAACCTAGTCACTGACCACCTGCCCTCTGGTGAGTAGACCTCTGACCGGCAACATCTGATTACCGCCTCACCACGTGAGAACCTGCCTATGAGGATAGTCTGTGCAACCCTCCCTCTAAATCGAAATATGATTTTGGCCAATCCAGACATACTTCTATCAGCTTTCAAAATCCTCCAATCACTAACCTTTGGATCAAAGACTGTGTTTTTGAATTCAAACCCGAAGAGTCTTTTAACCATTACCTACTCATCTCTTGATGGGATGTTCGCCACCCCGCCGAACACCCCTAGGCCTAAACCTACTCAGGAAAACTAGCAAAACTATCTTATCCCAGTGAAAAAGATTTTTCATTCATTACAAAAGTCATTTCAATCTAACACCTACCTAGTCCCATCTAGCAACCTAGACCTCTGTCCGTCAGAAACCTTTCCCCAGCTATCTCCTTTGGCACCTAGAGCATCGAACTTGCCTCTATCTAGCAAGCAGACCCCTATTAAAATGGGCTCTTTGAAATGCAGTGCTAGACTCAGAGCAAAAAAAGCAAAAATCTTGGGATTGGAAGAAGTGGAGCTTGGAATAGAAGACATCCTCTTCCTTAACTCCCCAACAGCTAGAGACATGAAAGATCTAGGAGAAAATTATGGTATTCTTTTTCTTAATTCAGATGCCAAGGAAGTGAGCTTGCTCAAGCAAATGGAAATAGCTCGATGTGGTAATCATGCCAAAGTTGCCTCTCCCTAAAGGAGTTCTCCTGCTGTTCTTTTGTTTTGTTTAGATGAATTAGAATATGATGGAAATCAACATGGCTATGTACGGTTCCTCTTCTTATCTCCAGACTCATGTAAGAATGGAACCTATGGTACTAAACAAAAAGATCCTTCATCTACTCTCCATCAGGGTCGAAAGAACAGTTGCACCCCCGTCTGCATTTAAGTTTCCTTCTAAATTATAATGGTTGTGTTATCATGGAATGTGCAGGGACTCGATCGGAGGAAAAACCAATGGTTAGTTCGTGAAACAGTAGTTTCTTCAGGATGTCATATAGCCTGCTTCCAGGAAACAAAGCTAGAGAACCTTCAGGCTATAAAAGTCCAGCAATTCACTGGTAATTATTTAGATACTTGGTAAGCAAAACTGGCAGGAGCATCAGGAGGCCTTCTCACCATTTGGAATTCAAGAGAAGTGACTGGCTCGCCCTATATCGAAGGTGCATACTCTATTTCTACTAAGCATAGACTATGCAATGACCAGAGGAAGATTGAGTGGGTTTTAACGAATGTATATGAGCCAAACGAGCAAAGGCATCGAGTTAGTTTCATTCAAGAACTTTATCATATTAGACAGCAATGGCTAGGACCATGGATAATAATTGGTGATTTCAACCTTATAAGATTCCGCTCTGATAGTAACTCCACCTCAGAAAATAGCATGCCTTCTGCACAGTTTAACACTCTAATCATAGATCCATGCTTGATGGAGATAAATCTAAACCACCTTTTGTTTACTTGGTCAAACCATAGAAAAAACCCTACTCTTGTGAGGCTAGACCGGTGTCTCGCATCCTTGGAATGGACTTTGGCTTACCTTACTCACCTTCTGAGATCATTAGCCAAGACTACATCAGACCACTGTCCACTACAGCTTATGTTCCAGAATCAAAAAATAAATACCCGAGTGTTCAAGCTTGAAAACTTTTGGCTCAAAACTAATAGTTTTAAAGAGAAGGTGATTGGATGGTGGGAGTCGGCACCTTCATCAAATGATGCTGCAGCAAATATATCAAAAAATTCGGACATCTAAAGAGCCGACTCAAACAATGGAATAAAGTTTCAAATGGGAACATGATCAAGAAGAGAAATGATATTCAAGTGAGGATCTGAAATCTGGATAGTAAGGAAGAAAACGGCCCACTCGGAAAAGAAGAAAGGGAAGAAAGAGACTTGCTCAAAAAGAAACTGCATGACCTTCTACTTCAAGAAGAGATCATCTGGAAACAAAGATCTAGATTTACATGGTTAAAGCATGGAGATCAGAACTCAAAATTTTCTCATATTATGGCAAGCTCCAGGAAATGGAATAACACCACCGTTCATCTGGAACATCAAGGACAAACACTCCAGAAAACCCACCAAATCAAGGAAGCCTTTTACACATATTTTTCCAATCTTCTGGGATCATCCACGAACTATGAACTGAATGTGGATTGGAAAAGCGTGTATCAAGATGAAAGCATTGATCTAGGAGATCTTGAGAAGCCATTTACAGAGAGTGAAATAAAAAAAAGCAATTTTTAGTACGCCAAAAGATAAATCTCCTGGACCAGATGGCTTCCCTTCAATTTTTTTTTTCAAGAATTCTGGTTCATTACAAAGAAGATCTCTGTAGGCTCTTTAGAGATATCCATTCAAACTCAACAAATGTTCAGAGACTAAACTATTCATTCATTGCTTTGGTTCCAAAAAAAATAAGACTGCAGGATAGTAAGGGACTATAGACCGATAAGTCTGATAAATGGTATTATGAAGATCTTTTTAAAAGTATTATTCAGAAGACTATCACAGCATATAGGAGTCCTTATAGCAGATACCCAGTCAGCTTTCATCCAAGGAAGATAAATCTCAGATAGTTTTGCACTTGCAATGGAACTTATCGCCTATTGGAAGAAATCAAAGATTAAGGGGCTGCTCTTTAAAATAGATTTTGAGAAACCTTTTGATAACATTAATTGGGATTTTCTATTGTCACTATTAAAACACAGAGGATTTGGAGTTAAGTGGTGCTCTTGGATACATGCCATCCTTCATGCCAGTAACCTGACACCACTCATAAATGGAGAACCAATAAAATGGATTAATGCAGGCAGAGGTTTAAGACAAGGAGATCCATTACCTCCTTTCTTGTTCATTTTGGTTGCAGATGTTCTAAAGCAAATACTTAAAGTAGCGGCAAATAATAAGCTAATCAAAAGAATTGGTCCTTTTAATGTTTCGGGCAACATCAATTGTATCCAGTACGTAGATGATACTCTCATCCTCTGCAATGACTCTAAGGTACACATCTCCAACATTAAATTTATATTATATTCCTTTGAGTTGCTTGTAGGTTTGAAGATCAACTACGATAAAAGTTCTTTGATTGGTTTAGGACTATCAGAAAAATGTACGCAGTCATTTGCAAGTCTACTAGGCTGCTCCACAACACAGTTACCAAATAAATATTTGGGTGTTCTATTGCACCACTCTAAACCCAAGAGATCGGATTGGAGCTTCATAATAGAAAGAATCAACAAGAAATTAGATGCTTGGAAAGAAAAAAATTTTGTCAATAGAAGGTAGATCAACTCTCATCAATGCAGTTCTCAGCTCCATCCCATTATATTGGATGTCCTTCTTTCAACTATCTTAAGAGACGATCAACAGAATTGATAAGAAAAGGCGAGGTTTTCACTAGAGAGGGGACAAACCAGATAAAGATGGTCATTGTCTGATCGCATGGAAGAATGTCTGTCGTCCCAAAGCTTTGGGTGGGCTAGGGGTCATTGACTTAAATACATTTAATCAATGCCTTCTAGCAAAATGTTGGTGGTGTCTTTACAAAAATCAGCCGACCACCTGGAACAAACTTGTCTTACAAATGCACTATCAAAACAGGCCTCCAAGCATCAAGGAATTAGTTTAGATGCCAAATGCTTCTATGGTTTAGAGAAGCATACTTAAGGTTCAAACAGTTTAGGGAGAGTTGCTTCTTTAAATTGGGCAACAGAAAGCTTATATCCTTCTAGAGAGACCACTGGATAGGATACTCCACCCTTCAAGAAGAATTTCCAGATCTTTACTTGTTATCCAATGCACCTGAGATCTCAGTGGCAGAGTTTCTTCAGAATATATAATAATTTGAAATCACTCTTCAGAGCCCCCTTAAATGGTTACAGTCAAGCCAGACTTGCCCGACTTGAGAACATCCTCCCTACATCTGATCATTTGGACTCGGCAACATGGAAATGGGACGAGAAAGAAAAATTCTCAGCCAAAAACATGTACAACCATCTCTTGCACGGTGGGGTGACGTCGCAATTTGCTTCGAGGCTATGGTCTACATTTTTCTCCACAAAGATCAAAGTCTTTAATTGGTTACTAATGCAAAATAAAGTATTAACAGCGGATAATCTAAAGAAGCGTCAAATGCAAGCTCCCCCTTGTTGCTCGTTATGTGCAACCCAAGAAGAGTCAGTAGATCATCTAATAATTTTATGTGATTTTTCAAAATATATTTGGCAATGAATTTCTTTGAAGCTCCTGTTTCAATTCGAATGCAGCTCAGTGCTACAAATATGGGAAGACGAGAATCGTCTTCTATCCAAAAAAATCAATCGACGGATTTGGTATATAATAGTGATGATGATGGTCTGTTGGATCCTTTGAAAAGAAATGAATAGAAGAATCTTCTGCTTCGAGGCTTGCCGCCTAGCTGCAATTTTCTCCCAACTTCTTGATTTTTTAGTAGAACTGGTCTTTTGCTGTGAGGGTGGAACAAAGGCAAAGATGGTAGAAACATTGGAAGTCTTAAAGTGAAATGGAGGAGAGGATGAGATACGAAAATTCCCAGACAGCTCAACTAGCTTGGGCTTGGATCTTTTAATGTAATTACCTTTTAATGTAATTATCTTTTCAACGTGTCACTCGGTTGGACGTTTGCATGGGCTTTTAAATGGGTGGGACCCTGTAAAAAGCCTACTTGAGCAGACCCCATCACTTTCTTCTATTGATATCACTGTAAATTGAACGTCGAGAAAGGACCCAGTATTAAGTCATGTCACGCTTAACGTTGCTTTGCAACAAGTGTGATTCTCGCAGTTGTCATTACCTACCAAGGCAACATTTTTATACCCCATTAACCGAGTGCTTTAGAAATCCATCTTTTTGGTGCAACATCCTTTCACTTTACCCTCAGAATCCATTTAATTAAGATATATCAAATTATAAAATAATCTAATAATTCATAAAAATTATTTATTTAAAAAAATGATTATAAAAAATAATTTTTATTATATTAAATTAGTAAAAAAATTATTTTAAAAATAACATCAAAAAATGATTATTACGTTTTATTGAAGATAATTCTATATGAAAATATAATAAAATTTATAAATATATCTTTCGATATAAAATAATTTTTTAATATTAAAATAATATTATTATCTTTAATTAATTTTTATTTGATGACTATAATTACATAATTCTTTGTATAATATAATCTTCATCTTAATTTTTTATAAAAAAATTATTAAATAAATTTTGAAGAATATTAAAATAAAATCTATGATTATATATGCAATTTTATTGGGAGTATTTTTGTCAAACATAAATTATCATCATTTGAAAATTTATCAAATATCAACTTTTTCGTAGTATTTATTTTATCTTTTTTCTAAAAAATAAATATGAGACTCATTATTTTTTAAAATTTTTTTATTTTTTATATCAAATATAATAATTTAATAAAATTATTTTTAACCAAACGACAAAATTCTCATCAAACTGATATGTTTTAAATTTTATTATTTTTAATTGCATGAATATAGATACATATTCTTTTTCAAGCATATAGCGATCCATTAATGTAGATATATTACATCAAATATAAAAAATTCCTTATAAGCAATCCTGAAAGCAGGAGACATCTCTAAGAATAAATGAGCCTGGCAATAAATAATCCTGTGCACGAGGTGCAGCACCGGAGCCTTCCACCAAGGTGCAAGATCTTAAGGGAAAACATATGTCAAATCGTAGCACATTTAATGCAGTTTTTAACCGTATATCTGTTCTTATTTCCGCTCACGGCTCACATTATACGGTTCGGGTTGTATCTTTCGCGCGAAAGAACGATCGGTGTTTTTTCTCGACGTTGGCTGATGATCACAAATATCCAAAAGCAATCCGGACGCCATCGTTTATCTCTCTGCACGGATCACGAAATAAATATTGTGGAATCCGGCGGTTGATTGGCATTATTATTATTATTATTTTTAATCGCCTAAAAGATACAACCCCTGCCCCCGTTGGTAAGGATGGCAATTGGCTTAGATATAGGTGGGATTGATACGAATTGGATTAAAAAATTATTCATCTATTAAATAGATAATTTAATCTAATTTATTTAATTTAGTTATTAAATAAATTAAATATATTAATAGATCAGATCAAAAAATAAATTAAATAATTTTAAATGAATTAGATGGATTATCTATTTTAGTCTGATTTAAATATTAAATAAAATATATAAATCTGAAATTTAAATTTTGATTAAAATATTAAATAAATTAAATGAAACAGTTTATTTATGATCTGAATTTATTTAATTTAAATTTAAATTTATTAATGAATATTGATCAAAGATCGGATCATATTTTATCCGTTCTCCAAGCATGATTCATTTATTTTTGTAATTGACGACGATGACGTTAACGATGACTCGAAGAGGTTTGGTCAAACAATCTTTTAGTCGACGTTGTTTATTTTCAGCGTACCCTCTGTACCATTAGAAAGCACTCAAGCGACCGTTAGATTTTTTTTTTTTTTTTTTTTTTCCTGTTGGGATGGAGTCGTTTGCGCGAAAGAAGGATCCACTTTCCTTCACGAATCCACCGTTGGATCGAGTAATAATCGTTTTGAGATCTGTGCAGGACGCGAAAGATACAACCCGAGCCCGGTGGAATCGGTAGCGTGGGCTCCAGCATTATATCCCGTGGGTCCCACCAGATATGCGGTCAACTTCGTCCCCACGCCCCGGGCCCGGTGGTTGCGTAGGCCCTGGGCCCGAGCGGCCTATTAACTGACGCACCGGTGGGCGCGGTAGCCAGCGCCCAGCGGCTCGAGGAGGCCCTCTCGCTCTCGTCGGACCGTGATTTTGTATCCGGGATTAAATAAATGATTCATTATGGGCTTTATCATCCGTTTTATTCCTGGCGGCACGCGAAAAAAGCGGATCCCCTGCGGACCAAGAGCCTCCACTCCGACAAATAATTAAAAATATTCTCACTTTTTTCTCTGGCGAGCGCGAGGTGCTTTGCTTTGGTTCCAAGCAGTGCATCTCATTGCCTCCCCAGGCTCGCCAAGGTACGGCGGCATCCCTCTGGCTTCCTCGCTCCTTCCCTCGCTGTGCTTCTCTTTATCCCCTTCTTTTCTTTTATTTCTCCTCTGCTCTGTTGTCAGTATTCGCTTCCATTGTTCTCTGGAGTTCACCTCTCTCTCTCTCTATCTCTCTCTATCTCTCTGCTTTCTGATATCTGGGACCTTTGCTGGTTATTTGGGTGAGTCCGACGTGCTTCTTTTTTTCTTGTTTTTGGCGGTAGTTTTGTTCGACGGTTGCTGTCAAGTTATCTTCCCGACTTTGTGACAGTTGTTTTTCTTTCTGTTTTTTTCCCCCCCTGTGTTTTATTATAGTTGCGTCGGAATTCCTTGTGTTTTTATATCTTCTGCCGTGTGTTATATGTTAACTTTGGTCATGTCTAAGTGTATGCTCGATTAGTTTGTAGCGTGTAATGAAACGACATGTTGATGAGAAGACAAAGGTAGTTCCTTTTTCATGGTGGTGTAAAAATTTCGTTCTTTTACTGTTGATTCACTTCTCGTCCTGCTTTTTTAAAGGATTTGCTGGGAGATTCTCTTTTGTTTTTTATTATAAAATCACGATGTTTTTCTCGCGTTTTTTTTTTTTTTTTTTTTTTTTTTGTGCGTGTGATGTGGTTTTTAATTATTTCCACTTGCCCACATAAAAAGTTTGACGGAGATATTTGGAATCTCATGAGTATTCTAAATCCCACCATCGGCAATAATTTAAGAAGAACAATCTATCATAAAGAAAAAAAAATTGAGTTGTATGATCTACTAACTTCCTTGAACTAGAATCTTAGATACGATTAATTCGCTGTTAGTAATGTTAAGCTTTTATTTTGAACTGCCAGTGACACTTTGGAATGGGATATGCGCGCTTTTGAAGATCTTTGCAAAACAACCGATTGGGCGGAGTCTTAGATATGCATGCTTTTGAAGACCTTTTGCGGTTTGAATTTATGTTTCTTTGAAGGAAATCCGGTCGAGAGATTCAAACAGTGTGTGGCAGCGTGCGGTTGATTTGAACAATGGAGGAGAAACCGTTTCCAGCATGGTCTTGGTCGGTAGAGCAATGCTTGAAGGAATACAATGTCAAATTGGAGAAAGGCTTGAGCTGCCATGAAGTTGAGAAGCGGCGGGAAAGGTATGGGTGGAACGAGCTCAGGAAAGAGAATGGCAAGCCTTTGTGGTCTCTCGTGTTGGAACAGTTCGACGAAATGCTCGTCAAGATTCTCCTTGTTGCAGCCTTTATTTCCTTTGCCCTTGCTTACCTGCAAGGGAGTGAATCTGGGCATGCAGGATTTGAGGTGTACGTGGAACCGGCTGTGATTGTATTGATTCTTGTGCTCAATGCCATTGTGGGAGTTTGGCAGGAAACTAATGCTGAGAAGGCTCTTGAAGCCCTGAAGGAGATGCAGTCTGAGTCTGCCAAGGTTCGTAGAGATGGGTGCTATGTGCCAGACTTGCCGGCACGAGAGCTAGTCCCAGGCGACATCGTGGAATTGAGGGTTGGAGATAAGGTTCCTGCTGATATGAGAATAGCTGCTTTAAAGACATCAACTTTGAGGGTCGAACAAAGCTCGTTGACTGGAGAGAGCATGCCCGTGATCAAAGGAACAAATCCGGTGTTCCTGGATGATTGCGAGTTGCAGGCGAAAGAGTGTATGGTTTTTTCAGGAACAACCGTTGTGAATGGTGGTTGCGTCTGCATTGTCACTGGGATTGGAATGAGCACCGAAATAGGAAAAATTCAGACCCAGATTCATGAAGCTTCACTGGAGGAGCAGGATACTCCTCTCAAGAAGAAGCTGGATGAGTTTGGTGGGAGGCTCACTAGTGCAATTGGGATGGTTTGCCTTATTGTTTGGGCCATCAACTATAGGAATTTTATTACTTGGGATGATTCCAATGCATCTTGGTGGAATTTCCACTTTTCTTTTGAAAAATGCACATATTATTTTAAGATAGCAGTTGCACTTGCAGTGGCAGCTATTCCTGAAGGTCTTCCAGCTGTAATCACGACTTGTTTGGCTTTGGGTACCAGGAAGATGGCACAGAAAAATGCGATTGTGAGGAAGCTTCCAAGTGTAGAGACATTAGGATGCACGACGGTAATATGCTCTGATAAGACTGGCACGCTGACAACGAATCAAATGTCTGTGAATGAATTTTTCACTCTTGGTGACAAGACAACTACATTTCGATTGTTTCATGTGGAGGGTACGACATACAATCCAAGGGATGGAGGCATCACTGGTTGGATCTCCCACAACATGGACCCAAGCTTGCAGGTTTTAGCGGAGATATGTGCAATCTGCAATGATGCTGGGATATATTGCAATGATTACCTTTTCCGGGCTACTGGAATGCCTACTGAGGCAGCTCTCAAGGTTTGTTTTATATTTTATATTTTCCATACAAATGATGCATCGAACGAATGTGATTGAGACGATTAGGAAATTTAGCAATTTGCACCAAAAAAACTATTGATTGGAAAGAGGATCTATTATTGGTTATAGGTTCATTCCAGGATAGGATGTGAGTTCAGAAAACGTTGTGATGAATAGAACAGGGACATGGCTTCTGAAAAAAGTTTGAAATGAGTGAAATCTGAAGCAATAAATGCCGTATATCCATGCTTGTAAAAATGTCAGGATTAGCTGCATTAACACTCAAGATGGATGCTTGAGAAGTAAATGCACAATAAAGTATCACATTACTCTTTTATTTAGTTCTTGTTCTATGCAATGAAAAAGATGGTTAAACATAACATACTAGAATGACATGTATGGTGCCTCCATCATTGCTGATTACATCAATCTTTTGTTATGGTTGATCATTTGCATCTCTAGTTCATTTCATGCATCATGTACACTTTGGGATAATATCTATGCAAGTTTCTGGTAAATCTTAAATCATTTGAGAAATAGAAGTTTTCTTGCAGGAAGGGATTATATGAGCAAAGTGAGGTTGAAATATTTTTTAGGCCGTAGATACTCTTAATTTTCTGATTTGTGAGGCGATGTAATGATTAAGCATTGCTTTTTCTAAAGGTACTAGTTGAGAAGATGGGAGTTCCGGATGCAAAGGCAAGGGGCAAAATTCGCGATACACAACTTGCTGCTGACTACTCTATTGATTGTACATCAGTTAAGTTAGGTAAGCAGAAGCATGCTAAATGTTATTTAGTATTTGGCAGTGATTTCATGATTTTGAATTTCTTGTTCATTTCTTTGAAACTTAGGCTGTTGTGATTGGTGGATGAGGAGATCGAGAAGGATTGCCACCTTGGAACTTGATCGGGTTCGCAAATCTATGAGTGTTATTGTCCGTGAACTAACCGGCAATAATCGCCTTCTTGTAAAGGTGCTTGATGGTTTTGACTGACTGCTCTATGAATTAGCTATAATTGATAATATATTTTCTGAAGATGTGCTAGCGTTTTTTTTTGACATTATACTTAACTTTTATATTTTATGAAACTGTTAGTTTTTAAGTGATACCCTTCTTACTTTATTGAGATATTCGTTGTTGGTTATACCTCTAATTTTGGCACTCACGAAGGTATGACTTCGCATGTTTCCATACCTTGAGCTTGAGGTAGTTCTAAGCAGAACAATCCTCCAGTCATCTGAGGCATAAAAATATCGTGGAATCACATGAACATTTCTGTTGAGTGACTTTCGAGCAAAGTATCATTCCAAAAGATCATGGATTAACATCAGCATCATTCTTTGATGGTTTTATACTGGTTCAGTATGTTGGAACTTCTATTGAAACAAATTTCATGGAATTTGCAGGGATGTTGTTGCTTATTCTGCTGGATATGAGCACTATAAGTTTTGTTTAATTCTATGCATCTTGAAACTAATGGCTCATGTTTGCAGGGGGCTGTTGAGAGTATTCTGGAGAGGAGTTCAAGTGTACAACTTGCAGATGGATCAGTTGCTCTGTTGGATGAGCAATCCAGGCAGTTAATACTGTCGAGAGTCCATGAGATGAGCTCAAAAGGCTTGCGGTGCTTGGGTTTTGCATTCAAAGATGATTTAGGAGAGTTTTCAGACTATTATGCAGACACTCACCCTGCTCACAAGAAGTTGCTCGATCCAGCTAACTACTCAGAAATCGAAAGCAATCTAATTTTTGTTGGAGTTATTGGTCTAAGGGTGTGTTCTGCTGCTATTTCTCAATCTCTGCAGCATCTCTTCCACTTCTCCTGCTGTTTTACTTCTCAATTGTAAACATGTTCTTTATTGAACTCACAGTCACTACATTGCAATTTAAATAGGACCCTCCTCGTGATGAAGTTAAGAAAGCAATTGAAGATTGTAGAGGTGCAGGTATCAGAGTTATGGTGATAACAGGTGATAATAAGTCCACAGCAGAGGCAGTCTGTCAGGAAATTGGATTATTTCCTAGTATGACAAGCATCAGGGGGAAAAGTTTTACTGGTAAAGAGTTCATGGCTCTTCCAGTAAGCCAACAGATTAAAATTTTGTCAAAACCTGGAGGTGCAGTTTTTTCTCGTGCCGAGCCTAGGCACAAGCAAGAAATTGTGCGGCTGCTGAAGGAAATGGGTGAGATTGTTGCAATGACTGGTGATGGTGTTAATGATGCACCTGCACTAAAACTAGCTGACATTGGAATTGCCATGGGCATGACTGGAACTGAGGTAAGTAAAATGTTCTTCTATTTGATGTAGGTAACAATTGTTTGTCTGCAGAAAGTACTAGGGTATTGCTTACTTGCACTACTTGTTTATTGAAATCTCGCATGATCCATTTCATTATTTTTCTTCCCTCTTATTTCACTTGTTTGAGGTTTAATTTTGGAAAGAAATTCATAGTTTGTTCATGCCCACTTTAAAAGTACTGAAAATTTGATTTGCTAGTTGACAGAACTCATCCCGCTATTATCTATTTGATTATTTTGCTCTCTTCTATCTTCTTTTTCCCCCTTTTTTCAAGCAGTTCTTGAGAGTAATGGTGCCTTTTGTTGTACCTCAAAACAATATGCTATAACCGCCCAAGATTTTAATCAGAAGATTAGCTACAAGATATTGTTTGAGTTCCTTAACCCTGTATAATTATCTAAGATCTTTCTAATCCATAAATGCTGTATGACTAAACACATGCCTGCATGGTTCTCACATAGTTTCCTATTTAAGCCCTAACATTCTCACCATGCTAAGGGTTAATATCCAATCACGAACACCACGATTGGCCTGTGGTCAACCCTGAAGGACCGGTGTTGCAATGTCCTTTAGTTCTACATAGCCATGGGCCAAATCTATTATGATACTATCAGTAATGACTGGGGACCTTTTCCAAAAGGCTAGCTAGAATGTGTTGTGTGCCTTGGTCCTGTATAAATACCCAAGATTTTCCGAGCACATAACCGATGTGTGACTAAAAACATACCTACACAGATCTCACATGGATGCTTTCTATTTATCATTCTCCTGAGCCATATTTCCGTTTGCTGCTGAGCATAATGGTTACCACAAAATCATTGGTGGTGATTGGTAGCTATTAATGAGTTACATGACTATTAAGTTGATTAATGTCTGTTTCAGGTTGCGAAAGAGGCTGCTGATATGGTTCTAGCAGATGATAATTTCAGTACAATTGTCTCAGCTGTTGCAGAAGGACGTGCTATTTATAATAACATGAAATCCTTCATTAGGTTTCTTTACAAACACCTTGCAATTGTCTTATATCTCCAAAATGATATGTATAATGACTCCTTTTTCTGTGTAGGTACATGATATCTTCTAATGTGGGAGAAGTAATTTCCATCTTTCTGACAGCTGCACTTGGCATACCTGAGTGCCTTATACCAGTTCAGCTTCTTTGGGTTAATTTGGTCACCGATGGGCCCCCTGCAACAGCTCTTGGTTTTAACCCTGCGGATGTTGACACCATGCAGAGGCCACCTCGCAAGAGCAATGATGCTCTCATCAATTCTTGGGTTCTCTTTCGTTACCTGGTTAGTGTAGTGCTTGACCTTACAAGCTCTTCCTAGTTTTATGATAGCAGTGAAATTTTAACAAGTGGAATATTGTAATGTTAATATCCTTATGATTCGGTAGACAATTTTTTCAAGTATGGATTCAGTTTTAGAACTTAAAGTCAACTGGGATACTTCTCGGTATCTTCGCATAATGAAAATACTGATGCATAAGCATGCTTGGCATGCTGTCAAGTCTATTCCACATCAAGGATCCTTTGCTTGCCACTTTGCTTTGAGGCATCTAGTCCAATTGTTTGTCCATTACATGGTACATATATTTCATGCATATGAATGCATTCTTGCATGTAAAATTAGAGGAAAATCATTGTTTTTATTTTGTTAAATATCAAGATCTAGGGTCTTTCTGTTAAAGAGAAATATGAAGCATAAACAAGGAAATCGGAATCGAGCAAAAACACAAAGCACATGGAAACAACAAACAAAGCTCCCTAAAGATGGAAAAATTACAAGGAGGTAACCCTCAAACACAATCTCATAATCCTAGCTCACCACCTTTCAAGATACTCTGTTTTAGGACTCATCCCAAAATACCCTAACTGCCACTTGTACATGTGCCTAAAAAATCCTAATGGACTAACCGTACAATTTGGTTTTAGAAGCTCCTATCCCAATACATTAAATAGACCTATACGATTAAGTATAAGATACCATCCAATAGTTTGGTTCTTTTGGAATCATCCATGCAGTAAATTGTTATGGGCAATCTAGAACTTTGTTGCCTGTGCATCTAGGCAACATTGCTTTTTAGAATTAAGCTCAATGGAAAGTGTAAACATGGAATACAAACATGTGGATCATCAATCCAATTGAATGCAATACTATAGTTATCTTTACTGTTGCTTTTTTATGCATAGATGTTGGATACTTAGGACATGTACCATTAATCTTGTTATGTGTGTTAATCCATGCTTATTGCTGCATTAGGTAATCGGTTCTTATGTTGGTTTAGCAACCGTTGGCATCTTCGTGTTGTGGTACACCCAGCCTTCCTTTTTGGGGATTGATCTTTCAAGCGATGGTCACACACTGGTCTCCCTGTCTGAGCTCCGGTCATGGGGAGAGTGCCCCACATGGACAGATTTCTCACCTGATCCCTTCTTGGCTGGCGATCAAGTAATAGCTTTCACAGATCCCTGCGACTATTTCACTGTCGGAAAAGTTAAAGCAATGACTTTATCGCTATCTGTTTTGGTAGCAATTGAGATGTTCAACTCTCTGAATGCTCTATCAGAAGATAATAGCTTGGTTCAGATGCCTCCATGGAAGAACCCATGGCTCCTTGTGGCAATGCTGGTTTCGTTCAGTGTCCATCTTCTCATAATTTATATCCCCTTCCTGGCCAGTGTTTTTGGCATTGTATCATTGAGTCTGAATGAGTGGCTTCTGGTTGTTTTGGTTTCTTTCCCTGTGGTGCTCATTGATGAAGCACTTAAGTATGTGGGCAGGAGGCAATGGAGGACAAATCAGAAGCACAAAGTTGCATAGAGACCACTAAAGATTGTGATAAAGGGTGGTTGAAAAATATTGTTGTCAGTTATTCAGATTCAAACGGATAAAACTGTACAGCAAAATGTCCTATTGATCAAATTCTTACATTTCCTCTTTTTGCAAAGGTTTATGTTTGTCTTTCGCAGTTCTTTTTTTTTAAAAAAAAAAATATTATCATTGCTAGAAGCACCTTCAAACATCATGATGTTGGTACCCTATAGAATTGGCACATCTGTAAGTTTGAGATGAGATATTTTAGCGACACTTCTTGTGCTGATTAAATAATATTTTAGGCTATATATCACTCCTAACACAGCATGTTAACCAAATTACCGGTTTGAGCTTAAGGTGTGTTCTCAAAGTCACTGTCGACCAGTCCTTGGCATACAAATTGAGCAATTCTACATATGCTAACTCTGCTGAGCATTCTCTTGATGATGGATGGCAGTTTTTATTAGGGGGAAATGTTTACACATCCATTGCAGAAGAATAACAATGGATTTTTTCCTGGTAGTAGCATGCGAGATATCTCTTTGCAGACCAAGATTTTTAGTTCTTTGATCAGAAATGTTAGCATTTTTCACTTATATTAATTGGACATTTTAAATGAAAACTAATTAAGATTAAAACGGTTTGTAACTCTGGGAACTCCAAAGTGCGAAATTCTAAGAGACAAAATTCTAACAGTCGGTAATTAAAGTAGGACTCTTGGCATGGAGGCTCATGAATTACTATATAAAGGAGTGCTAGGTCCGTGTTAGGTCCCTCCCTTAGTCTAAAATAAGGAACGTAAGTCTCTTCCTATTAAAGAGTTCTAGATTAGATCACAAGGGAGAAGCACCTTGTGCAAAATATTGCTTCCTCCAATATTTATGATGGAGACAAAAATAGGTCTGAATTCTATTATTTATCTTATTAGTATTCTACATTCTCATCATGTATGTATACTTTACAAGTAAATTATCATATGGTATCAGAGCCTAATGCATGATCATAGAATCTAATGTATGGTTCGCACGGACTAGTAATTCCATAGGCACGAGTTTTTCGTAGAAAGCTAAAAACAAGCCATTGTTGCCCTACGTTAAAACAATGAATGAGATTGTAAGTATGGTAACATACCAAATGATATTCTGATTAAATGGCGTATGCGTCAATGCTATCATCTTGGCAATAAAGTGGATCTGCCATGACTCTTATTTTCCTTCTGCTGGGAGCCCCATATTTTTTCCCCCATCCTGTGTCTTTTGATGGGAATATTTCACATTAGGTATCGATGAAATACATTATTTGCATCAGTTCTCGTACTGACCTTGAATTTTTGCTGGGATTTATTTTGTTCATCTGTTAAGCATTCATGAGGAATTCATACCTGGCTATTTTTAATAATTGATGTAAACGTACAGCTCAAATCATGATATTTAATCTGCATCGGAGAATTTTTTTTAATTTTCGCACTGGATTATTTGTTTGGGTTTTGCTTTCTGTTGAACCCCTATGAATTTTGTGACTCATTCAACAGTTAAAATATCATTCGGATTAGTCCCCGACCTGCATGATCATTTTTTTGCATGCATTTAAATGTGTTTTAACTATAATTAGCAAGATTTATATGGTTAAAATATCTCATAAAGATAATTATAGCATTCATGCATGCTTTTATTTACTTTTGATGAATAATTAAGTTTTAAATATATTTTGGAATAACTCGTCGAGTCCCGAATATTTAGAGTTTTTCCAAATAAAGCCATATTATAGTTTGCATATAATAAAGTTTATATTCAATCATGTTAGTAGACATATTTTGTGATACATGTCTATAAGGAATAAAGGTTTGAGTTGAATTAGCATGCCTAAAGTAATTAATTTGGTTAATCAAAATTGCAATTGATATGGCATTATATGACATTTAGTGAGAATATTTTGGTTCTTGAATTTTCATTTGGATGAAGTCATATAATTGATTATTAAGCCCCAAATAAAGTGT
This sequence comes from Cocos nucifera, assembly GCA_006176705.1. NCBI lineage: Eukaryota > Viridiplantae > Streptophyta > Magnoliopsida > Arecales > Arecaceae > Cocos > Cocos nucifera. The sequence continues at coordinate 2,118,880 of QRFJ01000056.1, forward strand.
TATATTCGTAAAGGTGATATAAAGGTATCCCATTGTGGAAGAGTTTCATGAATTTGCGAACTGAAGCCACCAAAGTGACCTATTTGCCAAATTTTGTGAAATTTCCTTCTCGTATATTTGGGGACGTCTCTAATTGAGTGCATGGCCATTTTGCCCAAAGGTGTTGACTATGTACAAGATTTTGAGATGAGGCACATAAGACATGTGGTTGTGAATTAAATGATTTAAGCGATCTATATACGCAAAGATTGTAGATTTAGCAAGAATTAAAATATATTCACTAGACCGTATTGTGTGTAAGAATTTAAGATTGCATGTTATATATTCTATCCAAAGGTGTTTCATAATGATGTGCTTAAATTCTTGTTGTAGACACTGCTTATGGCTTTTGGTATAGCTATCACCTTACATTCAGTTAATATTGTATATTTTGATTATTTCGGTTACATTTTTCATTAGCAATAATATAGTCGCTATTGAGTTGTTGACGGGTATTAACTTCAAGAAGTAGAAGCAAGATGTGGAGTTTGCTCTCGAAATGGTTGATGTGAGCTTGGCCATGACTACTACTAAGCCTGCTGATTTAGTCGCTACCAGTACTGATGATGAGAAGAAGGCTTATGCAGCTTGGGAGAGGTCAAACAGTATTTGCTATCTGACAATAAAGATGCCTATTCTGGAACATCTGCTAAGTAGATTTTCTGATACTATTGTAGCTAAAGATTTCCTAGCTGTTGTGTCCTAAAGCTATAAAGTGTCCTCAAATGCTGATATTGGTACACTTCTGAAGGAGCTTTCCTCCATGGGATATAGCGGAGAAGGCAGAGTTAGGGAGTACATTATTAAAATGATCTATGTTCAGACTAAACTCAAGGCACTGAATATTGTTCTATCTGATGCTTGCATCGTGCATCAAGCATTGAACACTCTTCCTATTGAGTTTGAGGTCCTTGTGACAACATATAACTCTCAAGATGAGGCCTGGACTATTAATGACCTCATTTCTAGGGGCGCCACTGAAGAAGAAAAGCTAAAAAAATGAAAGGTCCTAAACTGCCTTGTTTGTATCCAATAGACACAACAAAAATTAAGGCAAGTTTTTCGGTCAGAATGCTCCCAAGACTACTCAATCTCGTAAATCTGATCAGAATAAAGGAGTAAATGGTCCTCCTAGTATCACTAAAACGATCATCAAGTGCTTCTTCTACAAGAAGAAGGGTCATAAGAAATTAGATTGTCCAAAGTAAAAACTTGGTTGGTGAAAAAGGAGCATAAAGGTAACTCTTTGGCTCTTGTCTTGCATAAATTCAATTTGGCTATGGCTCCATCTAGATCTTGGTGGCTAGATAGCGGAGAAACTAATCATGTTGCTTATGAAGGAAAAATCCTGATTTTCTGAATCAGGTTCGTTCAGATCTGATCGGATCAAGAGATATATTTCAAAATTTTTTCTCTTTGATCCAAATCAAATCTGAAATATTTTAGATCCGATCTTTATTATTCTAATAATAAAAATAAAATATAGATAAATTAAATCATATTTAATTTACCTTGATGTAGGGTAATCCTATTATCCGTTGATGATCTTATATGCAGCGGAAGGTTCTGGATCTAGCCATGCAAGTGCCTGACCTCTACCGATATCCACTCGGACTGAATTTGAAGATCCTCTTCTTCTCTATCACGTCTCCAAAAATCAGATCTGGATCAGATCTGAAGGATCTTCAAAACACCTTTTGAAGATCAGCAGTTGTCCTTTGCAGCAGTGCAGCCTTCTAGCTTTCTGTCGTCTTTCTCTCATCTGGATTGCACCAACTAAGATCCCAAAATCCTTTGGGCATGGAGAAGAGAGGGAGAAGGTGGATTTGGCATGGAGGAGGAGAGGAGAGGTAGCCTTGGGGCGTGGAATTTTCAATGCTCTTTGAGTTGGGTGCAAAATCTTATTTATAGACTATGCGTGATCTAACTCCTCTTCTTTCCAACCAATCACAACCCTTTATGAAATCAGATCTAAATCTGATTGGTAGGAATAGAGTCCTTTGGATTCCTCTTTAGATGGCGCCTAAGATCAGTCAAACTTGGTTCTTAGGAGAAGTCTAATCGGAATCCAAAAAGGAGATGGAGTTCCTGTCCAACAGGGACTCCTGGGCGCCTCAAACTTGGGCACACGCCAAGGATGGCGTGCGCCCTCCTCCTTGTCAGATTTTGGCAAGAAAACAAGCCCCCACCAGCTCTCCAATAGGTGCGTGACACGTGGACAGAAGTCAAAATATCAATGGTCAACATTTGACCAGTCAAAGATCAACTTTTAACCAAAGTCAAAGGACGAGAAATGGTAGGTGACCAAAAATGGTAGGTATTATCTTACAAAATAAGACAACCCTTTTCTGACCTGGACAGGCTCCAGTCAGACCAAGTGAAGGCCTCTGATCGAGCATAAACTTCTTTGGCTCGATCAGGATAACTATTTATGATAGTAAAAGAAGAACATTAGGTTCAATCGAGTGCTAGCACGATTTTCTTGAACCTAATTGAATCTCATTCAGATCAATTGAACTGGATCAGTTCAATTGATGATCACCAGATTCAAACCCTTATTTGTGTGATCCCAGTTAGGTTCAGTTCTATATGGTAATGAGGATATGTCATGATCTCTATCATCGACATCATCGAAACTCCTTTCGATGGATCAGAACTCTTCTGATTCGAACAGCTAGAATGATCGATCATCTAAATCATTCTAATTGCTCCCAAAATCCACCAGTGACACCTAGCAGTATATGGTGGCAATCCCATCAGAGTTGAATGCGAACCTCTTGGTGCAGCTACCTATGTGATTAAGTTCTTCTATCTTGAGCCTCAATCAGATTAGGGTTAAGGTGAACTCGTCAAACCCTAGTCTCTATCATATGATGTAATCATTCGATTCAAGTCCGATGTGAAAATCTAAATAGAAACTCTTTCTATTATTTCACTCTGCCATGGCCATGGACTTCTGGACTTGATTCTCATGATCATCATAGGGCTGCTCCTCTACCACCGAGGTAGATAGATTCCATCTTGATGCTATCCAGTTCCTACAATGAACATGCTATAGCCAACATACACCTCAGAATTTCCAAATGGCTAGGAGATCGAGTTAATGGTGTAGTCAAACTATAACACCCTCAAGGTGAACTATCGATGCACCTCAGGTCAAAGAACCAGACATACCACTACAGCATCGAGTCAGTCATTGACGAGAAGGTAGACTTCCTAATGACTACTCGAGGTGGTCATGCTCAGTGCCCTCATTCTCTAACGAGTATCTGTACTCTCGCTCCGGTGTCTCCACACCGTAGACTCAAGACTCATCTACTAAAGAGAAGCGATTGTACACCAACCTTTGGATCAATCACCATCCTCGTGATGATCCTATGGTCGGAAGCATTTTATGAGTTAATAATGATTATTCATATCTTAAATTTTCAACTCTTGAAAATATGAATTATCATTACCATTAACTCAAAGGATGTATCACAGACACTAAATACACATATGTGATAGAAAATAATCCATTTTATTGATTATAGTCAAAATTATAATTTTGCCCTTAGAAGTGTATTACAAGTGTCAGCCAATTCTGGCTTCTAGGACACATATATCTAACAATCTTTCCCACTTGTCCTAAAGCCAATTGGCTACAAGTCTAAGTCCCATCTTCTTAAGGTGGGCTTCGAATCTTCTGCTGGCCCAACGGCTTTGTAAGTGGGTCTGCCACATTATCTATGGAGTCCACTCTCTTGACCTCGACGTAATCCTTCTCGAGGTAATCGCGGATGAGGTGGTATCGCCGCTCAATATGCTTGGATTTTTGATGAGACCTCGGCTCCTTAGCAAGGGCTATGGAGCCATTATTGTCGCAGTATAGAGGAATGGCATTTGATGGCATTACTCCGATTTCTGCAGCAAACTTTTTATATCAGAATGCTTCCTTCGCAGTCTTTGATGCAGCGATATATTCTGCTTCCATGGTGGAATCTGCTATCACGATTTGCTTGGAACTCTTTCAGCTGATAGCACCATCATTGCACACAAACAGACTTCCAGATGTCGACTTTCGATCATCTATATCGGACATGAAATTCGAGTCTGTGTATTTCTGGACTTGGAGTTCTCCATTACCAAAGACCAACATCATATCCTTAGTTCTTCTTAAGTACTTAAGGATACATTTCACAGAAGTCCAGTGTTCTTCATCTGGATTTGACTGATATCTGCTTGTGACACTCACAGCATGGGCTATATCAGGTCGTGTACATAGCATGGCATACATGAGGCTCCCTATTGCAGAAGCATAAGGGATCTTGCTCATGCGTTCTATTTCCTCAGGTGTGCTAGGGCACATCTTCTTGGAAAGATGAATACCATGTCTGAAGGATATTAATCCCCTCTTAGAGTTTTTCATACTAAATCTCTTTAGTACTTCTCTCTATGTACATCTTCTGTGAAAGTCCTAGCATCCTATTCGGTCTATCCCTATAGACCTTAATTCCTAGAATAAAGGATGCTTCACCTAGGTCTTTCATGGAGAATTCCTTGGACAACCATATTTTGACTGTGTCAACATGGGAATATCATTTCCAATAAGGAGGATGTCATCCACGTACAATACGAGGAAGACAACAGCGCTCCCACTGACCTTTTTGAAGACACAGGGTTCCTCTTCATTTTTGATGAAACCAAACATTTTGATCACATCATTGAAATGAGTGTTCCAGCTCCGAGATGCTTGCTTAAGTCCATATATGGACCTTTGCAGCTTGCAAACCTTGTGATCAGTATCACTGGATGTGAAACCTAGCGGCTGTTCCATATAGATATCTTCCTCAAGATATCCATTTAAGAATGCCGTTTTCACGTTCATTTGCCATATTTCATAATCAAAATAGGCTGCAACGGCAAGCAATGTGCGGATGGATTTTAGCATAGCCACTGAAAAAAGGTATCCTGATAGTCAATGCCTTCGCATTGACTATAACCTTTTGCCACTAGTCTAGCCTTGAATGTCTCCACATTCCCATCTGCACCAATCTTTCTCTTGAAGATCCATTTACACCCAATAGGTACTATACCTTCTGGTGGATCTACCAAGGTCCAGACTTGGTTTGAGTGCATCGAGTCAATTTCTGACTGCATTGCCTCTAGCCATTTCTCGGAGTCGATATCTGATATCGCCTCGTTGTAGGTTTTGGGATCATCACCATGAGCACCATTACCTACGAGGAATATTTTCTCTACTTCCTCTGAAATAATATCCTAAGTATCTTTCAGAAGGGACGAAAAACTCTTTTCGATCTACGAGGTGGAGGAGGTAGTGTTCTTATTGGCTCAATCCTGATTTGGTTCCAATTGGTCCTTAGCTCGTTGTACTTGTGAGACTTTCTCATCAAGCTTAATCTGCTTTTCCAATGCCGCTATCTTGAATAAACTATTTTTCAAGAAAGATGGCATGTCGACTCACAATCACATTGTGGTCTTCTGAAATGTAGAAATAGTATCCTAATGACTCTTTAGGATATCCTATGAATCAAGCTCTGAAAGGACCTAAACTCTAACTTGTCCGCTTGTTGTTTTTTGACATGAGCCGAACAACCCCAAATTCTGAGATGACTCAGACTTGATTTCTTACCATGCCATATCTCATACAGGTGTGGTAGAAATGGTCTTAGAGGAAACCCTATTCAGTAGATAAATTGAAGTTAACAATGAATATTTCCAAAGAAAATCAGAGAGGTCTGTGAAGCTCATCATGGATCGAACCATATCCAATAGAGTCCGATTTCTCCATTCTAAAATTCCGTTGAGTTGAGGTGCTTCCTGGTGAGAGTCCATTGAGAGACTATGCCATTTTTCTTGAGATAGTCTAGGAATTCTCGACTAAGGTATTCACCTCCTCGATCTGATCGAAGAACCTTAATGGATTTTCCAGTTTATTTTTCTACTTCATGTCTGAATTCTTTGAACTTTTCAAAAGCTTCAGACTTGTGTCTCATAAGATACACATACCCATACCTAGATAGATCATCGATAAAGATAATGAAGTAGATAAAATTGCCTCTAGCCGGCACATCAAATGGGCCGCACACATCAGTATGTACTAGGACAAGGAGATCTGTGGCCCTTTCCCCATGTCCAACAAAAGGGAGTTTAGTCATTTTGCCTTGAAGACAAGATTCACAAGTTGGATATGACTCAAAAGTCAATGGACTCAATAGCCTATTTTTCTCCAATTTGTTGATCCTATCTTCTGCTATATGACCTAATCTCAGGTGCCATAGATACCTATCGTTTGGACTATCCCTAGGTCATTTGGCATTCACGTTTTGCTCGATAGTTAGAATAGATACATCAATATGTAGCTGATAAAGACCATTAATAAGGAAACCATTTGCAATTTTATTTCTTTCATAAAGAATGTTACAATGGTCCTTAAAGAAGGTAATCACATAGCCTTCTAGTGCTAAGCATGAAACAGAAATCAAATTTCCTGCTAGCTGCAGGCACATAATAACAGTCTTTCAAAACTAAGTCTAAAATCAGATGGTAATCGAAGAGGATATGTTCCCACAGCTACTGCAGCAACTCTTGCTCCATTATCGACACGTAGGATCATGTCTCCATCCCTCAGCCTCCTGCTATCCTCAAGAACCTGCATGGAAGTGCACAGATGAGCACTAGAACCAGAGTCAAGCACCCAACTGGATGCAGAAGAAATCATAAGGTTAGACTCAATAACGAGCATACCTCCAGAAGGACCTTCCTTCTTGTTCTTCAGGGTGGCCAGGTAAGTAGGGCAGTTTCGCTTCCAATGGATATCGCTGTTGTAATGAAAATACTTTTCTTTGACAGCGATTTTCATCTTCGGCTCTGTCTTCTTCTTCTTTCCTCCTTCCACCTTTTGCTTTTTCGCAGACTTTTTTTCTTTCCATAAGACTTTCTTTTGGAAGAAGTCCATTTCCATAGCAAGAACTGAGCCTTTAGAACCTTTCATAGAAAGCTCAGCGGTAACCAGCATATTCATTAATTCGGCCAAGAAATTTTAAAGTTTATGCATGTGGTAATTCATGATGAATTGTCCATATGCATCAGTCAAGGATTGCAGAATAATATCATTCTGCAGATCCAAGTCTAACTTCACACCGAGCTTCTCAAGCTCTTCCATGTCCTTGATCATTATCAGACAGTGATCTTGGACTGACTGCCCATCACGCATCTTAGCCTTAAAAAGTCATTTCGTGACTTGATACTTTGGCTGCGCGACTCTGTTCACCAAACATCTCCTGCAGGTGAGCCAACATTTGGCGAGCAGTCCCGATATCTTCATGTTGGCGCTGGAGCTCATCAGACATCGAGCCCAACATGTAATATCTGGCCTTATTATCTTCGTCTATCCATTTTTTCAGAGATGCTCTCTGTTCAGTGGATGGATGAGCTGGTAAGGTGGGAGGATCCTGATCCAATATGTGTTAACTTCTCGAAACCCAAAATAATTTTGTAGTTCCTGAGCCAATCTTTATAATTGGATTCCGGTCAGTCTATGTGTGTCCAGGATACGTGCTAATGGATTGGACGCAGACATTTTTCTATAGAGAGTCAAAGATTCTAGTTAGATACTGTAATTATGACTTGACCAATTTATTTAGAAATTTTATTTTTAAATAAATTAGCTTCTACTATTTTCTCGAATCCCTACACTCTCTCTGTAGAGATGCGAAAATCTCCACGATTAATGATTTTTAGTGGGTGGTGCGGTCTCACCAACTGACTCATCACCTCACCTAACAGTTATTGGTGATGGGTTAGCCAATGAGTGAACAACTCTTGTTCAATGATTCTCTAATCATGGTGCACCCAAACTTGATCTCTAATTCATGAATCTCACCGTATCCAAAATATTGATCCACTCCTTAGTTAAGTCAGACCCACCATTTGCACAGACTGGATTCCTAATTGAGTCTCTCACCGTATCCGAAATATTGAGCCCAACTCATCCTCCAGCCCATAGCATCCAATGCCTAATAGACATGGTTGCATCTTTCTGGTGCAACTGAGCCACTGTATCCAGTCGAGAACAATCAACCCCGGAAAGGGCCCGCACATCTACAATGGTGGAAGACCTCAGACTTAATCTTTTTTTAGGAAGAATTGATTCAGGTCTCATTAAACTAGACTTGTCATAGTCATAACAATTATGACTAACCTAGTGGCATGGGTTAGCTCGGATTATTGACCACCTCAGATCAGAACTGTGTCAACAGATATGGCCAGGTAAGTGAGATCGGTGGAAGGGAATATGCCATTAACTCATACAAGAATGCATTCAGGTCGAGTAGCTTCCAATTAAAAATCAGTCGGTCGTATGTGCCAAACTTACCTTAGACACCAAATTATTGAGCCAGAACCAATTGGGTTAGCCTACAATCCAGACTCTAACCTCTGAGCCTAATTAGGTCTTGCTTGATCGTGACTCGATCTTGACCCAGACTTAATCCTATTAGGCTGGTCAATTTAAGCATTGTTGATCCCATCTAACCAACTCTTGATTCGGTTTGATCAACCGCTTAGACCTAATTGAGCTACCAAAGTCCGAACCCAGTATTATGAATATGTCTTAGATCTAAAATTCTCAATTTTAGATCTAATTAATATTTCATAATCTTAATTCTTAATTAAGTAGGGTTCATAAACAAAATATGCACAATAAATCCTAGGATTTCAGGATCTAGGATTTTGCAGAAAGTAAGTTTTGGATTTCTGATTAAGGACGAACATGCGCAGCACCCCTACACATCATAAGAACACCCCATCGGATGGGAAGGAGAGGGCCTTTAAACCCTTCTTCATTCTTATGACCGGACGGCCAAGAGGAACGCCTTAATCAGGAACATGTAATACTACAAAACAGTTTTAGATCTATATCATATATCTCATATATAAATTAGATCTAATCATGGCATATTTTGCATACATCTCATGTATCAAATCATGCATATTTTTAGATCTAAATTATCTCATAATAATCTAAAAAATTAGATTTAAATTGATCTTATCAAAATAAACTCTAATCTAGATAACTATGTAGAACTATTCTACAACTAGTCTAGACATGCATCAATCATATCTCATATGATGTTTAAAATTAAATAATTTTTATTTACTATTTTTTAGATATTATTATAATAATTATAATATCAAAAAATAGTAAATAAATAGATCTAAAATATGATTTAATCAAATTAAATTATAAACATGCAAGACTATTCTATAGAACTATTCTATTTTAGAACTAGTCATGCATATTTTCTAATCTTAGATCCAAATCATTTAATTTTAATTTTTTTAATTTTAAATCTGATAATATCTCATGTGATATCTGAAATTATATATTTTTTGATTAGAATAAATTTAAAATCAGATCTAAACACTTTAGAACCTTGGCTATGATACCAGTTGAAGGAAAAATCCTGATTTTTCGGATCAGGTTCGTTCAGATCTGATCGGATCAAGAGATATATTTCAAAATTTTTTTTCTTTAATCTAAATTAGATCTAAAATATTTTAGATTTGATTTTTATTATTCTAATAATAAAAATAAAATATAGATAAATTAAATCATATTTAATTTATCTTAATGTAGGGTAATCCTATTATCCGTTGATGATCCTGTATGTAGCGGAAGATTCTGGATCTAGCCACGCATGTGCTTGACCTCTATCGATATTCACTCAGACTGAATCTAGAGATCTTCTTCTTCTCTATCATATCTCCAAAAATCAGATCTGGATCTGATCTGGAGGATCTTCAAAATACCTTTTGAAGATCAACAGTTGTCTTTTGCAGCAGTGCAGCCTTCTAGCTTTCTGTCGCCTTTCTCTCATCTGGATTGTATCAACTAAGATCCCAAAATCCTTTAGGCATGGAGAAGAGAGGGAGAAGGTGGACTTGGCATGGAGGAGGAGAGGAGAGGCAGCCTTGGGGCATGAGAATTTTCAATGCTCTTTGAGTTGGACGCAGGATCTTATTTATAGACTATGCGTGATCCAACTCCTCTTCTTCCCAATCAATCACAATTCTTTGTGAAATTAGATCTAAATCTGATTGGTGGGAATAGAGTCCCTTAGATGGCACCTAAGACCAGTCAAACTTGGTTCTTAGGAGAAGTTTAATCGAAATCCAAAAAGAAAATGGAGTCCCTGTCCAACAGGGACTCCTGAGCGCCTCAAACTTGGGCACACGCCAAGGGTGGCGTGTGCCCTCCTTGTCAGATTCTGATAGGAGAACAAGCCTCCACCAGCTCTCCAATAGGTGCGTGACACGTGGACAGAAGTCAAAGTATCAATGGTCAATATTTGACCAGTCAAAGGTCAACTTTTGACCAAAGTCAAAGGATGAGAAATGACAGGTGATAAAAAATGGTAGGTATTATCTTATAAAATAAGATAACCCTTTTTTGATCTGGATAGGCTCCAGTCAAACCAAGTGAAGGCCTCTGATCGAGCACAAACTTTTTTTGGCTCGATTAGGATAACTATTTATGATAGTAAAAGAAGAACGTTAGGTTCAATCGAGTGTTAGCACGATTTTCTTGAATCTAATTGAATCTCATTCAGATCAATTGAACTGGATCAATTCAATTGATGATCACCAGATTCAAACCCTTGTTTGTGTGATCCAGTTAGGTTCAGTTCTATATAGTAATTAGATATGTCATGATTTCTATCATCGACATCATTGAAACTCCTTTCGATGGATCAGAACTCTTCTGATTCGAACAACTAGAATGATCGATCATCTAAATCATTCTAATTGCTTCCAAAATCCACCAATGACACCTAGCAGTATATGGTGGCAATCCATCAGAGCTAAATATGAATCTCTTGGTGCAGCTATCTATGTGATTAAGTTCTTCTATCTTGAGCCCAATCAGATTAGGGTTAAGGTGAACTCGTCAAATCCCTAGTCTCTATCATATGATGTAATCATTTGATTCAAGTTCCAATATGAAAATCTAAATAGAAACTCTTTCTATTATTTCACTCTGTCCATGGCCATGGGCTTTTGGACTTGATTCTCATGATCATCATAGGGCTGCTCCTCTACCATCCGAGGTAGATAGATTTCCATCTTGATGCTAATCCAGTTCCTACAATGAACATGCTATAGCCAACATACACCTCAGAATTTTGAATGGTTAGGAGATCGAGTTATGGTATAGTCAAACTATAACACCCTCAAGGTGAACTGTCGATGCACCTTAGATCAAAGAATCAGATACACCACTGCAACATTGAGTCAGTCATTAATGAGAAGGTAGACTTTCTAATGACTATTCGAGGTGGTCACGCTCAGTGCCCTCATTTTCTAGCGAGTATCTGTACTCTCGCTCCGATGTCTTCACACCGTAGACTCAAGACTCATCTACTAAAGAGAAGCGATTGTACACTAATCTTCCAGATCAATCACCATCCTCGTGATGATTCTATGATCGAAAGCATTTTATGAGTTAATAATGATTATTCATATCTTAAATTTTCAACTCTTGAAAATATGAATTATCATTATTTTTAACTCAAAGGATGTATCACAGACACTAAATACACATATGTGATAGAAAATAATCCATTTTATTGATTATAGTCAAAATTATAATTTTGCCTTTAGAAGTGTATTACAAGTGTCAGCCAATTCTGGCTTCTAGGGCATATATATCTAACAGCTTATACATTGCAGGAATTTATGACCAAGAGGAAGCCAAATAAGGAAGAGTCTAAGTCGGTAGTTGGCAATAACATAGAGATGGATGTTAAGACTGTAGGAGTCATCTGTTTAAATTTAGCTTCTACGTTTAAACTTATTTTGAATAACACATTCTGTGTACCATCTTTTAGATGCAATTTGGTTGTTTTTATTCTAGACAAAGAAGGTTATGCTTTTGAGTTTAAAAATGGTTCTGTAAACTTATTTTTTAACTCAAAGCTTATTGGAAACTGTTCTTTGTCATATGATTTATATAGAATGTATTTAGCTTCTATTGATGTTTATGCCACCTCATATAATGTTGAAAAGGTTGTTGCCAAAAGATCCCTTATTAAGGAACAGTCTTCCATGTTATGGCATAAGAGGCTTCGCCATATCTTTAGGAAAAGAGTGGAAAGATTAATAAGGAACAACATTCTTCTTGCTCTTGACTTCAGTGACTTAGAGATATGCATTGACTGTTGTAGGGGCAAGTAAATTAAGATTAAGAAGAGGGAAGCTACACGTAGCTTAGATCTATTAGAGATCATTCATATTGATATTAGTGGACCATACTCGCCTACAATTTATAACTCACGATATTTCATCATTTTTATTAATGACTATTCCCGATATGGTTATCTAGTTTTAATTAAGAAAAAGTCTGAGGCTCTTGATAAATTCAAGATCTTTAAGATTGAAGTCCAAAAATAGCTGAAAAAAATTATCAAAATTATGAGATCTGATTGTTGGAAAATATGTTGTATTTTCTTGATTAGCTTCTCTAATTAAGAATGGTTTAGATGAGTATGAGCTATCAACAGCATAGCTAATTTTCTTATAAAAGAGAAGAAAATTTTATATAATGGGGTTTGTTTTGTATCAAAAAATACATAAAAATAAAATCCTTATTTCATTATGGTATCGGATCCATAAACATTTTTTCTCTTTCACCACCAATGCACCTTCTCTCCAATCCCTCCAATCTTTTCCATCTTTCTTTTTTCCAACCATAAATCTTTCTCGATCCACCGTTCAATCGACCACCACCATTCGTCCTCCCACTGATGGCCATCCTCCCGCAAGGCTGGCTCCCACACCATCTTTTCTTCCCACACCATCATTTCGATCCACTGTTCGATCGACCACCACAGATCTCCCTTCCCCTTTCTTTCCTAGCTTTAGTGCCACCATCCCTACCATCTGCACAACCTCCAACCACTACCATCCTGCCTGCACGGCTATCGACACCTATAGATCTCCCTTTCTCCTTCTTTCCCGACTCCGATGCCAGCATCCTCATCGTCTGCACAACCTTCGACCATCGTCATCCCGCCTGCACGGCCATTGGTACCCACAAATCTTCCTTCCCCCTTCTTTTCCTACTCTAGTGCCACCTTCCCAAGCACCTCCCGCAACCCACAAGATTGGCTCTTGCACCATTCGTAGTCCTGCCCCATCGCCTGCGTGACCTCCGACCACTACCATCCGTGATACCGCCGTCTGCATCCTATCTGCATGATCGTCTGCACCATCCATGGCCTCACCTCACCGCCTGCATGACCTCCGATCACCACCGCCGTCCACATCCTACCGCATGACCATCGGTACCCATCATCCGCACACCATCCACCATACTTTCATTCGAATGTGGTCATGAACTTCGCCCACAGTTTTCTTCCTTTTCTTTCCCATTAATTTCTTCCTTTTTATCTTTTGTTTCAAAAAAAAATCAAAAAAAAAAAATAAATGGATGAATGAAAATCATAAAATCATCTAGTAATTCTTTTCTTTAAGCTCTTTTGAAGATGCCAAGCGGTTTCACTAAGGAGTTGAAAAAGATAATAAGTGAGGTGGTGAGTCGTGCCTCTAATTTTTGATCTAGAATGGATAATCCTTCTCTCCAGATTAGTTATGTTCAGCTCGATGGACCCCTCACCTATCTTTTATGGGCCAAAAATATACAATTGTTTATCAAAGCCCATGATTTAGAGGGTTTTCTCATCGAGACTAAACCATAGCCACCAATGGGAGACATTGTATTGATACAATGAAAGTCAAAAAATTTACTTGTGATGGCCTGGCTAATCAACTCCATGGTGCTCTTTGTTGCTCAGGGCATGTTGTTCTTTGAAACCGCCCAAGAAATTTAAGAGGTTGCTACCCGAACTTATTTTCAGTAAGGCAACATAACCCAAGCTTTTGAGCTCAAATACAAAATTCATGCACTTAGGCTGGAAGAACTTTCTATCAATGCTTATATAGCGAAACTTCAACGTCTATGGTCAGAGCTGAATTTTTATCGTCCCTTCAAGGCTTATTGTACTAATGATGCTGTTGAATTCAAAAAATTTACTGATGAGGAGCAAATTTTTGATTTTCTTATCGGCCTTAATGAAAAATTTGATCTAATCAGAGTTTAAATTTTGGATTGAAGTTCCAATCTACCTTTTCTCAATCGGATTTTCTCACTCATTCTAAGTGAAGAAACTGGTCGATGTGTGATGATCACCTCCTCTGATACAGCCTATTCTGCTATGGTTGCTCAGCCACAATTACAAACTCATGGTAGAGGTGATTGAGATATGTGGATATATATGCTCTTATAATAAATCAGGATCCATCCATGATACATGCTGGTAGTTACATGGTTGCCCTCCATCTGGTTAGGGTCGTGGTAAAGGAGGATGATGAGATGGTGGGCAATTTGGAGGAGCTATTAGCCGTGGCCAGGCCAATTTTTCTAAAATTCACAATGTTACTTCATCTGTTTCAGCTCCTCAATCTATAGTAGCTTCATCTATTTCTACTCCATCCGCTGATGCTGGAGGTTCTTTGTCTATAGAGGAAATACATACCCTACATCATATTCTGGCAAGACTAAATACTTCTTCTAGCAATATCTCTTTATCTGCTATAGGTTTGCTTAGTAATTCTTCTAGTCTTTCTTCTATTTTTTATTTTCATTTTACACAATCTAGTTCTTATACTTCTGATAGAGATAGTATACTTACTGTCTTAGATACTTCTCAATATTAGATCCTAGACTCAGAAGCTACTAGTCATATGATAGGATAATCTAAGTTGTTCGTGTCATATTCATCTTGTTTTGGTCGGGATAAAGTTTGTATAGCTGATGGATCCTTCTCCAATATGTTAGAAAAAGGTTCTGTCAACTATACACCAAACATAACATTATTCTCGATTTTATATATTCTCATTTTTTTTCTAAATCTTCTCTCTATCAGCTCCATTATAAATACTTTAAATTGCAAAGTCATATTTTTTTCCATCTATTATGTCTTCCAGGAGCTGACAATGAGGGAGATAATTGGGTATGGTAGAATGCATGATGGACTTTATTATCTAACTGGAAGAGGATAAGAAAGTAATTTGAAAACTAGCTTGGTGATATCTTCTTTCGAGAATGCTATGTATGAACTCTAATTACAATATCATGGGCTTGGACATCTTTCTTTCTCTATGTTAGCAAAATTTTTTTCTAGTTTATATAATATCTATGATAAGCATAAATTGATTTATGATGCATGCAAATTTGCTAAACACACACGAACTCTCTATCCTATTTCTGGCACTTGAAGTACTAAGATCTTTGATGTTATTCATTCTGATGTGTGGGGGCCATGTAGCATTATCTCTCTTTCTAAACATCGGTACTTTATCACATTTATTGACTGTCATAGTAGAATGATCTGGGTCTATCTACTAAAGACAAAAGATGAGATTCTCAAGTACTTTAAGGAGTTCCACAAGTTTGTAAATACTCAGTTTAATACCACAATCAAGACTCTAAGATCAGATAACGATACTAAATACATTAATAAAGAGTTTCATGAGTATTTGGCTGTTCGTGGGATTGTCCACCAAACTACATGTATCGATACTCTCACTCAGAATGGGGTCGCTAAACGTAAAAAATCAACACTTATTGAAAGTTGCTCAATCTTTGTCCTTCACTATGAGGGTCCTTAAGTTTTTTTAGGGAGAGGCAATTCTTATTGCAGCCTATCTTATTAACCACATGCCTCTTTGAGCTTTAGACTACCGCATACTACTTGAATGTATACAAAGAATATCTTCTTTTATTGTACCTCCTCAAGTATTTGGGTGTGTGTGCTTTGTCCGAGATCATCAATCTATGATTAGTAAACTTGATCCTCGAGCTCTCAATTGTGTGTTCATTGGCTACTCTGCCACTCAGAAAGGATATAAATGCTATCATCCACCTGAGCAACATATATTGGTCAGTATGGATATGACATTCAGAGAGTCTGAGGCATTCTTTAGTAATAATCCAGTAAATATGCCCACTGATCAACCGACCATTGTATTCGACTTTCTCTTCTCTTTCAGTGTTTCATCTAATTTTATCGACCATAAGGAGGAGTCTGAGGAGCATGAGTCTAGGGAGCAGAAGCAATCTGAAAGTAATTTTGATCGACAAGAGGAGCAACAATCTTCTCTATATGTTATTGAGCCTGGTATGCATTCTTCCGTTACCCAATAGTCTCTTTCAGAGTTGGCTCTGCTATCTTCCTACTCTAATGATAATAGTGGTAACATTTCTTTAACTGATTTATATCTTCTTATTGCTCATAGAAAAGCTTCTCGTCCACACATTATTTCCTCTTGTTATCATCATGATATTGCTGATTTTGTTTCTTATGAATCCCTTTCATCTTCATATAGATCTTTTTATTGCTTCTCTAGAGTCTATCTCTATTCCTTCGCACTAGAAGTTTGCTATGGCAGATCCAAAATGGAAGGAGGCAATGCTTGAGAAAATAAAGGCCTCGATCAAGAACAATATATGGGAGCTTATTCCATTACCTACTGAAAAATAGGCGATCGACTGTAGATGAATTTTTATAGTAAAACAAACTCTGAAGGAGACTATTGATCGATATAAAGTATGATTGATAGCAAAAGATTATAATCAGATGTATGGAATAGACTATGATAAAATCTTTGCTTCAATTACAAAGATCAACTCTATAAGGATCCTTAATTCTTGTGCTGCTAATTTTGGCTGAAGTTTTTCTCAATTAGATGTTAAGAATGCTTTTTTATATGAGGATCTTCAGGAGAAAGTATACCTAAAAATTTCTTCAGATTTCTCTAGTGCTGCAACTACTGGAAAGGTGTGTCAACTGTATCGCTCTCTTTATGGCTTGAAACAGTTACCTCGAGCTTGGTTTGATCGATTTTGATGTGCAGTTCTAGAGATGGATTATTAGTAAAGTAATGCTGATCATACTATATTTTTTCAGTATAATAATGGGAATGTTGCAGTTCTAATAACGTATGTTAATGATATAATCCTGATGGATCATAATCTTCCAAAGATTGATCGTTTAAAGACTCATTTAGCTCAAACTTTTGAAGTTAAGGTTCTTGGTCCTTTGAGATCTTTCTTGGAATTGAAGTTGCTAGATCATCACATGGCATTTTTAATTCTCAGCGAAAGTATATACTTGACTTACTGATGAAAATAAATATATTGGGTTGTAGACCTGCGGCTACTCCTATTGAGTAAAATCATCGTCTCATGGTAAATGGTGGTAATTCGGTTGATAGGAAGAGATATCAGTGCCTGGTGGGATGGCTAATTTATCTTTTTCAAACTCGTTCCGACATCTCCTTTGTTGTCAGTGTTGCGAGCCAATATATGCATGATTCTTGTGAGTGATATCAGAAAGTTGCCTATCGGATTGTACGTTATCTTCAAGGATGTCTTGGACATGGTCATCTATTTTTTCCTTATGGATACCTTAAGATCGAGGGATATACTGATGCTAATTGGGCTGATGCTCTGGATGATAGAAAGTCCATCTCAGGCTATTATACTTTCTTGGATGGCAATCTTGTAATATGGCACGACAAGAAGCAGAATATGGTTGCTCGTTCCAGTGCAAAAGCTGAATATAGAGCTTTAGCCCAAGGGGTCTGTAAAGTTATGTGGTTAAAATAATTGCTGATTGAGTTGCACCTTTTTTGGTCTTCTCCTATGCTTCTATTCTATGATAATAAGGCAGCCATTAATATTGCTAATAATCTTGTTCAGCACGATTGGATGAAGCATATTAAAGTTGATCGATATTTTATTAAAGAAAAGCTAGATCAGCGAGTTATCTGTCTTTCTTTTGTCAAATCTTCTAAACAACTAGCTGATATTTATACAAAAAGGCTTAACATTTTAGTTTCTATATTTATTTATAACAAGATGAGACTCCATAATATCTTTGCCCCATCTTAAGGGGGAGTGTTGGAAAATAGATTGTATTTTCTTGATTAGCTTCTCTAATTAAAGATGGCTTAGGTGGGTATGAGCTATCAACAGTATGGCTAATTTTCTTGTAAAAGAGAAAAATTTCTTATATAATGGGGTTTGCTTTGTAAAGAAAAAAATACAAAAAAATAAAATTCTTATTTCATCACCGATCGAGGTGGAAAGTATTATTGCAAACATAAGGATTGTGGACAGATCAAGGATCCACTTACCAAATACTTAGAGAGTTATGGAATAGTGGCTCAATTCACTATGCCAGGTAGTCCTGAATAGAATAGTGTGGTCAAGAGGCAAAATCGCATCTTAAAAGATATGATGAGGAGCATGCAAAGTAGAACAAATCTACCTGACTTTCTCTGGGGTGAGGCTATTAAGATAGCATTGTATATCCTCAATAGAGTACCCAGTAAGTTAGTACCCAAAACACTTTTTGAGTTATAGACCGGTAGGAAGCTTAGCTTATCCCATTTTCATGTTTGGAGATGTCCTTTAGAAGTGAGATTGTATAATTCCACTGAGAATAAACTATAGCCTCGTTCTAATCATTGCTACTTTATTGGATACCCTAAACATTTAAAGGGTTATAGGTTCTATTGTAGAGAAGATGGATCTAGAATTATGAAATCATGGATAGTTAAGTTCCTAGAATTTGATGTGGTTGATGAAAGTAGTCATTCTCAGACCATAAGAAATAAGCAGACTAGTACTATCTTTTTTTCCCCATACAGAAAGAGACTGTGAAACCTTCACTTATGGTTGAAGAGCCTTTGTAGCCACAAGTTATGGAGGCTCCACATGCATAGGATGTAGTAGCAGAAATTTCACTAAGAAGGTCTACTAGGAAAAGGAGATCTACCATCTTTTCTGATTATGTGATCTATTTGGGAGAGAATGACTATAACATTGATCATGAAATGGATCCGGTGACTTTTCAAGACACTATTTCTAATCCTCAAAAAGACCTATAGATGGATGCAATGAGGGAAGAAATGCAATCTATGCAACATAATAAAGTTTGGAAGCTTATTGAGCTACCTGGAGGTTGCAAGCTTATTGGTAATAAATAGGTTTATAAGACTAATTAAAAGAATCCCAATAGAAAGATTGAGATATTTAAAACTAGACTGGTTGCCAAAGGATATACTCAGAGAGAAGAAATTGATTATGTTGATTTATTCTCTTCCGTATCCTCTAAGGATACATTTAGAGTTATCATGGTACTTGTAACTCATTATGATTTAGAGTTATACCAAATGGACGTTAAAATCATATTTCTAAATGAGAATCTGAATGAAGAAATCTATATGGAGCAGCCTAAAAGTTTTAAGATAACCGATAGAGAACACATGGTATGTAGACTTTTAAAGTCTATTTATGATTTAAAATAAGCTTCTAGATAGTGGTATCTAAAATTTGATAAGGTTATTACCTCTTTTGATTTTGTAAAAAATTGAGTAGATAGATGCATAAATCACAAGGTTAGTGGGAGTAAATTTATCTTCTTCATTCTTTATATGGATGATATTTTGCTTGTAACTAATGATCTAGGCATGTTGCATGAGATTAAACAGTTTTTATCCAAGCAATTTGATATAAAAGACCTTGGTAGAGCATCATTTGTTCTCGGCATTAAGGTATATAAAGATAGATTCGAAACTTTTTAGGTCTCTCAGAAAGCATATATTAAGCGTGTATTAAAAAAATTTAACATGCAAGATTGCAAGACTTGGCATATGCCTATCACTAAAGGTGAAACATTGAAGAAGGCATAATGTCCAAAGAATGATATTGAGAGAGAATCCATGAGAGATGTTCCATATGCTAGTGTAGTTGGGAGCCTAATGTATACTCAAGTTTGTACTAGGCTAGACATCACATTTGCGAAAGATTTTTATCTAACCCTGGACATAATCATTGGGTAGCTGCAAAAAAGGTTTTGAGATATCTCAAGGGGACTAAAGATTACATGTTGATCTATTAAAGAGTAGAGACCTCGAACTAGTTAGTTATATAGATTCTAACTATGCTGGTTCTAAGGATGATCGGAAGTCTACATCTGGACATATTTTTATGTTAGCAGGTGGTGCAATCTGATAGAAAAATATTAAGCAGATACTTATGACCTCTTCTACTATGTATGCTGAGTATATAGCATATTTTGGTGCTTCCACATAAGTAGCTTGGCTGCGTAATCTTATTATTGAGATGTTAGTAGTTGATTCCATTATGAGACCGATATAGTTATATTGTGACAATCTTGCAGCAGTATTGTTTTGCAAGAATAATAAGAATATCTCTAAAGCTATGCACTTAGAAGTCAAATATATGGCTACTAAAGAGCAAGTAAAGAAAGGTGAAGTGACCGTAGAGCATATTAGGACTAAGTTTATGCTAGTAGATCCTTTAACTAAGGGACTTTGTCCTAATGTGTTTAAGGGCCATGTTGCTAACATGGGATTAGTAGAATTTTTGATGTATTTGGCTAGTGGGAGCTCTTCATAAAGTATAAACACATCCATATTGATGTATTTATATTTGATTATTTTTATAATAAAGATTATTTTTTAGTCATAAAGATATCTTTATTATTTGCTTAAAAGGTCTTAAGATGGGTGTCAATCTTAAGTGAAGACTCCGGGCATTAATAATTATAGCCTTAATTTCTATATGACTTATGACACATAAAAGTTATCTCGAGATGCGTAAAATTTGCTTCATAAATATATAGATATAAAGGATTTCTCAGGCATGCTTGTGTTGTTTAAGGAGAGAAATTATGGACTGACAAGCGAAGATAATACATTTGAATTTAGTATTGTTGCTTGCCATACCGTCACACTTGATTCATATAGATAAGATTTATTGATGTACGTGATTATGAAGGTTCTGTGTTGGATGAATAATATATGTTGACGCAAAAATCGATCGTCGTCGGAGTCTGCTGGAGTTGAGGCCAATGAGATCGCCATCGGGGATCTGCAAAACAAAGTCCCATCCGAAGCCGGTGGGGAGGGTGGCTCTGGCAGGATCCTCCGACGATCAAGTTAGCTCTAACCAACAGGAATGGAGTACTCGAAATGAGTTTTAGATCTTGGAGGAGAAGAGGAGAGCTTAGAGATTAGAGAGATTAGAAATTAGCGTATCTGGAGGGTCCTTTATAGACGGAGCTTAGTTGATGGCAACGGTCATACCACCGCATGGAGTTCGGTATAGAGAAAAAGGCATCGTCAGGCGGTTGGTGACAGCCATACTGGCAAGTCGTGGGCCGCATGGAGTTTGGTATGAAGAGGAAGGCATCGTCAGACGGTTGGTGACAGCCATACTGGCAAGTCGTGGGCCGTATGGGGCTAGTTACGGAGAGAATAGTGGCGGCCATATCGTCCGATCTTATTACCTATTGCAGACTGATGGCGATAGTTCATCCAGAGGAGTTCGGACTTGTAGAAGAGTCCGACTGAAGGGAAAGCTTGGGAGGAGTTCGGCTGTAGAAAAGTTCGGAGGAGCTCGGTCGGCTGAAGGGATGGCCGCTTGTGGAGTTCGACTGAGGGGCGACCGCTGAAGAGTTTGGGCGCTGGGGGATTTCATTAAAGCTCGACCGCTTGGAGTCCAAGGAGCTCGACCGTTAAGTAGTTTGATCGACTGAACGGGTTCGAAGGAGCTTGGACGCTAGGGGTTCGGCTGAAGCCCATCTGCTGAAGCTCTTTTGTGGCTACTGGTTGCATTAGGCTAAGCATCGAGCTAGACTTTGGTGGGAGCGGGATTTATCCCCAACACTAGCCCTCCCACTCCCGAGTTTGAAAATCGAAGGAAGAGAGTATAGAAAAGGCAACTGCCGAAGTCTTCCTCTGAGCTCCGTGTTGGTTCAGGTCGAAGCTCGGAGGGGAGATTTCATCTTCAGCCAAAACTGATGTCGAAGTTAAGGCCCGAGGGAGATCTCATCTCCTGCCATGGTTGATACGAATGCTCGGAAGAGATCTGATCTGCTATCGGGGTTGTCTTCAATTTTGTTTCTGACCGAGGTTGTCTCGGTCACTCATGAGAGATCTCATCTCTGACCGAGGTTGTCTCGGAGGCTCTGGCCGAGGTTATCGCGGACCTTATCCCTAGCCGAGGTTGCCTCGATCGTTCGAAAGAGATCTGATCCCTGGCCAAGGTTGTCCACGATCGCTCGGGAGAGATCTTATCTCTAGCCAAGGTTGTTGCTCGCGTTAGGACGAGGTTCTCCTCCTATCCCTAACCGAGGTTGACTCAGTCGCTCGGGAGAGATCTTTTCTCTAGCCAAGGTTGATTCTCGGAAGAGATCTTATCTCTGGTCAAGGTTGTTGTGGGTGCTCGGGGGAGATCCTATCTCCTGTAGTCGGGCTTTCCTCGGGGGAGATCTTATCTCCTACGGTCGAGCTTTTCTCGGGGGAGATCTTATCTCCTACAGCCGAGGTTGCCTCGAGCTTTCCTCTTGGAAGATCTTATCTCCTGCAGTCGAGCTTTCCTCGGAGGAGATCTTATCTCCTGCAGTTGAGGTCGAACTGGGCACTCGGAGGAGATCTTATCTCCTGCAGCCGAGCTTTCCTCGGGGGAGATCTTATCTCCTGCAATCGAGCTTTCCTTAGGGAAGATCTTATCTCCTACAGCCGAGCTTTCCTCGGGGGAGATCTTATCTCCTGCGGTCGAGCTTTCCTCGGGGGAGATCTTATCTCCTGCAGCCGAGGTCGAACTGGACGCTCGGAGGAGATCTTATCTTCTACGGCCAAGCTTTCCTCGGGGGAGATCTTATCTCCTACAGCCGAGGTCGAACTGGACGCTCGGGGGAGATCTTATCTCCTGCAGTCGAACTTTCCTCAGGGGAGATCTTATCTCCTGCGAGGTCGAACTGGAGAACTTATCTCCTGCAGTCGAGCTTTCCTCGGAGGAGATCTTATCTCCTACAGCCGAGGTTTCCTCGAGCTTTCCTCGGAGAGATCTTATCTCCTGCAGCCGAGCTTTCCTCGAGGGAGATCTTGTCTCCTACGGCCGAGGTAGAACCGGACACTCGGGGAAGATCTTATCTTCTGCGGTCGAGCTTTCCTCAAAGAAGATCTTATCTCTTGCAGTCGAGGTTGCCTCGAGCTTTCCTCGAGGAAGATCTTATCTCTCTGCAGCTGGACTTTCCTCGGGGGAGATCTTATCTCCTGCAGTCGAGGTTGTTGCAAGCGCTCGGGGAGATCCTATCTCCTACGGTCGAGCTTTCCTCAGGGGAGAGATCTTATCTCCTGCAACCAAGATCGAATTGGGCGCTTGGGGGAGATCTTATTCTCCTGCAGCCGAGCTTTCCTCGGGGGAGATCTTATCTCCTACGGTCGAGCTTTTTCCTCGGAGGAGATTTTATCTCCTACAGTCGAGGTTTCGAACTGGGGCACTCGGGGAAGATCTTATCTCCTACAGCCGAGCTTTTTCTTGGGGAGATCTTATCTCCTGCAACCGAGGTTGAAGTGGACGCTCGGGGGAGATCTTATCTCCTGCAGCCGAGCTTTCTCGGGGGAGATCTTATCTCCTACGTCGAGGTCGAAATGCTCTCGGTCTTATCTCCTACGGTCGAGCTTTCCTCGAGAGAGATCTTATCTCCTACAGCCGAGGTCGAACTGGGCACTCGAGGAAGATCTTATCTTCTGCAGTCGAACTTTTCTCGGGGGAGATCTTATCTCCTGCAGTCGAGCTTTCCTCGGGGGAGATCTTATCTCCTACAGCCGATGTCGAAGTGGGTGCTCGAAAGAGATCTTATCTCCTGCAACTGAGCTTTAAGGCTTTTGACCTGCCCCCATTAGCACGAGGTCCCCCTTCAGTTTTCAATACGGCAACTATTTGACTGCTTCATCCCCTGTTACCGTAGTTTTTGCACCAGAAAATAATAATGCGGAAATGAAGCAACTTTACTAAAGTGATATTACTGATAATACATCCTCAGATTCTCTGAGTTCTAAGGTCGTGAAAGCGTCATCCCTCCGAGCTCTTTCAGACGATAAGCACCAGTCCAGATGACCTCCACCACTTCATACGAACCTTCCCAATTAGGGGCGAGTTTTTTCTAACTCTAAAGCTGAGAGACAGTGGCTCGCCGGAGCACTAAGTCCTCCACTCTGAACGTCTTGTTTCTAACTCTGAAGTTATAATACCGAGCCACCTTCCATCTGTAGGCCGTCGTCTGGATGCGAGCTTTCTTCCTTTTTTCTTCCAGCAGGTCGAGGTCGACTCGGAGGTCCTGGAGATTGCATTGCTCGTTGAAGCCCGTGACTCACGTAGACGGAAGCTTGAGCTCGACCGGGATAATTGCCTCAGTACCGAAGGCCAAGACGAAGGGTGTTTCTCCAGTTGGCACCCTCTGAGTAGTTCGGTATGCCCAGAGAACATGGTAGAGTTCGTCCACCCAGGCCTCTTTTGCCCTATCGAGCCTCGCTTTGATTCCTTGCAGCAGGGTCCAGTTGGTTATCTCAGCTTTTTCGTTGGCCTGCGGGTGAGCCACCGACGTAAAATGGTGGAAGATGTTTAGTCCTTCGTAGAACTCGACGAATCTTGCCCCAGCGAACTATCGCCCATTATCGATTATGAGGATTCAGAGCAGGCCGAACCGGTAGACTAGTGACTTTCAGACGAAGTCCTATACCTTAGCCTCAGTAATCTTTGCGAGTGGTTCGGCTTCGACCCACTTAGTGAAGTAGTCGATCGCGACCAAGAGAAACTTCCGCTGCCCCGACGCCGCTGAAAAGGGGCCGAGTATATCCATCCCTCACTGTGTAAATGGCCAGGATAAGCTGAGCGGAGTGAGTTCGGATGCCGGCTGCCTCTATATGCTGGCGTTCTTCTGACAGCGATCGCACCTCTTTACGTATTTCATGAAATCGTGAAACAAGGTCGGCCAGTAGTATCCCTATCAGAGCAGTTTTTTTGATAGGGATCTGGCTCCTACGTGACTTCCATAGGATCCTTCGTGCACATCCCGTAGCGCGAGAGCGACCTCCGAAGGTCGGAGGCATTTTAGCAACGGAAGAGAGTACGACCTCTTATACAACCTATCTTCGTATAAGATGTAGTAGGAGGCCTAATTTCTAAGCTTTCGAGCTTCTTTCGGATCGTGGGGAAGGACCCCCTCCCTAAGGTAGGCGACCAGCGGATCGATTCAGCTTGGCTCGAACTTCATCTGCAGGATGATCCGAGGCTCCTCCGGGGTTGGGTACTTCAGAGTCTTCAAAAATACTCTCCTAGGCAGTTCGGTCAAGGCAGAAGTGGCCAATTTGAAGAGAAGATCGGCTCTCACATTTTTCACCCTCAGAATATGTCGAATGCCGAAGCTGTCGAAGGCCGGAGTCAAATCCCTCACCTTTTTGAGGTATCTCACCATGCTTTCCTCCTATACCTCGTAACTATCGCTGACTCGATCGACCACCAACTGAAAATCGCTGTAGACTTGAAGCCGATCTACCTTTAGTTCTCTTGCTATCTTTAATCCGACGATCAGTGCTTCATATTCGGCTCCATTGTTGATCACCAGAAACTCAAAGT
Source organism: Cocos nucifera (assembly GCA_006176705.1). Lineage (NCBI taxonomy): Eukaryota > Viridiplantae > Streptophyta > Magnoliopsida > Arecales > Arecaceae > Cocos > Cocos nucifera. Next base: position 2,144,498 of record QRFJ01000056.1, read on the forward strand.
GCAGCGCGTACTCGGCGACGACTCCCTCGGGACTGACCAGGACCAGTCCCGCACCAGCTCCAGCAGAGTTGGACGAACCATCCACGTGCAGGGCTCAAGAGCCTTCGGGGAGGTCGACGCTTTCCTCGGGGAGGTCCGACCATGGCAGCTCGACTTCGTCTAGACCCGATTCTGCTTTGGTGTCGATCTCGGTCGGCCCAAGCTCAGCCTCGATCGGAATGGTGCATTCTAGCACGAAATCCGCCAGTATCTGAGCCTTGATTGATGGCCTGGGCCGATAGTTGATGTCGAACTCCGTGAGTTCGATCGCCTATTTTGTGATTCTTCCAAAAGCATTTTCCCGATGAAGGACTTCTTTTATCGATTGATCCATGAGGATCGTTATGATGTGCTCCTAAAAATAAGGTCGGAGCTGCCTGACGGCAATTAGGAGAGAGTAAGTTAGTTTTTTCAGTCTAGAGTACCTGGTCTTCGCATCCCTCAGGACTCGGCTAATGTAGTAGATCGGTCGTTGCGCCTTCGCTTCTTTTTTGACTAGTACCGCCGCCAGGGCCACAGAAGAGACAGCTAGGTACAGAAATAATTTTTCCTCAGGTTCGGGCTTTGCTAGCAGCGGAGGCGAGCTGAGGTAGCTTTTGAGCTCTTCGAATGTCTGTTGGTACTCCACCATCCAGGAGAAGTCCTTTAGTTGCCTGAGAATGCGGAAAAAGGGCATGCATCGTTCGACCGACCTTGACACGAAGCAACTTAGGGATGTCACTTTTTCAGTCAGGCGCTGAACCTCCTTGATTGTCCTCAGAGTGGTCATTTCTCGAATGGCTCGGATTTTTTTGGAGTTTGCTTCAATTCCTCGTCTCGACACCATGAATCCTAAAAATTTCTCGGAGGTCATGCCGAAGGCGCACTTGGCCGGGTTCAGCTTCACCTTATGCCTCCTGAGTGCACCGAAGGTCTCTTCAAGATCGACGAGGTGGTCCATTAAAGCTCGGCTTTTAACGAGCATATCATCTACGTACACCTTCATGTTGCGGTCGATCTGCTCCTTAAAGACCTTATTAACCAAACGTTGGTATGTTGCCCCCGCATTCTTGAGTCCAAAAGGCATGACCCTGTAGCAATAAAGACCTCGGTCAGTAATGAAAGTAGTCTTCTCTTCATCCTCAGGCGCCATGCGTATCTGGTTGTAACCAGAAAAGACGTCCATGAAGGTGAGGAGCTCATGGCCCGAGATTGCATCCACCAGCTGGTCGATCCTTGATAGGGGGTAACTGTCCTTCGGGCAGGCCTTGTTCAGCTTCTTGAAGTCGACGTACATCCTCCACTTGTTATTCGCTTTCTTGATGAGAACCACGTTCGAGACCCAGGTCGGATAGTTAACCTCCCAGATGAGTCCGACTTTAAGGAGCTTATCTACCTCTTCGACGATCGTTTTCTACCTCTCCGGGGTATGGTGGCGCAGCTTTTCTCTTATCGGTCGGTGCCTTGGATCGACGGTCAGCCGATGTTCCATGACCTCGACATCGATCCCTGACATATCCGCTGGGATTCAGGCGAAGATGTTCGCATTTCTTCTGAGGAAAGCGACGAGCTGCTCCCGAACCTCGACCGTCAAGTTGGAGCCGATCTGCACCACATGCCCCGCATTTCCGTCACTTAAGGGCACAGAGATGAGGTCCTCCATAGGCTTGCCCCATTCCTTAGTGAGATCATCGCGGACGTCCAGTCCGTCAATAAGATAAGGGTCGGGCTGATCTCCCTTATGTAAGGCGATCGAGTAGTAGTACCTTGCCAGAGCCTGATCTTCTCTAACTTCTTCGACTCCATGATGCGTCGGAAACTTCATCTTCAAATAATAGATTGATACTACCGTCTGGAGTGCATTCAAACCAGGTCAGCCAAGGATCGCGTTATAGGTGGACGGGGTCCTTACGACTAGAAAGTCGATCCGAGCCTTGGCCTGCTTCGGGTATCGTCCTGCTGCTATGGTCAATGTTATTATGCCTTCGACTGGTATGGTGTTGCCAGCAAACCCTACCAGCGGAAAATTCATCGGCCCCAAGTGATCGTTGGGCAGGGACATTTTTGAGAAGGCATCATAAAACAATACATCGATCGAGCTTTCATTATCTACCAAAATGCGGCGTACATCATAGTTAGCGATATTCAAAGAAATTACAATCGCATCATTGTGCGGAAATTAGATTTTCTGACCATCCTCCTCGGTGAAGGCCACGGGCTCCGCGATCCTCTGCCTCTTCACCGATCCTCCGGATCCGCTGGTCTCCCCTTGCTGAGGTCCTCCTGAGATAGTATTGATGATGCCAAGAGGTGGCCAACCTTCCTAGCTCTCCCCACCCGATGGTAATGCCCTTGGCCGCTCCTCCCACTCTTCGGGCCACCTCTGTAGGAATCGGTCGAGTCTACCTCGTCTGACGAGCTTTTCGATCTCGTTTTGGAGTTGGACGCACTCCTCGATATCGTGGCCGTGGTTGCGATGATAGAGACAAAACTTATTGGAATCGCACTTGCTGGGTCGAAAATGCATCTTGTCTGGCCTCGAAAGTTGTTCCCTGATTTTCATCAGCACTTGAGTTTTCGGAGCGTTGAAGGGGGCGTAGTTGTGAAACCTTCGTCGGGGAGAGCTTCGACGGTGAGGAGAATCTCGATGCACCGTTCCATCCGAACTTCCCCACCTCGGGGTCCATAGGGGAGTTTAGGTCTGCTAGTGATCGGAAGGAGTTTGGGAGCGCCGTCGAGCTTTACTCCACTTTCTTTCCTCGATGGGCCTGCCCGGCCTTTCAGCTCGCCGCTTGCTGTCGGCTTCGCCATCCTTGGCCTTGAAGGCCTCCTCTGCTCGGGCATATCCTTCAGCCCGAGCTAGCATGTCAGCAAAATTCCTAGGGTACTTCTTTTTCAAAGAGAACAATAAGTCGTTCTTCTGAAGGCCGCCCTTGAGGGCAGCCATGGTGACTGATTGGTTCATGTTTCGGACTTTCAGTGTGGCAGCGTTAAATCGACTGACGTAGGCTCGGATGGGTTTCCCCTTCTTCTGCTTGATGGCCATCAAGGAATTCGAACCTCGGCGCGGCTGCCTACTACTGACGAAGTGGGCTGTGAACTGTTGACTCATCTGATCAAATGATAAGATGGTACTCGGCTTGAGTATCGAGTACCAGTTCCTGATAGCTCCTTTAAGGGTAGAGGGGAAAGTCCGACACAATATAGCGTATGGCGCGCCATGGAGCAGCATCATCGTCCGAAAGGCTTTCAAGTGGTCAACCGGATTGGTGGTCCCATCGTAGCTCTCGAACTATGGGAGCTTAAAGTTTGGCGGGATCGATTCCTGCATGATTTTTTGCAAAAAAGGAGGGTCAGTGCAAACGTCATTACCACGTGAGGGGGGAGTGTGATGAAGTTCTTCGATTCGTCGGCTTATTTCTAAAAGCCTTTGATCCAGGAGATTTTCACAGTCTCTGATCTCCAAGGCTTTCTGATGGAATGGGTGCGAGGCTTCACCCTTGGCCGATCCATGATCCGAACAAGGGCTCTCCCTCCTCTACCTCTCCAATCTGGGGATCGGAGGTCGGGCTGCCCAAGTCGGTCGCTCTTGGATCGGATCACTCGACTCCGGAGAGTCCCATGCTGGTTGGGCTGGCACTGAGGCTTGTTGGTGCAGCACTGCCTGCATCGCCTCTGTGAGACCACGAACCTACTGGATGAGCTGGTTGAACTGCTCCGTATCTACTGCGGCTATAGACGGGGCCTGAGTCGCCGGGGCTGGAGCGGGAACAGATGGATTCGAATGGGATCGGGCCGTAGAGGCCGTCGAGCATCAAGTCGAAGCTCTCCTAGGAGGCATCTTCTCCTCGAAAGAAAAAAAAGGGAGATCTTCGGAGAGGGAAGGAAAAAATTATCGCCGAGCACTCCTTTAAGAATAAGGAAACCTCGAAGATTTCAGGCCCTCCTTCTAGCACCAATCTGTTGACGTAGAAATTGATCATCGTCGGAGTTTGCTGGAGTTGAGGCTGACGAGGTCGCCATCAGAGACCTGCAAAATAAAGTTCCGTTCGGAGTCGGTGGGGAGGGTGGCTCCGGTAGGACCCTCCGATGATCAAATTAGCTCTGGCCAACAGGAATGGAGTGCTCGAAATGAGTTTCGGAGCTTGAAGGAGAAGAGGAGAGCTTAGAGATCAGAGAGATTAGAAATTAGCGTATCTGGAGGATCCTTTATAAGCGGAGCTTAGTTGATGGCGACGGCCATACCGTCGCATGAAGTTCGATATGGAGAGGAAGGCATCGTCAGGCAGTTGGTGACAGCCATACTGGCAAGTCATGGGCCGCATGGAGTTCGATATGGAGAGGAAGGCATCATCAGGCGGTTGGTGACAGCCATACTGGCAAGTCATGGGCCGCATGGGGCTGGTTATGAAGAAAGTAGTGGCGGCCATATTGTCCGATCTTGTTGTCTATTGCAGACTGATGATGATGGTTCGTCCAGAGAAGTTCAGACTTGTAGAAGAGTCTGACTGAAGGAAAAGCTCGGGAGGAGTTTGGCTGTAGAGAAGTTCGGAGAAACTCGACCGGTTGAAGGGATGGCCACTTGGGAAGTTCGACCGAGGGGCAATCGCTGAGGAGTTCGGACGTCGGAGGATTTCGTTAAAGTCCGACCGCTTGGAGTCCAAGGAGCTCGGCCGCTAAGTAGTTCGGTCGGCTGAACGGGTTTGAAGGAGCTCGGACGCTAGGGGTTCGGCTGAAGCCCGTCTGCTGAAGCTCTTCTGCGGCTACTGGTTGCATTAGGCTAAGCATCGAGCTAAACTTCGACGGGAGTGGGATTTATCCCCAACAATATAGTTACCGCATAATCCAACATTGAGATCTTATTGGATGGAATGTTGACTTGGAGTTGTTACATGATAATTTATTTTCAAAATCGCATGTGCATAAGATTTAAAGTTGTCTTAACCAGATATTTTGATTTCAAAATTTTGACCAATTAATGTCACCCAAGTGGAAGAATATTAGCATTTTTCATTATGGACTTATATTAATTGGATATTTTAAATAAAAATTGGTTAAGATTAAAATGGTTTGTAACTTTGGGAACTCCAAAAGGTGAAATTCTAAGAGACATAATTCTAATAGTCAGTAATTAAAGTATGACTCTTGGTATGGGCCATAGAATTCATGAAGCTATTAATGGGGAGGCTCATGAATTACTATATAAAGAGGTGGTAGGTCCCTCCCTTAGTCTAGAATAAGGAACGTAAGTCTCTTCCCATTAGAGAGTTCTAGATTAGATCATAAGGGAGAAGCACCTAGTGCAAAATATTGCTTCCTCCAATATTTATAATGGAGACAAAAATAGGTCTGAATTCTATTATTTATCTTATTAGTATTCTACGCTCTCATGCATGTATACTTTACAAGTAAATTATCAAGAAAATCTTATAAAAAAAAGAATGTATATGGGTTTTATAACATGATTAGCAATTAATGATAATATAAAAATATTGTTATAGCCAGCTCTAAAGTTGAAACTAAAATAAGCTAAGGCAAGTATGGGTGCAGGAAAGTGCCTTCATCCATGATCAATTTTTACATCAATAAGCCAAATCAAAATACAAGTTTCTTTAATTAGAGATGCAGGAAAATTGAAGTTTAATTATTTCCAACATGGCATGGTTTTCATTCTTTTGTGTATAAAAAATTTATCTAAAAATCTATATTTTTTTAGATAATATTTCATGTCTACTTTATTGATTGATGAAAAAATAATCTAGCCGTCCCTTAGGTAGATAAGTTTTTTTCATATTTCATGGGTAAATGCTATTCCATAGAAAGTAACTAATCTATCTTGAAAAATATGAGAACATGAGTAAATTGGTCAATAGAAAAGTTGATCAACTTTTTCATGATATTTTATTCTTATGTTCGAGCTCTACAAAGATTATACATATCTGACTTTGATGAATTGTATATCTAGATCCTTTTCAAGTAGTATAGAGAGAAGTTGCATAGTCTATCACTTAGATAGTCCATGATAAAATAGATACTCCCTATCTATATTTGAGATGATGCTTTTGATGTACCAACTATCACTTTATTAGGCATTATTTAAGCAGTAGTTGGATAGCCCAACTTTAGAGGTTGAATCTCTCGGGTCTTTATAATAATTAGCAAGGATCATGAATCTCTCGGGTCTTTATAATAATTAGCAAGGATCATGATTTGTAAATTGGCTACATACTATATTTTAGAAGTAAACATTGTTAGATGTTGCATATTTTTTTTATGCATCAAGCTCTACTATTACAAATTGTAACTAGCTTATAACCCCATGCAATGCATAGGATGCAATGATCAAGTAAGAACTAAAAACTATTTGATTGATGTTTTATTTTATCGGAGTAGAGACATCTTAAAACAAAAAATGAAAAGCCAACCCAAATAATCATATGAAACCTTATTATGATTTTCATCTTTATCATTGTCATAAATTTTTAGCAAATAAATAGTAATCTAGACTCTTTTATATAATCAAAATAAATTATAAAATATAATTTAAAATGGCATGTATATAATATTTATTTTTTTAGGACTAAATGAAAAACTTAGATAATAACTGAGATATGTGATAGATGGAGGGATGACATATGGCAGATGGAGATAAAAACTTTTATTTTAATATATATACTAGCTTATAATCTTATGTAATGCATGGGATGCGATGACTAAGTAAGAACTAAAAATCATTTAATTAGTATTTCATTCATGGGAGTAGAGACGTCTTAAAATAAAAAATGAAGGGCCAACTTAAATAATCATATGAAATCTTATAATGATTTTCATCTTTATTATGGTCATAGATTTTTAGCAAATAAATAATAATCTAGACTCTTTTATGTAACCAAAATAAATTATAAAATATAATTTAGAAGGAGCTTTATATAATATTTACTTTTTAGTCATAAAGACATCTCAAAATAAAAAATAAAGGGCCAACATAAATAATCATATGAAATCTTATAATGGTTTTTATTTTTATCATGGTCATAAATTTTCAAAAAATAACCATAATCTAAACTCTTTTATGTAACCAAAATAAATTATAAGATATAATTTTGAAGGTCTTTTATATAATATTTACTTTGTTAGGGACTAAATTGAAAAACTTAGATGATATTTGGGGATACGTGATGGATGGAGGGATGATATATGATGCATGGAGATAAAAGCTTTCATTTTAATATATATACTAGTTTAAGTTGATAGGTTCAAGTGGTTAGATAAGAGAAGAATCTGGTTCACTAATTTTTATTTTATGTTATCATTTCATTTCAATAAAAAAGAAAAAAAAATTATTTCATCAATTTCATAAGATCCTTTTTATTAAAAAAATCTCTTCAATAATTAGCTTTGTCAATACCAATAACAAAAAATTGTATAATTGCTGAAATCTCTTAATGCATGAGATCAACACAATCAAACAATTTCAAAAATATTTTTATTTTATTGATTTTTTTATTCTATTTTTGCTCTCATTATAATTTCGTCTTGCCCTCATATGAAGATTTTTTTTTTTTGAATGCCTCGTATTAAAAATTCTTCCCAAAATGTCTCCTTTGCTTTAATTCCCAAATACCTCCATTATTTGTATCGGATAAACTAGTATATCTAGATCCTCTTCGAGTACTAAAGAGAGAAGTTGCATAGTCTATCACTTGGATAGTCTATGATAAAATAAATACTCCCTATCTACATTTGAGATTAGGAGTGTGCATTCGATTTTTTAATTGAAGTCTTGAAAAACTAAACTTTCGAACTTGCATTTTACAGAACCAAAAATTGAACCAAAGTAGTCCAAAATCGAACAAATCGATCCATAATTAGCATTTAGTTTTTTAGTTTAAACCAAATCAAAGTTTTGAAAAATCAAACTTCTGAACTTGCATTTTATAGAATCAAAAATTAAACAAACCAAATTGAAATAATTTTGGTTCTGTTCGATTTGATAATTTGGTTTTGGATTTCTCGATGCTAAGCTTTTGGTTCGAGATTGAACTTATTAGGTTCTTTACTATTTTCATTATTTGGACTGTAGAATCATACTTTGACTTGGTATTATTATTTAAATTTAAATCAATAATAAAATAATTTTTAAAAAAATATAATTTAATAAAATTATTTTAAGTTCTTTGTAATCTATCAATATAATATTTATCATTAGTCAGTCATTTTGATTTTTATCAAATTAAAAATTGAAGATTGAACCAATTAAAAATTTTAGTTCGATTTTAAACCAAAACCAAAATTTTTTTAAAAAAATTAAACTAAATACCAAAATAATTAACTATTTGATTTGATTTTTGGTTAACCGAACCATTTGCATATCCCTATTTGAGATGATGCTTTTGATGTATCAACCACCACTTTATTAGACATTATTTAAGCAATGGTTGGATAGCCCGACTTTAGAGGTTGAACCGCTCGGGTCTTAATAATAATTAGCGAGAATCATCATCTGTAAATTGGCTACATACTATATTTTAGATGTAAATATTATTAGATGTTGTATATTTTTTTAATGCATCAAGCTCTACCATAATAAATAGCATATAACCCATGCGATGCATGGGATGCGATGATCAAGTAAGAATTAAAAACTATTTAATTGGTATTTTATTTTATCGGAGAAGAGATATCTTAAAATAAAAAATAAAGGGCCAACCCAAATAATCATATGAAACTTTATTATGATTTTTATTTTTATCATGGTCACAAGTTTCCAACCAATAAACAATAATCTAGACTCTCTTATGTAATCAAAATAAATTATAAAATATAATTTAGAAGGGACTAAATGGAAAACTTAGATAATAATTGGGGACATGTGATGGATAGAGGGATGACATATGGTGGATAGAGGTAAAAATTTTTATTTTAGTATATATACTAGTTTATAAGTCTATGTGATGCATGAGATGCGATAACCAAGTAAGAACTAAAAACCATTTGATTGGTGTTTCATTCATTGGAGCAGAGACATCTCAAAATAAAAACTAAAGGACCAACCCAAATAATCATATGAAATCTTATTATAATTTTCATCTTTATTAGGATCATAGATTTTCAGTAAATAAACAAATCTAGACACTTTTATATAACCAAAATAAATTATAAAATATAATTTAGAAGGATCTTTATATAATATTTACTTTTTTAGTTATAAAAATATCTCAAAACAAAAAATAAAGAGCCAATGCAAATAGCCATATGAAACCTTATTATAGTTTTCATCTTTATCATGGTCATAAATTTTCAGTAAATAAACAATAATCTAGGCTCTTTTATGTAACTAAAATAAAGTATAAAATATAATTTAGAAGGATTTTTATATAATATTTATTTTTTTATGAACTAAATTAAAAAATTTAGATGATAATTAGGGATACGTGGTGGGTGGATGGATGACACATGATGGATGGAAATAAAAGCTTTTATTTTAATATATATACTAGTTTAAGTTGTTAGATTCTAAGTGGTTAGATAAGAGAAGGATCTAGTACACCAATTTTTATTTTATGTTATTATTTCATTCCAACAAAAAAGAAAAAAAATATTTCATCAATTCCATAAGATTCTTTTTTATTAAAAAAACTCTTCAATAATTAGCTTTGTCAATACTAATAACAAAAAATTATATAATTACTAGAATCTCTTAATGTATGAGATTAATACATTCAAATAATTTCAAAAATATTTTTATTTTATTGATTTTCTTATTCTATTTTTGCATCTATTACAATTTCACAATGCTGTATTCCATCCTCTTGCCCTTGCATGAAGAATTTTTTTTTTTTGAATGCCTTACATTAAGAATTCTTCCCAAAACATCTTCTTTGCTTTTATTCCCAAATACTCCCATCATTTGTACCCGATAAATCAACTTATTTAGGAGGTGATGATAAGTTCCAAAATCTCTTGCATGAAAAAAGGGAGGAACTAAAAAAATAAATATATAAAGGAGATGATAAATTCATCATTTTTTGTATGAATAAATTTTTATTGGTTATGACCTCGAGAGCGACCACGAGATGGTGAGGGGCGCCGAAGATGGAGAGGCAGAGAAAAGATTAGTTGGGGATGGGGAGAAAAAGGGGATGATGGGGGGTGGTAGAGGAATTTAGCATCACTTTTTTTTTAATATACATGATAAATGGAGGTACTTATATTCACCATGATGAATGAAGATAAGTACTTCTATTTAATATATATATATATATATATATATATATATATATATATATATATATATATATATATATATATATATATATATATATATATATATATATATATATATATATATATATATATATATATATATATATCAGATATGGTTACGATATAGATATATATAAATAGATACCTAGGAAGATATGCATTCCGTTAGGGTTAGGAGGAGCATATGTTCCGTTAGGATTAGCAAATTCCAAGATGGACGGCCCAGAGCTGCGCATGCCATATAGAGCGAGTTCCTGTCCAGGAATCACACAGCCCGGGCTCCGCGGTTAAATAGCGCTCAGAGGAGCATCGAGCGCTTTACTTTGTTCTCACGCGCGCACCGCCTTCCGTAGCTCTCTTCTTCCCCACCCTCGATTGAGAGGAGAAAAAGGGAAACGGAAAGAGGGAGTAACCTTAGGTGGCCTCTTTTCTCTCGCCGAGAGCGCCGATGGCCGACGGCTACTGGAGGTATACCGACGCTCGCCACCAGGCGCCGGCCGCGATGGCTGCCCCTCAGCCCCCCGTGAAGCGCCCTCGTCCCGACTACGGAGGTTCTTCTCTCCCTATTCCGGTGTCTGCCTAGGGTTCATTTCTCTCTACTCGCCGTGATTTTTGTTCGGATGTTTTCTTGTTTCAAATAGCGCTTTATTTCTATTTTAGGGGTTCCCCCCGTTTTTGGTGGTGGCGATGGTTGTAGAGTTTGGGAGTTTCTTTGTATTTGCTATTTCTTGATGAGTTAACGTAATGGATTCACTATTCGGTTCTTGATTGGCATAAAGATGATTTTGTGGGAGAATTTTCGAAATTACATGTTTTTGTGAATGTGGCATTAAATGTTCTTATATTAGGGTTTTATTGGTTGAGAGTATGATGGCTAGGTTTGAAAAATTTTTCTAATTTATTGTGGCTTTGTCTATTATGTTGGTGTGATCTACGAATCTGCTAGTTGTGCTATTTGTTTTTTTTTTTTTTTTTTTTTGTTTTTTTTTGAAGATCAGTAATTACAACGGAAGGGCCAATATAATTGATGAACTTCCCATCTTTAATTTTTATAAACAAATTCATTCGATTTGTTCTGGATAAGTGAAATGTTCTGATATTTTTATAATCCGTGCATCGGATAAATTTTAAGAGAAGAAACATGTAGCATTTGTTTGATTTGTTAATGTGTTAGTTCACTTGAACTTCTCTGGTGCCTTGTTTGGTTGTTCGGAATTGAAAGAGAAGAAAGTTTGCTACACGAGAATCTTCTTTTCCATTTTTGGTTTTTGGTACTAAAAAGGAAATTTAGGGAAAGAGAACAAACATAAATTATTTGGCTAAAAGTTTTCTTGTTTATGATGTAGCTGTTTCGAGAGAACAACAGTGGACAAGTGGTTCAAGACAACTTAATCATCTCCTTTCACTTTCTCCACATCTTTGCTGCAATTTTCTGTGTTCTAACAAACATGAGAAAATTCTTAATTTTCCCATATCTTATGCTGATATGCTTTTCCATTCTTTCACTTTCTTGGCGAAGAAATATAGGCTAAAAGCTTTTATCATCTTTATTAAAGTACGGGCACAAGGTGTATAGATGATTGGGGAAGCATGAGATATGGTTGGGGAAGAAAGCTTGTGCACCATAAAATGTTTGGGAGGTTTATATGAACATATTCTTTGGTTGACTTGTCACGTGTCTTTTAGGTGCTTATTGACGCTTGGGTTCTACAAGGAAAATCAAGATTCTTGATGTAACCTAGGACCTCATCCAAAAAGACTAGCTAGAATGTCTTATTTGGATTACTTAATCTTATATTAATATCCAAGATCTATCTAACGCACAGTTAATGTGAAATTAAATATATTCCTGCATGGATCCTCACATACTCCTCTCGTTTAAGCCATTGCATTGATGCTAGGTTAAGAGTCCAAATCTATTCAAATTTAATCACAAGTACCATAAATCGAATCATAAACACCGTGACTAGCTTGTGGTCAGTCTCAATGGACCCATGCTATAATGTCTCTTAGTCTACATAGGTTATGAGTCAGGTCTGCTCTGATACAATCTCTAACAATCTAGAACTTCATCTAAAAAGACTGGCCAGAAGATATTATTTGGATGCCTTAGCTCTATATAGGTATCTAAGATTTGTCCAATGTGTAGCTAACGTGGGACTAAACATATGCCCGCACGGGTCTTCACACTTGATGTTATTTATGTTTTTTTTAATGGAGATAAAAAACCTCATGTTTTGGATCATAAGTTTTCTTCTACCATTATGAAACACTTGTTCTTGTATCATGTTTTTATTGTATTTTAAAATTACTTTACATATATGCATGCATATGCATGTATGTATATAGCCATTTCATGAAACCTTCATTTCGTTTGAAGCTTGGGGAATCTGATGCTCCATTAGAGTATGATACCAGCACTTGCGTCTGTGGCCATAGCATTGTCACCAAAATTATTTGAGTAGGTTAATGGTTCAAGTCTTGAAGAAGAAACAATGACTACGTGTCTTTGTGCCACATCACTTGATACTCATTCTCTTTGGTGATGCACACCTTAACCATTTAACTACCCAAGTTAACATTATTGAAGATTCACAAATGATAAGCATCGTGAATGAAATGTAGTGTAGCGTACTTGGGTTTTGCATGTGAAAATAGTGTCGTTATGCCCTAAAGTTTTTATATCATTTGAATGATTAATTAATTTTTGCTTTCTAATCTGATTCGCATTTTATTCCTTGTCTATTTAGCTTTCCTAATTTGCAAACCTCATGCAGAAATGGCTAATATTATCTTTTTTGCAATCATATGCTTGAAGCAATATTGGTTTCTTTCTAGTAGTTGCCAATTAATCTAAATCAGAAGCAAAATCTTGTTTAATTCTTATTGCAAATTCAATAACCATGTAAAATGTGCATCATGATCTATATTGGAAACAAGCCCCTTTTGTTAAACTGAATGCCTTTCGACTTTGAAGATGTGCCTGGTGGTTCAGAATATGGTGGTTATTATCCTCATGAAGAAGGTAGAGCAGGGCACCGTGTTATCAGGGACACTGAATCGATCAGTGCATCCTATGAGCGTTTTTTGCATGACGGGGTATGGTCGAAAGATGCTAAACCTTTTTTATTTTGGTCAAGTTCATTGTCGTAGAAGGTTGACTGTATTGGGAATTTTTTTAGCAGATCATCTCTTATGGTGGTGGAGAATCCCTTAGGCCGGTAGCTGGTGGAATGGGTGGTCATCCTGTTGATGATCTGCATATGATGGGTGTTGGAGGCATGGATGGACGAAGTGCTGGATATGGAAGTGGTAGACCAGAAACACCTCTGCCTCCAGATGCATCTTGCACATTATTTGTGGAGGGCCTCCCTGCAAACTGCACACGCAGGGAAGTGTCTCGTATCCTTCTATAGCTGTTCTTATCTTTCAATATATAACATATATCCAGCTGTTGTTCCTTCATTTGTCTCCAGATATTTTTCGTCCTTTTGCAGGTTTTCGAGAGGTCAGACTTGTGAATAAGGAATCTAGACATGTGAGTTACTGCTTTGTGTGAGTTGGATTGTTGTCTAGCCTTTTCAATTCATTGTTTGTCTGTAGTTTCAAATTCTGTCTCTGTACTTTTCTGCAGCCTGGAGGGGATCCACTTGTTCTGTGCTTTGTTGATTTCTCCTCCTCCAGTCAAGCTGCGGTTGCTTTGGATGCTTTGCAAGGTAAAAACCACAGTGTATATATATATATATTCCTATTTGTAGTTATAGATTTGTTAGTCTCGTTTATATTTACAGTTATTTTCATGCTTGTTGATGCTGTTCTTTGTTATGCCATAGGATCTCCTGTGATTGGGCACTTTACCAGTTTTGTCTCTCATGTTCTCCATGTATAATGCTGCGTCCATGACATCTACATCCCAAATTGTGTTATTGTATTAATATTTGATTCTCTTGGTGCTTCCTGGTCTTCAAATGGTTTTTAGATATATGTGAAACAGATTAGATTGGGGTTAGAATGCTTTTCAAAAGGTTTCATGAGACCTTTGCTTCAGGTTTTGTTAGAACCTTGCGTCCTTTTTTTAAAAAAAAAAAAAAATCGTCCATATCTTTTATGAATAGGCTTGGGTAAATTTCCTTGGTTACCAAACAATCCAGAAGAATGTTGTTCTCTCTATTTGGATCAGAACTTAAAAGATATATTGATTGTATAAGAAGGTATTTATGTTGTATTTCAATTTGACAGCATGAAAAACCTACATAGCAGGACATGGATGTAATTATGCAAGATCTATAAGTTAATGGGACAGCTTTATCACCCTTGTTTTTGGAAAGTGTGTTTCATGGTTCGTTGTACTGACTTGAACCAAGTGGTTCAAGGCATGCCGAGTCTTATTGGGGATGGATTGGCACAGTTCTGACCTGTAGTACGAGACACCATTGGAGGAGCGGGGGGGGGGGGCTTTCCAGCCCCCTCAGTTGGAGGGGGGAGGGAGGGAGGTAGAGAGAGAGAGAGGGCATGGTATGCTGCAAGTCGGTGTGGCATGGTATCGTATCACACTGTACCTCCGAGCATCCGGTATGGGTCTTAGTACTAGTTTTGTCGACATTGGGTGGTTTAATTTATTTGAAATGCTTCATATCACATCGATTTTGCTGCTGTCAAATGAGCACAAGTTCATTTAAGGTGCACTTTTATACTCGGGAATTAAGAAAGTGTCCTATCTTTTGAAAGTTGGCCATTACTTGTTTATCTCATGCTCATTGTTGTCATTTGTTGTTTTTAGGATGTTAGTTCAATATGTTTCTGGATATTTAGGCTGCTTGTCTAATGTATATAGATATGTAAACTTCCCAATCAATCTGTCATTATTAATCCACTATTCACTGCCAAAAGTTATAATTGCACTAGATTCCCGTGTGTTATGAAAACATTCTGATGAGCCAGTTGGCAATTAAGCTATCGGTTTTTGTTTAGTACAATAAATATTTTGATCTGAGAAAGAGTTAAGAGAGAACTAACAAACTTACATGCCTAATATTATTGGTTGCTTTTCCATTGAAATGGCAACCTGTAATGATCTTATCCAATAAGACTCAGCTGATTCTTGGTTTATTAGGCAAGCCATCATGGTAGCACTAGCTAAATGTATATTGAGTATTTTACTGCAGATAGATGTAAATTCAGATGGAATCTTTTAATCTAAAATATGCATTGCATATGCGCTTATCTATGCAAATATGCATATGCACCTGTGTATATATGAGGCGTATGCACATTGGTATTTTCATATTCTGCAATGAAGTTTTACTTTGGGTGATACTGTTACTTTGATATGTATATTTTATTCATGTATTTGTGCTCTATTCGGCGGTGTTGGGCTTGATTTGCCATGTGGAGGAGAGATGGGGAGTGGTCTTGCTTAGAAGTATCATTTAGGGATGTTGGGGAGAGAGGAGCTTTTCTTTATTTTTGTTTTTCTAATTTTAATTTTACGTCCATCCTAAGTGTTAGCTCATGTTTGTATCTAGTTTGACCTATGTTTTTTAGCTGTCTATGCTGCTACACCTAATTATCCTGAACATTTAAATGAAACCTTTAATGGATTTGAGCAAGGTTTTCCGTACCGGTCGGTACATCCCGTATCATACTGGCGGAAAATCGGAATGGTTCAGATCGATTTTTCGGAAAATGACTT
Organism: Cocos nucifera; assembly: GCA_006176705.1. Lineage (NCBI taxonomy): Eukaryota > Viridiplantae > Streptophyta > Magnoliopsida > Arecales > Arecaceae > Cocos > Cocos nucifera. Next base: position 2,160,474 of record QRFJ01000056.1, read on the forward strand.
GAATCGGACCGAATCGATCGGTACGGTATGGGCCGGTACTGGGTGGCTTGGTCCGGTACGAGTCGGTACGGCACCGGTATGGGACGGTACGGTCTGGTACAGGGTAATTTTTTCTTTTCTTATTTTTTTTGGACCATTAGGTTGGATTTTTTTTATATTTTTTTATTGGCGGTACGAAGTGGTATGGTACGGTATCATACCATACCGTATCGGCCGACAACCGGCATGGGTGTCGGTACCAAGTCTGCGAATCTTGGATTTGAGAGATGAGGAGTGGTCTTGCTTATAAGTGCTATCTGGGATGTTGGAAAGAGAGGATCCTTTTTTTTCTTTTCATTTTTCTGATTTTAACTTTACCTCTATCCTAAGGACTCGGTTTGCATGAAGTGGAGGGGGAAGAGGCAGTTTCTGAGAAGTGGAGAGAGAGCCTCTTGTTTGGTTGGAGTTTTAAGAGGAGAGAAAAAGGGAAAAAACTCTTTCCATGGAAAGTCACTTTCCATATTTCATGAAAAGTAGAAACCCATAGAGAATGTGGGTTTTGGCACTTTCCATGGGATGGAAAGTGGTGGTACTTTTTCTTTCCCAAAATATCCTTTTAAGATCTATTGCTAAGATTTTGTAAAATATCATAGATGGTCAGGATGAAATACTGAATAGTAATAATATAATATAATAATATTATTATTCTAATATTTATATAAATATAATATTAATATTATAATATTTATTATATTTTAATATTTATACTAATATAATATTTTTATTAATATTAATATATCAATGTTTATATTAATATAATATTATATTTATTGAGATATTAATAAATTTATCATATTAAAATATTAATATTATATTAATATAATATAATATATATTAGTATTATATTAATATAATAAATTATTACAATCTAATATTATATTATAATATATTAATATTATATTTATATTAATATAAATATAATATTATCATGTATATAAAGTTTAGGAGCAATATGTATGGTTTCATACCTATTAAGGATATAATGGATATTTTACATAATTTTTTTAGAAAAATGGATGCTCAACCAAACATAAGCTACTTTTCAATAAATCACTTCTATTATCAACTAAACATATCAAAATCCTATTCCCAGAAAATAACTTCTCAGGAACTGACTTCCTGAGAAGAAAAATTCTTCCTGTGAACCGAGTCCTAAGTGTTGAAGCATCCTGTATCTAGTTTGACATATGGTTTTGGCTGTCTATGGTGCTTTGTCAAATTCTCCTGGACCTTATCCTTTGAGGGACTTGATCTAATATTTGAGAATTTTATACAACCCGCAAGTTAACATCTAGTGTTTCGGTTGGGGATGAGTTGGATCAGACTGTAGCTAGCTTCCTGAACTATTCACTCTTAAGGCCATGCAGGGTTTCGTATATGGATACAAAATTTGCTTCCACCTTACATCTTGGATTTGAAGTAAATACTTAGGAGCACTTGGAAAATCCCAGATTTAGGTGGAACTGTATAGTTAAAAAAATTGAAAAACTTGGTTTGCAAAACATCTGTGATAAAACAAAATCCATAGTTTGTTTTCTAGGACTAGTTTGATATGCAAAAACAACTTTAATTTGTGGTGCTTAAAATCTAATTGCATATGTGGGCTTTCTTTATGGAATGTTTAGTGCGCTGTTTCGTCCATGCGTTATATTGTAGGTTCTCTTATGCTCCAAAAAAAAAACATGTCGTTTACACAGCATAAAGTTGTCACGATTCGATTTTGCAGGTTATAAGTTTGACGAGCATGACCGAGATTCAGCCAATTTAAGGTTGCAATTCGCTCGCTTTCCTGGTCCGAGGTCAGCTGGTGGACCTCGTGGCAGGCGTTGATATCAGGAGGATTTTTCCTCTTCCAGGTGACAGATGCCGATATCTCAGTTGTGTTTGTGTGCGAGCGTAATATTTACTTGAAGATGGTGTCTGTCCGTTGTACTCTCGTTATGCTGAATTATTGTCCAACAGTCGTCATCTTGTAAACATGGTTAGATCAGGAGGTTCTATCGACCAAGGGATTGCCAGTAGATTATGCTTTTCAGTCTTTATTTTGGTAGACCATGAACGTGAGTGTGCGTTCTTAGAAACTTTTAGTATCATAGCCTGTCAAATCTGTTATCTGTGCCATGAATCTGTTGGCATTTTCTTTTGAGGGACAACATGTGCTATTGTTTGATTTTCTGAAGCAGCAACTAATTTGACATTCGTGCTACCATTGATATGAAATACATGGTCTTTTCTCAGATTTAATTTTTTAAGCTTAATTTCAGTGCATCTATCATCAATGACTTATATATGCTAATGGAACAGCTCGTGTATAATTAATTATGTATGAAACTTGGGGATCTTAACAGCTGGCTAAGATACCTTCCAAGTTGTTTCTGACAAGTCAAAGTTTACTGCTTGCTAGGTTGTTTAGAAAATCCAAACAGTGGTTTGGATTATGTTACTCGATATCATGAGCTTTATGACATCAATCTCAATCCAATCCAATATTCTGTTACTGAAATGTCATACATCACCGTGTCGCAATTTTGTTTAGCAATCTTCCGTTCTTTTTAAATTTATTGGATGATTCATAGTGATAGCTTTTTGTGAGTTTTTATATGCGGCTCGTGTTACTGCCAAACTTTGGTTGAAGGGAAGAGAGCTTGCTAGGCTTTTGTGGTCCAGTGTAATGAGCCTTGTGAATGCGAGAAATGTGCGTCATTTACATAATTTATCTATCAATTTCTTTCATCGAACTGGAAGTACCAGGATTTGTTTCTCTACTCTGTGATTCTATTTGCTGGTTTTGCTGCTATTACATTCTATATTGGAGTTTGAAATTTAGCTGCATTCTTCCCGATATGCCTGACTCCAATTATCTCTTTGTGTCGCTGATTAGGAAAAATAAAAAAAAAAGGGGGGGTAACTGTAGCAGTTAAAATGATAATGCATTCACTGTACTGATTTGCTTGTAGTTTGTGCATCATATCTGAGATTCCACATCTTTGTCTTCCCAGTTCTGGTTGTCAGTGCATATTTGTAGGTGGGTATCAACAGTAACGAATGGCACACAAACTTGATATTCCTTTCGAACGGTACCGCCCGCCTCGTTGCTTAATGTTAAGCAAGACAATTCGTAAGCACGCAAAAAACCCAACTGAAAGGAGTGCACATTTTGGGATTAAATCTGTTTGTGAAATTTTTTGCTGTCTATGGACATTGTATTTGTCTTCTTTTCTTCTGGTTTTGAATTTCATTTACGGTGCACTCAAAATATGAAGTCAGCAATGCAAGATGTTCGGAAAAAAAAGAAAAAAGCAATGATCATATGGCTTATAAAATGAATCAGCTTTTCCTTGCATCAACAACATATAAGCTCAATAAAGGGCTGGCCCAAAGTTAAAATTTTGACACCTTGTTTTTTAGGTTCAACATATTGGTACCCTTGTTGACAAGATTTTTTGGTCAATTGTTATGCTTTACCGATTAAGCTTTGCATCGAAGTACCAAGGATTTGTAGATGTCTGAAGGAACCTAGCAGATGTAGACTGATTGACGCTGTGCTTTGAAGCCTCACGAGCTAATCCATGTACCAATTTGCAAATACGGAATGCATAGAATCATTCAGCACTGTCTATCTGAAGGACATGAGTAAGGAGGTGATATGTTTCTATCAAGAAAAAGGTGATTCTGCACTGATGGAAGATGCTGTTTTTTATAATGTATTTTTCAGACCAATTGAAAGTGTTCTTTCTGGCAAATGTTCTTGTTGTAGATATCCTAAAACTTGTAGATTCATATTCCTATTTCTGATTAAAGTCAGAAAACCTATGTTCTTGTTTTGGGGGATTAAACGGATGTAAATAATTTTTTAAATTGTTTTTCAGATAGATAAAACACATGCCAATTACTGTTAGCTAATTTGGTTGGCGCTTCTCACCAAAGAGCTTGCCCTTGAAAGAGGAACAGGATACAAATCCTGTATATTGCTTAAAAAGTTAGAGAAATTGAACACTTCTTGGGTGTTTTTTGTTTTTGAAATTATAATTTTTGGTTATTATGCAAAATCATCAGTGGATTATAAAAAATTCTTCTCCAGGATGGTTGAAAATGGTGATGCAAGGGAATGCAACGTTAAGATTTCTTTTGATCTTTTTTAGCATTTAGTTTTTTTTATTATTAGATGTGCATTTGCTTTTAAGACTGAAAGTGGAGAGTGTATTTACTGGTATGAGCGAATACATTTGCTACAAGCCTACAAATGACTATTGCTACTGTACCGGACGACTTGTAGCCGATGCCCTGTGTGACCACTTGTTGAGATTGATATTGGTATAAGTGAATATACTTGTGGGTCTCTGTACATGAATTTTGTGGCAGCTTGCCTTTCAAACAATTGTTTTATGAAATCACTTGAATCCAATTTGACCGATCAAATAAACAGGGATAAAGGTGCGTTAAAACAGATAAGTTTCCGATGTTCTTTGTTTCACAATAAATTTATAAATACGTTAACGTATCCAAGTATCAAGATATGTCTGCAGATTTCTCCTGATGCATTTGGTTCAGGTATACGAAAACGTGAAATAAAAAAAAGCTTTATGTTTATAAGAATAATTAATCGTTCATTTGGTTGATATCTTTGAAATGACTTTTGATTGAGGGTGCTTCTTCTCCGTAAGGCAGCATTTGGTTCTGGGATTAAGTGGGCATTAAGCTTGCCGCCAGCCCTTTTCCTGTCGAACAACTATTACGAGACATGCTTATGCTTGGTATTACAATTTCTAGAAAAGGTTACCATATGCTAATCTTGGTGTAAATCCCATCATTCATGTCTCCCTCTTTTTTTTTTATGGACTAAAAGCACCTTTAGTCAAAGTTATTCTAGAAATTGTAGCCCAGAAAAAATAGATGTAAATAGTAGCATGATTATTCTGATAAATGCAGTTTTTCCTTTATAACTTTTCTAATCCTGGTTTTTTATTAATTCTTGAATCAAATGTTGCTACAAGAAAAAGGTGGAAGTAATAAATAAAGCTTTATGCCAGGAAAAACTATTACAGCTTTTTTTCCCCAGAAATGGTTGTTGGCATGAGAACATTTTATTGAACCGAGAATTTCTTATGCCTGTTTGTATCTAGTGCTCGACATTAAAATTTCTAAAAGTTGACACCCCAACGGGAAGTCTATAAATTCAGATAGCTAGTCATCCACTGCGGGATGGAAAATTATTTGGTTGTGAATAGGGTCTATTAGCAACTAATTATGCTTTCTCCTGTAGGAAGTAGTGTAGCTACAATTGTCGTATGGGGTGCCATATTAACACCATTTTTATAGGGTATATTCCTCTCAATCCTTGCGGTAATTTCAAGAAAAATAGTTTGCGCAATGTTTTGAAAGTGCAAATTAGGGCAGGTTTAGTCTATTAATAACTTATACAGCTGCTTAAATAATAATTCTTTAAGAATAACCATGGTAGCATCACTCTTTATTAATTACTTAAGTCAAACATAAGAGGAATACTTTTGACGGTCTACTTGAAGGAGGTGTCCAATTATAAGCCAAGCCTATTTTACTTTCTTGAATAACATTTATTTTTCTCAAATGCTTATAATTTTTTATGTGCTTTTCAATCCGAACTTACACATTGAAGATAATTATTCTTTTTTTTTTTTTTTGCCCTTGATCTGAAGATCTACTATGCTATTTTGAAGTGAGACACTTGGCTTGACTCGCCATTGTAGCCATCCAACATATTTCTAGAATTTTTATATTTTTATCAAATTAAAATAATTGATTAATAAGATTAACAAAGGGCATAAGTTATCAGTCAATCCATGTGAAATGGCAATGTATGCTTCGTGATGGTCTGCTCTACTCTACAGTAGCATGCCATCAACCTTATAATGCCAGCTGGTTAAGATTGATGGATTACTAATATTTTTAGTAGTATGAGTGAAATATTCTATCATCAGAAATAGTGATATAGAAATATATATTACATTTTATTTAGGATGCATTTGATTAGTTATTAAAAAAAATATTTTTTAATTTTTTAATTTTTAAAAAATAAAAAATAAAAAATAATATTTAATAATATCATGAAAATTAAAAATTTAAAAAATAAAATAATTACTTTATATGTAAAGTAATTTTTTTTATTTTTTAAAAATTATTTTTTTATTTTTTTTGCTTTCTAAAATTTACTTTTCCACGTCTAAAATATCAAATCAAAAAATAAAGAGTCCAAACCCTTTTTCCTCATCGAGTTCTTCATCTTTCCGCCCCATTCTTCCTTTCTTTCCGAATTCTTCTTCTTTGTCGAGCTCTTCACCTCTCCATTCCCTTCTTTCGTATTCTCGCTCGACCAATGGAGAAATTCTTTTTTGGTTTGTCCATTATTATAGAGCTCTAAAAAAAAAAAAGATATTTTTTGAATTCTATATTTTTTTTAGAAATTATATGATAAATAGATATATTTTTTATTTTTTTATTTTTGCTCAATAACAAAAATTTAAAAAATAAAAATATTTTTTAAAATTAAAAATTAAAACTCAAAAGGTCTAGGCAACTAAATACTTAAAGGTGTTTACCTTATTGGACTAATGGAAAATTGATATTATTATTAAGTTGAATCTGTTATCCGCCGAGTTTCCGGGTTGGGGCTTGCCTAATGTAAAAGGGGATACCTGTGGACCTTTGGTTCTTTGAGAGATTGATGCATTCATGGAAATCCAAGGCACACTCCAATGCCGCATCAGAAAGTTGATAAAAAGGAGTGCCACTTCATGGCATGGTATATCTATTTTGGCCGTGAAGATGAGGTGAGAGAAATTAATTATAAACTTAGTAAAATTAAACTTTTGTAACAATAGAAGTCTATGTTCCTTAATCGGAGAAAATTTTTCTGTATCAAAACTTATCAGAATTCCAAACCTTTTATCTGGTTAACACTTCTCTTGATCTTTCCCTCCCTCATCCAAATCACACTTCGCCCTTGCATTATTTATATGGTCATCTTTATGGCTTGCGTCTGGTGGCATTCAACTGAATATATATATGTCTAAGCTATTCTTTGTCCACAAGTAGTTATCCGATCGTTTACGTTACGTCTCCACATAGCCACAGACAAAAACATTTGTTAGAAAATTGCTAAGCATATTCTTTTTCTCATACCTTTCATCGAAAATGTTTTAAATGGCAAAATGGTGGAAGAACTAAAGAGATATAAAAGTTTTGTTAAAAAAAAATGTTGCATAGATGCTGTGTAATCTTTTAATTGTCAGAACCATTGATTGCTTATAGTATTATGTCCGTTAATGGGCCACTCAAAAGCTCCGCGTCCGCTTGGGTAGCATGTTTATTACTTGAAAAATCCAGCTGTGTGCCAAATGGTCCAAATCCAAGTCTGGGCCGTATATTTAAGACTCCCGCCCTACCGCAAGTTGCGTAATGGCTGACGACCGCCACCCCCACCTGGCGAGGATCTATTGGAGGGGCTGCGGTTTCCATCCACCGGTCGCTTTAAGAGATGTGCAGATCGATAGCGACGGAGCTTGGAGCGCTTTCAGAGCTGTGGGTTGAGTAATCCAACGGTGGATATGCGCTAAATAGGGAGAATCCTTATCTCGCGCGAAAGATGCAAGCCCATCCCTCCATGTGCGTGCCGCGCGTAGCAGAGTGCGGCACACGAGAAATTATGGCATGCAGCAGATGCAAGCGAACCTGGACGAACTCCGGAGCATATACACGGTGAATAGTGCGCGACATATAAGGGATAGCGTGGCGTGTTATTCACCGTGGGATTTGACGCGGTCCAACTGCACCTGGCACGTGCAATACGGAGGCGCGGCACACGGCCTGCACCCCAAAGCCTCACATGCTCGGCGACCACTCCAGCGGACGCCGCACCATGTGCTATTATCGGGTTGCCACCCACCCGGTGATCGGCTGCCGCCGTGGGACCCGCGGTTTCGATTCGAATCTATTCACCCGGTCAAAACTTGACTTCCATGGATCCAATCCAAGGAACGAGGAAGATACGAGGCAAGAGGATAAGTCGAACCCCTTCTCTTCCCCGGGCTCAAGGCAAAGGAAGAAGGGCATGGAATCTCCTCCACCTCCTCCCCACCAACTCACCGCTCCGCTAAGTAACCACCCAAACTCTGTCCCTCTCTCTTTTCCCCTTTTCTTATTTTTTCGCTCCTAATTCCCAGATTCCTCTTTCTCGTTTTGCTTGCAGTCTCAAAACACATCCAAGAAGAAGACCATGACATCCCCTCTTCCTCCTCGGCCTCCGCCTCACCGGACGACAACTCTCCGGTCGAGCAGGTCGCTCTCACCGTGCCGGTCGGCGACGATCCATCCATCCCGGCTCTAACTTTCCGGATGTGGGTCCTCGGGACGGTGTCCTGCGTCATCCTCTCCTTCCTCAACCAGTTCTTCTGGTACCGCAACGAGCCGCTCACCATCACCTCCATCTCAGCTCAGATCGCGGTCGTCCCCCTCGGCCATCTCATGGCCACGGCTCTCCCCGAACGCGTCTTCTTCAGAGGCAGACGGTGGGAGTTCACGCTAAATCCCGGGCCCTTCAACATCAAGGAGCATGTGCTCATCACCATTTTTGCCAATTCCGGGGCCGCCAATGTCTATGCTGTCCACATTATCTCCGCCGTCAAAATATTCTACAAGCAGAATCTCACTTTCTTTGTTTCATTCATTGTGATTGTAACCACGCAGGTAAATCTGGTGCTTTGCCTTAAAGAATTCTAGTATTAGATCGATGGCTTTATTATTTTCTTCGCATTGAATTGGGTGACCCCATTGTTTGGGGGAGAGCAGGTACTGGGATATGGATGGGCAGGGCTATTTAGGAGGTACTTGGTGGAGCCTGCTGCTATGTGGTGGCCTTACAATCTTGTTCAAGTCTCCCTCTTTGGGTATCTTCTCTCTCTTTCTTCTTTGAAATTTCTGGTTCAAGCTGAGCACAAGGCCTCATATTCTGGATACAGGGCACTCCATGAGAAGGCAAAGAGGCCGAGAGGCAGCTTGACACGTAACCAGTTCTTCCTGATTGCCTTCGTCTGTAGCTTCGCGTACTATGTGTTCCCCGGTTACCTCTTCAAGATGCTGACCTCTCTTTCCTGGATTTGCTGGATCTTCCCCAACTCCATTCTGGCACATCAGTTGGGATCAGGGATGAAAGGGCTCGGGATCGCAGCCATCGGCCTCGATTGGTCCTCCGTATGCGCCTATCTTGGCAGCCCCCTTGCCAGCCCCTGGTTCGCCACCGCTAACATCGCCATTGGCTTCTTCCTTCTCATGTACGTCATCACCCCGATCACATACTGGTTCGACGTGTACCACGCCAAGACCTTCCCCATATTCTCCGATGGCCTCTTCACATCCTCGGGACAGAAGTACAACATCTCCACCATCACCGACTCCAACTTCCAATTCGATGCCGGCGCTTATGAGAAGCAGGGCCCTCTCTATCTCAGCACCTTCTTCGCGATGACTTATGGCTTCGGCTTTGCCTCCCTCAGCGCCACGGTGGTCCATGTCCTCCTGTTTCATGGAAGGTACAATGAATCTGAGCTATTCTTCACTAATCTTTGCTTCCTTTGTCAGCTAGAGTTTGCCTCCATGAAGATTCCTAGTTACCGATCACTTGTTTCCATATGGGCAGAGAGATATGGCAGATGAGCAAATTAGCTTTTCAAGACAAGAAGATGGATGTGCACACGAGGCTGATGAGCAGATACAACCAAGTTCCTACGTGGTGGTTTGTATGCATCCTGGTGGCCAATGTCGCCTTAACGATCTTTGCGTGCGAGTATTACATCCACCAGCTACAATTACCATGGTGGGGTGTCCTGCTTGCTTGTGCCGTGGCAATTTTCTTTACCCTCCCCATTGGAATCCTCAGAGCTACAACCAACCAAGTAAAAATCTACATCCGACTGCTGCTTCATTTTTTTACAGTTCCGCCTCAAAATCTCACTTTCTTTTTTTCCTGTGGACTTAAATATGCATTGGTCATCCATGTTGCAACCAGTCTTATATGGTTATTTCGATGAACAGACGCCGGGGTTGAATGTGATCACGGAGTACATCATCGGCTATGCATACCCAGGCCGGCCGGTTGCGAACATGTGCTTTAAGGTGTATGGGTTTATCAGCATGAAACAGGCACTGAACTTTCTGCAAGATTTCAAACTCGGGCATTATATGAAGATACCTCCTAGAACGATGTTTATGGCGCAGGTTTGATTGCTCTACCCGCCTGTTTTAGCGTCGAATTTTGTTGCTCTTTCTATGAATTCTCTTAGAAAAGGAACATGTGCCATCCTGCCAATGTATGTTACATGAGACACATTGCATGTTTCCATTGTGCCTTTTTGTTGCCACAAGTTCGCCATTCGATGTGGACCTTGAATCTAGAATTTTGGTTAGATGGACTGCCTTCTTTAATTGCGTTCCAGGTGGAAAAATGGGATGAGTTCAACTTACAACTCTCAATATTTTAACAGAAATTACCGTGTAATTTAAGTAAGATTATTTCATAAACAACTTATAATCCATGCGGCTATTCATAACTTATTTTGGGTGAGGTGATGTTGTGCCCTAGGCTCCATCTTTCTATTAGGTTTCCGTTCCTCATAATTCTTTCACATTCAAACTGGATTTTTGTCTCATGATCTCTTGTGAAAATTGAGCAGTTGTTTCTTTTCAACTGGGATCCCTCCCTACTCCCTAGAGAAAGTCTTAAATGATGCACCAGATGAATGCAGGTACATTTGGCTGCAAATTTGGCCCCCTGTCATCTACCTTGACTGCACCTACCAGTTTCATATTTGAGGATTGTACACCACCAAACAAATTTTCTTTCACTTGAATTCCCTAATGCTCATATAGAAGTACTACTGAAAAAGTATTAAATAAATGCATAAAAATTTTGGAAGACAATGTTAGTGCTCACGAACATGTAAATTTTGCAAGAAAAATTTTACACTCATGAGCATGAATTCCAGTGCCATCCATTTCAAGTTGCCTCATGCATCACGAGACTCAAACGATCATCCATCTAATAATGAATACCCCTTGCAGTTTCTTAATTTGTTAGTGTGGCACCATATGCTTTGCTGAATTCTATTAGCTTAACTTTCAGGCATCAGATTTATCACCGTCCCAATAAATATGTTAACCGACCATTATATTTGTATCAATCTTTTCTCGTGATCTATATTGGAGCAAATTCTTAGTTTAGGTAGTTCCGCATTCTTTTATCTAATTTATAAGCTCTTCATCTATTTTATTCTCCCTAAATTGCTGAAGCTCTGAATGTCTCATGTCACCTGTTTCAATTCTTTGCTCAATCAGTGCCCATTGGTACCGTATAGATTTATAAGATACTCGAAGCAATTGCTTCCAATTTTCATGCATATCCCAGCAATTGGCATTGCCACCAGTTTTCGTGCAAAGGTAATGTGTACTCAAATATTAGCTCGAGTCTGCCGCATGTAAAAGAATATTCTAGTAGATTAATGTAACTTTCTTCATTTTTTACAGCACCTTGGCATGGCTTTTCTTTCTCAGTTCCCTCAAACAGCCCCTTAGAGAAACCTTTTCTTAGTGATGCTGATTAACAACTAAATGTTTAATCATGAGCAGGCAATCAAGATACAACATTAACATATCTCTGTGCGGTATAAATTTATTAAACCACAATCTATATATACAAATCTTATTCAACTTACTGCAGCATGAAATGAGCTGAAACATAACAAATTATATGCATTGCTATCATCGACGATGAAGATGATCGGTGCAACTTCATTTCTATCAGGTGGTGGGAACCCTGATATCGGCGATGGTGCACTTGGGGACTGCATGGTGGCTCATGAACACCATTCCTAACATCTGTGATAGAACCAAACTGTCTCCTGACAGCCCATGGACATGCCCAGGTGACCATGTTTTCTATGATGCTTCCGTCGTATGGGGTCTGATTGGCCCTCGCAGAATCTTCGGTGACCTCGGCACCTACGCGGCGATCAACTGGTTCTTCCTGCTTGGGGCCATCGGTCCCCTTCTTGTCTGGCTTGCCCACAAGACTTTTCCAAGGCATCGATGGATCCGCCTCATCACCATGCCCATCATGATAAGTGCCCTGGGAGAGATGCCACCAGCCACAGCAGTCAACTACACTACTTGGATTCTTGTTGGCTTTGTTTTTGGTTTTGTTATATATAGGTACAGGCGAGACTGGTGGCAACGCCACAATTATGTCCTCTCTGGGGCTCTTGATGCGGGCCTTGCTTTTATGGCCGTGTTGTTATATTTGTGTTTGGAGTTTGAGGGCATCAAGTTCAATTGGTGGGGAAACAAATTGGATGGATGCCCATTGGCTCCCTGCCCAACTGCAAAGGGTATTGATGTGGACTATTGCCCAACCTCTTAGTTATGCTTGTCGATATTGATCATGTGATGTTTGTAATTACATTATGTTTGTAAAAAAAATGAGGACATGAAGAAGATTGATTTGTTATTAGGAAAGCTAGATGAGGCAGGAAAAGTTTGAGATATGTATATTAATTTTTCCTCGTGATAGAAAATGGATTTGGGTTGGGCACCTAAGCCTATTTTTATCAAAACCGGCACAAGGCAGTTATATTTTTAACCTTCCAAACACCTAACGTCGGTTTTTTAAAAGAAAAAAAATCTCCGCAGAAACTCTTGGGATATCCTTCATAAGAAGAATTTCTTCTGGAATAAAATTTTCTAAAAAAAAATAGATCCGTAAAGATGCATGGAAAAGGTTGTTTCCAATTGGGACTAGTTGGTAGAACAATCTGATCTGAAATTATAATTATATATATATATATATATATATAATTTCAATGCCTCACCGTTTAACAAGTTTTGTGAGTTTTATATCTTTACACAATTATCAGAAATCTATGTATATAAACAATGGGTAAGTATAAATAACATGCTTTGGCCATGAATTTTTTAAAATCTAGGTCCTTCAGTATATTTTGAATAACACAACCTATACGTGTGATTAAAAAGTGCACACTTGGACCTATACGTTCATCACTACCTGAATTTTTCTCTCTTGCCTAGAGCTGCAGTCACTTTAATCCACAAAACCTACATCTGATCTTGAATCATGTTGACCTCGACCTCAACCTAACCCAAGTTTGACGTCGAATGAGTTGGGTATAGGCCGAAAGATGGACCTAGTGGAACGTTGGGTTTGAGGAATTCATTCCAAATTAGCATCTTTTTATATATAAGTGTTGGGGATTTTTTGCATATATAGTTAGTCAATAATTTATTTATTAATTATTACTATATAAATTTATCAATCAAATCTTTTATAAAATATTGTTTTTGACGACGTCTGCATGTTGCATGCTGTTATTTTATTATATAATATATTCATGATGTAGCTAGATTCTTAACTTATATATTTATTATAGTTTGCATTCAGATTACTTTTGATCTGATTTTATCTAAATGATCTGATGGATTGGTAAAATAAATATTATACCTGATTTGATCTCATTCGAAAGAAATTAGGCTATGTTCAAATTGAATTTTTGATCATCAGATGGATTGTGCCTGTTCCCGATCCAATTCAACCTGCTTGTAGCCCCAAAAAGATCTCATGAAGACAAGATACATGGGAGAGAAAGCATGAGTCTCTTTAACTTTAAAATATTTTAAATATTTCAATAACAAGAACTAAACTAATAGAAATAATAACCATTAGAAGGGAGGATTTATGGCCTTGTGAAGGGAGGAGATAGATGATCGGTATGGCTAGGAGATTGTACAAAGACAATGGCATAGCTTTGGGGGTGAAAATGGACCGGATAATGTTTACATGAATCTATTAAAATGTGGATAAAAATTTGAGTATTCGACTAATATAAATATATTCATGAAAAAAAATATGAATATGAATGATAATTATTTGATCTGTATTCAAATATCTAATTTTACTTATAGTCATTGTTGGTGCAGAAATCCGTCTTCGCCAGAGGTCGCCGGAGTCGAGGCCGCTGAGGTCGCCGCTGGGGACCTGCAAAATGAAGTCCCGTCCGGAATCGGTGGGGGGTGGCTCCGGCAGGACCCTCCGACGGTCAAGTTAGTTTCCAGCCAACAGGAATGGAGTGCTCGGAATGAGTTCCGGAGCTTAGAGATGAGGAGGAGAGCTTAGAGAGTCGAGAGTTCAGAGAGCTTAGCCTTAGCGTGTCGAAAGGGTCCTTTATATAGTGAAGCTTGATGGTGACAACTACAGCCGCGTGCTGACGGGCCGCTCGAGGTTCGGCGGAGTCAGTCTCACGGGATGGTGCTGTGTGTGGCGGATTGAGGGTGACAGCCATCGCCACCTGACAGTGGGTCGCTATCGCCTGCGGCGGACTGACTGATGGTGATGGTTGCAGAGCTTGCCGAATGAAGGGTTGAAGGCCTTCGTCGTGTGCCCATTTCGGAGGAGTTCGGGCTCCTGAAGAGGAAGATAGGAGGGAGTTCGGCTCCCATAGGCGTCTGGCTGGAGGTATGCAGCTAAGGCTCGTCCGCTGAAGAGTTCGGCTGCTGAGAATCCGAAGCTCGGCCGTTTGAGGGTTCGGCCGGCTGTTGGACTTCGGCTGAGGCTTGGACACTTGAGAGTTCGGTAGGAGCTCGATCGGTCCGAAGTTCGATGAGGGCGACCGCTGAGGAGTTCGACCGAGGGGCGACCGCTGAGGAGTTCGGCCGAGTGACGACTGCTGAGGAGTTCGGGCTCCTGAGTGACGACCGCTTGGGGATTCCGCTAAAGCCCGTCCGCTGAGGAGTTCGGCCGCTGAGAGGACTTCATTGAAGCTCGGCCGCTTGGAGTCGGTCCGAAGGAGTTCGGTCCGAGGGGGAGTTCGAAGGAGTTCGGCCGCCCAGGAAGTTCGGTCTCGACGCTGGGAGTCCGGAAGAAGCTCGGGAGCTGACCAGTTCGGCCTGCTGGAAGAAGCTCGGCCGCTGGGAGTTCGGCTGAAGCCCGTCTGCCGAAGCTCTTCTGCGGCTACTGGTTACATTAGGCTGAGCGTCGGGCCGGGCTTCGGCAGGAGCGGGATTTATCCCCAACAGTAGCCCCCCACTCCCGAGTTCGAAATTCGAAGGAAGGGAGTACCAAAACGGGCGACTGCCGAAGTCTTCTTCCAGGCCCCGCGTTTGTCGCGGCTGAAGCTCGGGGGAGGTCTCTTCTCCAGCCAAGGTTGACGCTGAAGTTGAAACTGAGGCTTGGGGGAGGCCTCCTCTCCAATTGATGTTTGGAGTTGGAATGGAACTCGTTCCCAGCTAAAGTCGATGAAGCTGATGTTGAAGCCGAAGTAAATCTCGCCCCCTGCGGTCGAGGTCGGAGTTGAGCTCCTCGGGGGTGACATTGTCTCCATCAGCTGAAGTTGACTCGGGGGGGACCTCCTATTCCACGGTCGAGGTTGTCGTGGTCGCTTGGGGGTGATGGTAGAGGCAGTACTTATTTCGATCGCGCTTGTTTGGGAGAGACCGTAACCCTTCCGATCTTGGCAGCTGGTTTTTTACTTCGGTGAGAATCTGGGTTCGAGGAGCGTTGAGGGGGGCATAGTGGCGGAACCTTCCAGGAGGAGGACTTCCTCGTGCCCCTTTATCAGGGCGAGTTCGAGGAGTTTGGGCCCGCCTGCTTTCGTAGAGGGTCTGCGAGTGCAGCCGAACTTCGCTCGGCTCTTCATCGTCCGCCAACCGCTCCTTTCTGAAGAGCTTCCTTCGTCCTTTCAACTTTGAAGGCTTCTTCCGTGCGGGTATATCTCTCGGCTCCGAGCCAGCAGATCGATGAAGTCCCTTGGGATACTTTCTTTTCTAAGGAGAACAGCAAGTCATTTTTCTGAAGACCGTCCCTTGAGTGCGGCCATCGCGAACAGACTGGTCCAAGTCCCGGACCTTCCAATGCCGCGGCGTTAAACCGAATGATGTAAGTTCCGGATGGATTCTCTCCGCTTCTGCTTGACGCTTTATCAGAGGAATCCAAACCTCGGCGCGGACGTCGACTGCTGATGAAGTGAGGCCACGAACTGACTGCTCATCTGGTTAAAAGAAAAGATCGTACTCGGCTTCAATGCCGAGTACCAATTTCTAGCTACTCCCTTTAAGGTAGATGGAAAAGCTCAGCACAGTATGGCGTCTGAAGCACCATGTGAACCGTAGCATCATGGCACGGAAGGCCTCCAGATGATCAATCCGGATCAGAAAGTTCCATCGTAGGTTTCAAGTTGAGGGGAGCTCGAAGGTTCGGTGGGACAGGGTTCTTGCATAATTCGAAGGGAGAGAAGGAGGTTCGGCATGGACGTCGGCATGATGAGCTGAGGGCTGACGTGGTCGAGCTCTTCAATTCGTCGGTCCATGTTCCGCAATCTGCATGATCGAGGGCATCCGTCTTGGCTTGCAGATCTTGGGGGGCTTCCAACTACGAAATGGGGAAGATCTCTCCTAGAAGAGAACTATGATCCGAACATGGACCCTCGGCTCTCTATTTCTTCTTCTTCCGGGGCGATGGGTATGTTGGCCCTGGTACTCTTTCTTGGGGTCGATTTTCGATATTCTAATGGTGGATTTTCTGGTGGCGAGTCACCCTAGCGGAGGCTGCTGTATGGTCTGCCACTACCTCCGTGAGGCCACGGAACTGTCGGACAAGCATGTCGAACTGCTTCACATCCACCGTAGGTATAAGCTAGGAACCTGAGCTGCCGGGGCTGAAGTAGAAATAGGCATGATCTGGACGAGGATCCGGGCCGCGGTGGTCGTCGAGCGCCAAGTCTCGAAGCTCTCCTTGGAAGGCATTTCTCTCTTTGAGAGAGAAAAGAACTCTAGTGAGGAAGAAGAGAGATCTCCGGAGAGAGAAGAGAGAAATCATCGTCGAGCACTTCTTTAAGAACAAGGGAACCTCGAAGGTTCAATCCCTTCTTCCAGCGTCAATCTGTTGGTGCAGAAATCCGTCTTCGCCGGAGGTCGCCGGAGTCGAGGCCGCTGAGGTCGCCGCCGGGGACCTGCAAAACTGAAGTCATCCGGAAATCCACTGGAGGGAGGTCGATAAGGTCACCATCGGAGACTTGCAAAATAAAGTTCTGTCTGGAAGCCGGTGGGGGGTGGCTCCGACAGGACCCTCCGACGGTCAAGTCAGCTTTCCAGCCAACAGGAATGGAGTGCTCGGAAATGAGTTCCGGAGCTTAGAGATGAGGAGGAGAGCTTAGAGAGTCGAGAGTTCAGAGAGCTTAGCCTTAGCGTGTCGGGAGGGTCCTTTATATAGTGGAGCTTGATGGTGACAACTGCAGCCGCGTGCTGGCGGGCCGCTCGAGGTTCGACGGAGTCAGTCTCACGGGATGGTGCCGTGTGCGGCGGATTGAGGGTGACAGCCATCGCCGCCTGACAGTGGGTTGCTATCGCCTGCGGTGGACTGACTGATGGTGATGGTTGCAGAGCTTGCCGAATGAAGGGTTGAAGGCCTTCGTCGTGTGCCCATTTCGGAGGAGTTCGGGCTCCTGAAGAGGAAGATAGGAGGGAGTTCGGCTCCCATAGGCATCTGGCTAGAGGTATGCAGCTAAGGCTCGTCCGCTGAAGAGTTCGGCTGCTGAGAATCCGAAGCTCGGCCGTTTGGGGGTTCGGCCGGCTGTTGGAATTTGGCTGAGGCTTGGACACTTGAGAGTTCGGTAGGAGCTCGGTCGGCCAAAGTTCGATGAGGGCGACCGTTGAGGAGTTCGGCCGAGGGGCGACCGCTGAGGAGTTCGGTCGAGTGACGACTGCTGAGGAGTTCGGGCTTCTGAGTGACGATCGCTTGGGGATTCCGCTAAAGCCCGTCCGCTGAGGAGTTCGGCCGCTGAAAGGACTTCATTGAAGCTCGGCCGCTTGGAGTCGGTCCGAAAGAGTTCGGCCGTGGGGAGTCCGAAGGAGTTCGGCCGCTCAAGAAGTTTGGTCTCGACGCTGGGAGTCCGGAAGAAGCTCAGGAGCTAACCAGTTCGGCCTGCTGGAAGAAGCTCGGCCGCTGGGAGTTCGGCCGAAGCCCGTCTGCCGAAGCTCTTCTGCGGCTACTGGTTACATTAGGCTGAGCATCGAGCCGGACTTCGGCAGGAGCGGGATTTATCCCCAACAGTCATATTTAATTTTATAAGGTATCCATTAATTTTTTTTAAAATATATTACCATGTTAACGTACTATTAATTTGATTCGTCATGTACTTCATAATATTTTTGATTCTATGATCATAAAATTTATCCGGCTTATACCCATATTTTTTATATCTAATTATATCCATATACGTTTAAAATAGATATGTATATGAATTTTTTTATACCATTAATATCTGTATCAGATATGAATGTGGATACACCGATATTTGAACTGTATACAGTTTCAGCATATTTAGTGCCTATTTAGCTGCCCGCAATTGGATCCAAGCTCATTTGGGCCCGGTAGAAGCCTACTTCAAGTATTGGGTAGGTCCAAAGTGGAGCCCAATGTGAGGGACTTTAAGGCCATTCAACAAAGTGAGTTGGCGTTCGGTCCGCTTGCACCGAAGGAAACAAGGCTCCGCCAGGAAAGACACCAAGAGGGGATTGGTGCGATTCACATGCGTCAACCGCGGTAACCTGTATAAATACATAGCACTAATGCATTGCTTGTATTCAAGGAATTGGCTTCTTGTACGCAAATGATGTAGATATCTACAAACTTACAAAACAACCGGCCTTCCACCTCATCTCCGAGGATAATGAGTGCCTCGTAATCATTAAAAACTATTCATGTGTGTCAGAAGATGAGCAATACAGTGGATTGGATGGTCTCTCGTATTAATCTGAGCTAAGACTTGCGGATGTTAGATGTTATATTTATTTCAGGGTGGTGAAATAGCACCAGAAAAAAATCTTACAAATTAACCTTCTAGAAAGTTTCTCATCATCAGTTTCACCAGATGAGAACCTTAAAATTAATATTACAAAACTTTCCCTAACATTAATATCACAGTTTGGCCCTTACCCTGGGTCGGGAGGTGCGTGTTACGCTCTAGCGTGGAGATCCAAAATCCGTTCGGACTCGGGTTCGATCGAAGCCCCATTCGCGTTTGTTCTGGGGACGGGACCATGGACTCCCAGTCCGACGGCGGTGGTGGAGGAGCACACGACGTCGCCGCCTTGAAGGAGATGCACGACCAGCTAGAGGATGCCATCCAAGCCCGCCGGCGAGCCCAGCAAGACCTCATCGCCTCCCTCCACACCCTCGTCCCCGACCTCGTCTCCTCCCTCGACCTCTCCCTCCGCGTCATCTCCGCCTTCAACCGCCGTCCCTTTATCCCCACGCCTAACCCTAACCCTAATCCTTCCTCCTCTGATCCACCCCGCCCCCTCACCTCCCTCCGCCGCCCCTTTCCTGACTACCGTTCCCTCCCTCCTTGCACCCGCCACAAGCCCTCCCCCGAACCCCACCGCGACTGCTCCTCCCCCAACTCCGACGGCGGTGGCGACCGCCTCTCCGTCGTCCGCACCATGGTTGCCGTCTGCCTCCTTGAGCTTGTCCCTTTCCTCGAGATGGACTCCGCCACCCTGCTCCGCCGGCTCGAGGGTGACCAGTCCTCCGCCACGCCCGCCGAGAAGGTCGCCCTGGTCGAGCTCGGTGGGGATTTTGGCCCGATATTCGCCGTCGAGACGGCCCTCCTGCGGATCGCCGAGGAGAGCGGCGGGGTGCAGCTGGAGGAGTTCACGGTGAACGGGAAGTCTATGTTGATGATTTGGAGCATCGATCGGCACAAGCTCCTCAAGGAGCTCCCCGAGAGCTCCTCCCAGACTCAGCAGCCACCGCCGGAACCGGGTTCGGGCGACGGGAACAATGAGGGTCACGGGCCGCCGATGGGTGGGGTCGATAGTGGTGCAGTGATGATGCCGAGGCCGGACATGTGGATGGGGCCTCCTGACCCTCATCTTTCCGGCATGTCTCCTATGTTTCCGAGGGCCGGTGCTCCGCCACCCATGGTCGGCCCAAGGGGCGGGCCGAGGGTTATGGGCTTAATGGGGATTCCGAGGATGACGGGCGTCTCTCCTCTCCACAGGCCTCTTATGGGGCCTGGTGCTGCTATGGGTGGCCCAAGTCCGGCGCCTCGGAAGCAAAGGAGCGAGGAGGATGATCTGAAGGACATTGAGGCGTTGCTGAACAAGAAGACGTTCAGGGAGATGCAAAAGTCAAAGACCGGAGAGGAGCTTTTGGATCTCATTCACCGCCCAACTGCAAAGGAAACTGCTGTTGCGGCAAAGGTTCGGAAATTTATGTTCTTCTTTGTATTTCTGTCTTGCTCTTCTGTGTATCAACTATCATTACCAATTTACTACTTTGCCATCTATGAAATCATGCCTTGATGGATTTCTTGCTAACTAACAATGGAGAAAATAATATGATTCTGAAGCTAGTGTGTCTCTAATGGTTGAATGAATTGCTTTCACGAAGAATAAATGGCTGTTCACCATTTTTGAGGATAAGTGTTAAAATTGAGTGGTTGATATGTATGCCACAAGGTAGAAAATGTCCTCATAACTTTGGATATGACTTGTTAGATAATAAGAGTTGTGTGAGCATGTGCGGATTTTAGTTTTTCCATGAATGATGCTTGCATATTGCTCCTCAAACTCTGATTCAAGGCATCCACTTCATGATCGGAAACAATATAGAATTGGTGAATATCCTTGAACATGTTCAAAAGTGTTTCACCTATGTCATTTATAAATTGTTTAAATTGTGTTAACCAGATGCAAAATTGTGGTCACATGCTTCAATTCAAATCTTTAAAGTTTGCTAGTAGTGGTTATAGTGAAAGTTTTATGTCAAGTCTCAATTGCGTTCCCATTTTGGTCTGGGGACAGCTTGTGGTTCTTGACTGCTTCTATCGCTTAATTGTGTGCACGAGTTGCTGGGGGCTGCCTACTCAAATATTAATTAATTTCCATGCCATCTCTTAGCACTTGTAGCACCTGATGTTCATCATCCCTTTTTCAGTTCAAGACCAAGGGTGGCTCTCAACTCAAGGAATATTGTACACATTTAACTAAAGAAGATTGCCGACGCCAAACTGGTTCATTCATTGCATGTGACAAGGTTAGTGTTACCATTGATTATTTACCAACTCACACAAAATTAGATTTTCCGTTATCTTATTATCTCACATTTCATATGATTTTTATATGATTGTTTTTGTATGTTTGAATGCTGCACTTATATTATCTTCATATTATCATCATGCTTGTGCTACACGCAACCTCTTTGATGCTATTAAATAAGAAAATGTTAATTAATTAAATCAATAGCGATCGGTGCTAAAATATCGTACGTTCCTCCATCTTGTTTCATCCTTGAGGTTAATGATGAACAAAAATTGATTTCATTTCTAACTCTAAAGAATTGCTCTACTAGGATAGTTTGGAGGCTGAGAATCCAACTTAAATTGTGTGCTAGAGGTAAGTTGCTTTCAAGACCAGGCCTGAAGAGAAATTTAAGAACTAATATCAATTGTAGTCGATAAGGTTACCAAGCACAACTAGCAAATAAAAGGA
Organism: Cocos nucifera; assembly: GCA_006176705.1. Taxonomy (NCBI): domain Eukaryota; kingdom Viridiplantae; phylum Streptophyta; class Magnoliopsida; order Arecales; family Arecaceae; genus Cocos; species Cocos nucifera. The sequence goes on from QRFJ01000056.1 coordinate 2,182,098, forward strand.
TTTGAAAGGATTTAATGCGCTACTCTAATAATTGCATAAAGGCAGATCAATTCAAGATTTGGAATCCAGTGGACCCTTAATTTGATAGTACATTAAAGTTACATTCTTAAGACTCATAAATAGTCTATGCAATATGCAATTTATATACATAGTCATAGAAAGAACATACATGATATGCTTATTAGGATTCTTAATTGTAATATAGATAGGGTCAAATCTAATCTCTCTTTAAGTGAAAATACTATGTGGAGTGAACATTTAAAATTTAGAAGGATTCAAAGGAAAGAAGAGACTGCATGGAGTCAATCACTGCATGTGATCCATAAAGCTCCATCTTTGTTTATTAATTAAGACTGGCAGCAGATAAGGCTGTTAAAATAATGTCATTAATCCTTATGGAAATACAAATAGTTAGTTTGCATAAATAGAGAACATTCTTATATTCATTAATTAGAATGTGGCCACTATTCCGACATTAGGATATCACCTTGCTTCTTCTGTTCCTCCCCCTTTTTTTTTGGTCACATTGCTTCATATTGCCGTTTTGATGTGCTGCTCGCTTGCAAACAGGTTCATTTCCGGCGAATTATTGCTCCGCACACTGATACAAATTTAGGTGACTGCTCATTTCTTGATACATGCCGTCACACAAAGGTTAATCTTCCCCCTATTATTAAATCCACATAGTCATCTTTTCTTGTACTATGTTTTATAGCTGATTGATATATATTTTTTTCAGACCTGCAAATATGTTCATTATGAACTGGATCAAACACCGGATGTATCTCAAATGATAATGGGTGCTACTAATCTTCCACCTGCCAAACCAATTAAGTCCCAGAGGGCTGAATACTGTTCAGAAGTGGAACTTGGTGAGCCTCAATGGATAAACTGCGACATCCGTACCTTCAGAATGGACATTTTAGGGCAGTTTGGGGTTATCATGGCAGACCCACCTTGGGACATTCACATGGAATTGCCATATGGTACAATGGCGGATGATGAGATGAGAAATCTTAATGTACCTGCATTGCAGACCGATGGTCTGATTTTTCTGTGGGTCACTGGGCGTGCAATGGAACTTGGGCGTGAATGGTAAGTTTTTGTTTCCACCATGTTGTGCATGATAATTGGTGGTATTATTATTTGTTAGAAGAATGAATGATGACTTAGACATCAGTGCTTTTATTTTAAAAAACGATCATGCAGATAGGGTAGAAAAAGGGCAGGCTTTCAGCATGTGCGACCGGGCAATCGACCATAATCCCTGGCCTGTCTGGCCTTTTCTTGCAATTACTTACTTTTCCTGTTCTTGCATATATATTTGTCCTTATCTCAGACTTAAATGTTAATTGGAGTATTTGTAACTGAGGGAGGTCTTGTAACTCTTGTTTCTACCATATTGTGCATGAAAATTGCTGATGTTATTCTGTTAGAAGAATCAATGATGACTTGGAAAGCCATTAGGGCTTTATTTGACAAAAGAATCATGCAAGTATGGTAGAAAGGGCAGATTTTCAGCATGCACAATCAGGCAATCAGCATAATCCCTGGCCTTTATTGCAATTACATACTTTTCCCCATTCTCTCATATATATTTGTCCTTATAAATGACTTAAAAATTTGTTGGATTAACTTGTAACTAAGGGTGGTGTTTTCTTATCGCGAGCTCATCATATTTGTTTGTGTCACCCTGCAGATCCCTATGAATATAAGTGAATGGAGACCCCTCTAACATATTAAGTCATGTCATTAACTATAGTTTATTTTTTGGGCTTGGTGTCCAAAGGCATAATTAGTTAAACTATAAAGCATCTTTTGTTAGAACATCTGACACTGCTGAAATTTGTACTGTATGTGAGACAGATGCTTTTGCTGCATGATAGAACCCAGATGTGGAGGTTCGATCTGCCACCACTATCTCTTTAGATGAGTAAAGCTGTTCCTTTTCGTGGTCATGAATATTGCATTTAGCAGAAATGCAAGTCTAAAGTTTCTGTCATTGTGAGTCCAGAACTTCGATAATATTAGAAAACAAGGGTTTGACTGGAGGTTACGTGGAAAAGGAATAATTATAAACTGTTTCTTTTCAATATGAAGCATACCCATCTATGTAGTAATAATAAAACAATATTTTCCATTGTATTTTTGATACTGTCTCTGTACTACTTTCTGTTGTCTAGACTGAGTGGGAGAAGAATTAGTCTTTGCTGTCTGAAATTGTTTGTTTCAGCTGAACAAATTGAAATCAGTTTTTACTTTTTAGCTAATTGATTCCATCTGGTCTTCCTCTGATTACCACCTTTCCATTACTTAATTTGCTTATCATGCATGTATAATAACGGATCAAGTGTAATTGTAGCAAAGGTTATGCATGATCTCATTAGCTCATGTATGTTATATTGTTTATACAAATAGTTGGATTTAGACTGATGGTAGGACTTGAGGCAGACTCAGAAAATTTTTCTTTTTTCTTTTTTCTTTTCTTTTTTAATATTCATCAGTTTGGAGCTTTGGGGATACAAGCGTGTTGAGGAGCTCATTTGGGTGAAGACCAATCAACTTCAACGAATTATTCGAACTGGGCGCACAGGTCATTGGCTCAATCATAGTAAAGAACACTGTCTTGTTGGGATTAAGGGAAACCCAGAGGTGAATAGAAACATTGATACAGATGTCATTGTAGCTGAAGTTCGTGAGACAAGCCGAAAACCTGATGAGGTAATCAGATGTGCCATGACTTCATTTCAACTGAAACAGAATGTAACTATGATGTATCTAACTATGCCATTATTGCTCTGCATTGCTAATTTGACAATATACAAACCCCAGTCATAAAGAATGCCTATAGTTCACTCATGAGTTGATTTGAACTGAGTCCCTGTCTTCTTTTTCCTGTCTTTCACATTATCAGCTTTTGGACACTATTGGCTTCGTTATGCAAAACTTGGAGGCTGAAGGGCTTAAATGGACTTAGGAAAAATCTTTTGGAAATACTCCATCTTTTTGGTTGTTTCTTTGCAAGGGACCCTGCTTTTGGCTGTCTCTCCTTTTATTCCTTTAAAAAATTAATTCTCTTTTCAAAATGTTCTGTTTTGAAGCCAAACAACCTCCATTTTTTCATTTTCGTCAGTGTATTTCTAAATTTTTCAATTATTATTTCACAATTCCCTCCGGTCTAAGTTTTTTTTTTTGCCCCTTATTGTTTTACCTAACCCCATCAGGTTATTGTTAGGCTCTGAGACATCTGATTTCAGTTGCTGATGTATATCAAAATCTATTCGTACTTCGTGGTCCTTTTCTTCTGTATTCATGTTATTTTCCCTTTGATCCTTGTTTTTGCTCCCCCTTTTCCCAAAAGCTGCATGTTGCACTGCATGCTAGATATTCTACTTAGACAAAGTTTACGTACGATTCTTGTGTAAAGGACACCTTTGAACATGTAGGAAACAAAATTCTTCATTAAAAAATTCTCCAAAACATGTGGTTCTTTCACAGATTACAATTAGGCATTTAATTTAGTAGTGTTTCACTATTTACAATTTAACTTAAGCACCAGCACCTTATTTGGTGCCCTGCATTGACACTCCAAATTTCCTTGTCATGCAAGGGTGTCTGTTATACTCCACTAAAAGTTCCTCCTCTATTTGACTTGTGTCATGTAAATTTATATATACAATCATGCTCATTAATTATGCAAGTTTTCTCAATATGTAAGTCCAAGGTCCATAGCTCACATTTGTACGTGCTTTGACTGCAGATGTACCCATTGCTGGAGAGGATAAGCCCCAGGACAAGGAAGTTGGAATTGTTTGCTCGAATGCACAATACACATGCAGGGTATGCATTTCCAGTCTGATTTTTGTTTCCTTGGTTACTTATTCACACTAGATATAAACAAATGGTACTTTAGATCTTGATGCGAGCAATTGGTGGTTGACAAGGGGTGGATAAAATTGATCCGACCCAAAAACTTAATCTGGCAGTCGGGTTTGGGTCAAGGTTTTTTTTTAATTTAGTTAGGGTTGGGTATGGGTCAAATTTCCTGACCTGAACTGGGTCGGTATTGGTTGGAGCTTTGACCCAACTTGGGTCATGAGGGTAGAGTTCTATTTGGGTTAGAACAATTTAGATCAGCTTGAGTTGTGATCTTGGATAAGAAATTTTAGAGTAGTTGGTCTTTTTCTTAATGCTAGCTGTTTCAAACATTTTAGAAATTCGTTGTAAGAATTGTAAAGATTGGATTTGTTAGGTTAGATTAGGTCCATTGCAGATTGACTCTACAAAATGGATTAGGTTATGGTCAAATTGAGCTGAAATGATCCGTGGGTGTGTATGCATCGAGAGGCCTTGACCTGATGTTTGGTCTGATTGGGTATGGGTCAAAGTTTTATTTGTTGTGGTCCTTACTTGACCCAACTCGACCCATTGCTGGCGGTAATTGTCTCACTGATTCCAGCATAATGTTTGTTTTTGGGCAAGCAAATAATTTCACTGCAGGAGAATGGTGTGTGCATTTTTATACGTATACAATGTAAGCTTTGTTATTCAGGATGTTTTCATGATAATAATGGATAAGTTGCTGTCAAAATTAATTTAAGCAAAGGGTCATGGAGAACTTAGTACAACAACAACAACAATGAGACAAAATAATTTTTAAAAAAGAAACAATATGCTTAAAAATTAAAAAACAACACAACAACAACAACAATTAAAAAAAAAAAAATCTTTAAAAAAGAAACAATATGGTTAAAAATTAAAAACAACGTGATTAATTGCAATATCAGCTCATTTGCCTCTTCTTTTCTTTTTTGCTTATATTCCATATGAGTGTCATGATTAATGATGAACAAGCATTTCCTATTTCCGTCTTTCCAGTGAGAAGAGAGAATTTGTAAATAATCTTGTCCCATATATTCAGTCCATAATATTATCAGATATATGTAACTTTTTTATATGATAATGTTCTGTAACTTGGTTGTCCTAATTTGACAGTTCAAAAAAAAAGAGTCCTAGTTTGAAAAGTTGACATGGTTTCTATTTGATAATGTTCTGCCCTTCGTCATGAACTCAGTTTCGGGAAGTGCCAAGATATCTGGATGACATTGCCATGAATTATACTTTGTACTTTTTGAAGTTGACACCTTGCCAGGTTATGGCACTCACTCGATTGCTACAACAAGGGTTTTCTCATAATTTAACTTGCATAAGATACTTGAAGTTAGCTGCTTATCCATACTTCTTATATTTGAATACTTTCTAGCTTGTTTCCATGTTGCACCAATCCATTCCTTCCAATTTAACGGGCTTGTGATTCTAAGGTTAAATGGTTTTATCAGGTGGCTATCACTGGGCAATCAATTGCAAGGAGTCAGGTTAGTTGATGATGGTCTGAGAGCAAGGTTCAAGGCTGCTTTTCCAGATGTGGAGGTACAACCACCATCTCCTCCCAGAACAACTGCTGTGGATGTAGACTTAAACACCACGCGATTGAGGAGCTCTTTTGTTGGTACAGAATCAAAGCAATCATCAAGCCAATTTATGGAACCAGCACCACCAGTGGGCTATTCTGAGGGAAAGCAAGTGGGTACAGATGTTGAAACAGCAGCTTAATATCAGCATGCGTGATTAGTTTCTGTTGTCATTGGGTTCTCTTAGCTTGTTTGTGGGTGCATATTTCATCGTGCTGCTGCATTTTGGCACCTTTCCCCTATCTCTTGCCGATTGGCTGCTGGGTGTTCATCCCACATTTGACTGGGGATACAGAGAAGATATAAGGAGTTAAAATGCTCTTAACTGCTGTAACTGCATTTGTGCGTAATCCTTTGTAGAATTGTATAACTCCCAAGAGAAATTCAGAGTGCTTTGCTGTAGGACCTAAGCAAAGCAGTATGAAGGTTTTTTAAATGTTAATCAGCCATTTGGATGCCAAAACCTTAAAAATGTTAAGAAGAGAGTGCTTGGTTCATGGCTGGAATTGAAATTAAAATCGAAATCGAAATGAATTAAAATGAGAATCAAAATGGCTATATTCTTTGAGGCGTGTCGTTCGTGACTCAAATTGGAATCAGAATCAAAATGAGAATTGGAATGAAAATTTAAATTGAGGATTGGATCATTTTTCATTTTGCCTTGGAATAAAAATTAGAGTGGGATATTTTTCAATCAAATAATTTGAATAGAAATTATTGTGGGTACATTTTTAGTCTTGGTATTATTGACGATCGGATGTTGGCCATAACTGAAGATAAAAAAGATCAACTTTGATCGATCCTGTTAAGTTCATATGTGGGCGGTCTAAATGATCTTTGTGGTGCTCACCTCGATTTTATTAGATATTGATTTCGATGTTGTCTTTTTTTTCCCCCTAACATCAAAAGTGGCAGCTTTAGATCCATCAGAGTTGTGATCTCAAAGGTTTAATCGATAATTGATCGTTCTCGACAATTGATCCAATCAACCTTAGAAGTCCACACTTCACTTAAATCTGATTTTAGTGGTCCAAATTCAGCCTTGCAAGGTTGGAGTCCTCCACTTCAGCTTATTCAAATCCTCAACCTCAACTGTTCTCAGTCCTATTCAAAGAGCTCTGCTTTTACTTCATCAGACATCCGACCTTGATGGTGCTAGATTGTTTTATTCATCGAAAGCATGAACTTTGATCTAGTACGATCTCCAAACTCATTGGTCTGGATCTTGATTTCATCCATTGTTGATCTTGCTTTATTTGTTATCGGAGGTATCGACTTTGATCTTATCCGACCTATGAGCTCAAGTGTCGGCTTAGAATTCATATTTTTAGCAAGTTATATCAATCATGGTCACTTTAGAAAGAAAATTATTTTAAATAAAAAAATTGTAATGATTTAGATCCAATCTTATCAAAATGGTCATTTCAAAAAAAAAAATATTTTAAATAAGAAAATAGTAATGATTTAGATCCAATCTTATCAAAAAGGTAGTTAGTTAGCCAATTTCACATTCAAATACGGAAAGATAATCTCTTTCGATGCATCGATGCGCAAAATTTGGAACTTAGTTGATTCTTTCGGAAGTAGACGATACTAATCCCTCCACCATAAATAGGAGAGAGCGGGATTCAAAGGTATACTTCTTTCGATAATTTTTACTTTCTTTCTATTCCGCAACCACTGATTTGAGCATCAAAGGTTTTTTGCCACGGAATAATCCAGCTAAGAACTTGTTTTTATAGGTATCGCTCTAGCACTTCAATGCCTTCCAGTTGAGAAAGAGTTCTCTGATCTCGAGCCTGCAGTTCGGTAGTAATAAAAATTATTAATTTATATTTTTATTTTAGGTTCCAACTCCTCCACCCAAACATCCTTTAAACGGAGTTTAGGTTAAATGGCTGGAAGGCCTGTTTGAAGTTTGTAGAAGCCCTATTTTTATTCTAGTATGTTGGGTTTTATTGCTGAGTCTTTTCGTTATTTTTTCAATATATTATAATTAGAATGCCCTCGAAATCAAATATAACCAGCAAGCTTAGTAGTGGTTAAAGAATCCAATTTTGAATCCTGTGGAGTGCTGATACGGAATATTCATATCATATACGTCTAATTTCTAACCATCGAATCCTATCTTGAATGGTGCAGCCCGGCGCATGAGATTCTCATGATTGTGAGCTCTGGAAGATTGGTCGTTGTTTTCAACCACAAATCAATCTAACGCGCTAAGGTTCAGCCTAACAGATTAAACAACTTCAAATGGTAGGTTCCAGCAAATTAAATCGGTTTGAACGTGCTGGTGCTTGAGCGTTCGTGTCTTGGTACTTCATACTTTTTAGTGGCTGGGTATGTTTCATCCAAAAAAAAAAAAAAATCATGAACATCTGCAAGTCAACATTGATGGAGACGAACGGTTGTGATTTATCAGAATATATTGCATTTAAACCTCAAAGCTGCCCACTTTTTTTGTTTCTTTGAATTGTCGATACAGCAGCCTCCGTCCTTTAACCTACACAGTGGGCTTGGATATTTTAACCGTATAACCACGTCAACGGGCATATATTGGCAATTTTTAACCTTGTAACGGCACGTCTATTACCGCTGCCGAAATTTTTTGTTATTTTTTTTAAAAAAATCATACCGTTTCCCCACCTCCGGTGACGAAGCTCAGAATACCAACTCAACCCATCAGCAGACAAATTAAACATAACATAATTACTGAGAAATCGAGATCTAGTTTTCTAAACGAAAATCCAGATCCAACTTCGAATGCCACCGATCAAACCAAGAAAAGAAAAAGAAAAAAATCCACCTCCCTTGTCCGAGCGCCATCTAGAACAGTAGAACTAGATCCCCATTCTTCCCTCACGACAGACACAGGAGAACCAAACCGACAACCGATCCAACGGCCGTGGAAGCCCCGACCGACACCGCGCCCGATCCCTGCGGTGGGGAGGGGCCGAAGACGATGGGATATGACGGCGAATTGGCCGGCAGTGCGGAGGAAGTGCCCGGCGGCGGTGCGTCCACCGGCGGGAAGAATGTGCCATTGGCGGAAGGGACGGCGATCGCCAGCTTCTGGAGCTTCTGGCAGTGCCCCGGGACACCACTAGTGAAATAGTAAACGCCGGGCGCCGTCAGATTAAACACCGAGTTGCCGTCGCTCATCTTCTTTATCGGATCCGTCAAGCTGCAGCTGTTGTACGCCCGCTCCGTCACCTGGATCACCGAGTCCTGGCTCGGCGGGTAGAGAAACACTGCCACCAGCGGAAGAAAGTGACGACAACGAGAGGAGGTGACGGGATCTGACGACAAAGAAAGGGTTCTTACAGAGGGAGTCGCCGAGGCGGAAGTGGTACTTTTGAGACCAGAGGGCGTAGACGCGGGGATTGGAGGCTGGGGGTACTCCCCAGGAGTTGAGATCTCCCACCTTGTACTGGTAGCACCAGCACCCACCGTGGGCCTGGCTTACCAGCATTACTACCAGTAGTTGGAACGCCCACGAATACCGAAGCCGATCAGCCATGAGGAACGGGAGCAATGCCTCCTCGTTACTTCCTCCTCTTCTCCTTAATTTCTCCCTAATCCGGCTACCAAGCTGCTGCAGAGCACTTTCCCAGCAACTTTGAGGAAAGTGTGGAGGTGAGAGAGAAGGCTTGATTGGAAAGTGTGCCACTTTTATGTCATTGTCGTCATGCAAATAGCCGTTGGGGTTGGATACAAAGCAAGAGGAATATCTTATCTTAAACATGGTTACATACAATAGCAACGTTTATTAAAACAAATAAGAAGAGCTAATGCTCTTCGATCACTGGTTAATTTTTTGTGGGATTTTGGGAGTCGAAGCCAAAGAGGCAGGGGGTGGGGACAGGCTTTACCGCCTGCCCGGCGGATTATCATTTCCAGCGACGGCACGTGGGACGGTTGGACGGACACGGGAATCGAGATTGGAACCCGCTGACGCGCAGAGACGGGTTGTTGTGTCTCTTCTCGGCTGTCGGCTGTTCCAAGTCTTTGTCCTGATTCACGGATGCCGATCCGATGAGGTGATGATCCACGTTTTTGGCTAACGGGTTTACAAGCGAGAGAGTAATCGTAGCTTATTCCATGTTCATCTAATTGCTGGCTAATTTTGACCGAGTTGTTTTGCAGATCTTGTTTATTGCATTGCGAAGAAGAACGGCTGTTACGTATCCATGAAAGTTAAGGTCAATTTGTTGAATTATCTTCGAAGCATATGGAATTATTCTTAATATCTGATTAAGGTTAATTTTGATGAGTATTTCTGCTAGGGTGATGGTTTACATATTCTTGAACTTTGATCATGGAACACATCAATGCTGTTGATGTATATGTACCATTCTTTGGAATGAGTCAAACATGCATAGCATGTACAATGTTAATATATTTTCTAATAATAAAAATTTTCAAAAAGATAAAAATCTGTTAAATATTTATTTTCTTGTCTAAAAATTTTAAAATTTTTGGATAGTTATTAACCGTTAGGACTTGAAAACTTCTAAAATATGTTTAAAAAAATTTCATAGAGTTGTATTTTTTCTGAAAAAAATTATATGCAATGTTTGGATTCTAAAGAATTACATTGCTTCTGGAGTTATGTGATCTTTAAACTCTTAAAGGTCACGGAATGTCTATAACCGAAACTCAACTTACTTTCTTGTTTAGACTTTTTATTTTTATACTTTTCTAAAACTTACTTTTTATGTTCATTCTTTTGGGTATGGGTTCTTGATTAAAAGTGATAAGGACATACAATGTTATATCATCTTTTTGTTGGATATTATGTCAAGGATATAATTTCCAAGAATTCTTTGTATCTATAAGAGAGATAATTTCTTTTTTTTTTTATCGCACTCCTCTCTATATCTTCGACCTAGCACATTTCTTCGTCACACTCCTCTCTACATCTACGACCCAACATAACAAGTTAAAGATAGTGATTTTCAAATGGATTCTGCGGCCATCAAAGTTTAATTTAGAGGCTTGAAAAGCTTGATGGACTAAACTACAAGAGATTGATGATGAAAATTTACTTTCAACTCATTATTACTGGAGTTTTCTATGTGTTAACCATGCCATATCCACAAGAAGAAGAAAGCAATGGCGAGTACATTGAGGAACAAAAAAAAATTGCTAGAAGATGACTATATATGCTACTACACTCTTCTCCATGCCTCAACCAATGATATTGCACAACTACGACACTACTCTAGAGTTGTGGAATGCTCTTCAACAAAGATATATCAATGAGGATACTAGAAATCTTTCTTTCCTTGTTAACAAATACATTGATTTTAAGATGGTTGATTCAAAGCTTATTATTGAGCAAATAAATATTTTGAACAACATTATATGTGAATATACTGATGCGGATTAACTATTTTCAAAGACTTTCTAAGTTTCTATATCTATTAGTAACTTTCCATCTTTATGAAAGGACTACCAAAAATATTTAAAGCATAAGAAAATGTTTTTGAAATTGAATGAAATTGCTGCAGCATATTCAGATTTAATATGAAAGACGTAAAAAAGATGAACTTGAAAATCAAGAAAAGAATAACAATATTCATAATATTGAAGTTCCAACATCCTCCTCCAAGCTTAAAAATAAGTTTTATAATGATTTTTTTTTTTTTTTTTCAATTTCAAGAGGAAGAAAGAGGCTTTCAATAAGGGGAACAAGAAAAGCAAAGATCCCTATTATGTTTGTGGAAAGATAGGACATCTTGCAAAAGTGTTGCTTTTGCAAAGGAAAAAAGAATGATGAAGCTAACATGATGGAAGTCAATGAAAAAATAATTATCATGCTCAATAAAATTCTTATGGTTAATATGGATGAAGGATGATGGATTGATTTGGGTGCAACTTGTCATATAACTCCTCGTAGGAATGTATTCAAGATTTATGAAACTCTTAATAATGATGAGAAGATTGTATGCATGGGCAATTCCTCTACTAGTGCTGTTATTGGTAAAGAGATAGTTTAACTTTGTCTTACATCTAAAATTCTCATTGTTCATGATGTTCGCTATATTCCTAAAATTAAAAATATTTCAATTAAGAATTTGATGATCATGGTTTTAAAGTTTTATTTGATTTCCAAAAGATGATCATCTCTAAAAAAGGATCATTTGCTGGGAATGGATATACCAAGGATAATATGTACTTGCTTAGTTTAAATAAAGATGCTATTATTTTTACTTATATGGTTGATGATCTATATTATATTTGACATTATAGATTAAAATATATTGATAGTAAGACTATATATGGATAGAATGATTTCTCATAAATTAGTTACTAAAACTAATTTCAAATTAACAACTAGTAATTATGAATGTGGTGCACAAGACTATGACTCCTTTTAAATTAGTAGAAAGAACAACTTTATTGCTAGAATTAATTCATAAAAATATATGTGATAATAAGGATTAATTAACTAAAGGAGGAAAGCAGTACTTCATAATATTTATTGATGACCATTCTAAATTTACTTATATATATATCTAATAAGAACTAAAGATGGAGATTTTGAGAAATTTAAAATCTTTAAGGAAGAAGTAGAAAATTAACTTGGCGAGAAGATTAAAAGAATAAGATCCGATCGTGGTAGAGACTACAACTCAACATAGTTCAAAACCTTTTGTGAATGCCATGGAATTATTAAAGAAGAAACAACCGCTAACTCTCCTCCTCAAAATGGGGTGGCTGAGAGAAAAATAGAAGTTTGCTTGAAATAGTTAGTGTTGTATTAATACATTCTAACTTATCTTTGAGCTTTTGGAGTGAAGCTTTATATATTGCATGTTATATAAGTAACAGAATTTTACATAAAACCAAGATAAAACTCCATATGAGTAATGAGAAAAATAGGAAACCAAAGCTTAATAATTTTAAATTATGGGGATGTATTGCTTATGTATTAGATACTAATAACAAGAGAGTCAAGTTAGGAAGTGAAGCTATAAATTAGATCTGTTTTTATTGGTTACTTTTTTCATGCTAAAGCAGGTAAATTTTTAAATTTAAAACCAAATAAAACCAAAGAGGTCCAAGCCCATCACCCTTTGTCCCTGTACACCAGACACCAATAAGTGATAGGATACGAAGGTTATGCGCATGCCTTGCTTTGTCTGGTTCTCCACCATACGGTGTAATATACATACAGCGGATGACTCAATTGTATCATTCAATAGCTGGAAAAGAACTCAAAATCGTAAAACTCATGCGGTGTTGGAAAATATTACACATCTCCAGTCATTTCTTTGGTACAAGCACTAAATATCATAGAATTTCACCAAAATTTTTACGTTACATCAGATTGACCATCAACCTATTTAAGAAATCCTTGACAAGCCACGCAAAATATCACAAGGGCACCCCAAACTTCATACAAGCTCTAAACAAATTACTATAGACAGTTTAAGCAGCCCAGGGGGCATGCAATTTTTTCCCCCCTTTTACTTTATTTAGGACTTTGTGCTATATGCTTGAAACTTGATCTCTGCTTCACAATTAATTTACAGTAGTTGCGGAATCCTTTACTTCTACTTTCAGGAGGAAGTGGGATGTTTTGGCTTTTGATGGATCCTCATATTGTTGTAGCTGACTGTTGCCCATGCAGAAGGAACTTAAACTAGAAAAAAGATCTTGCTGGCTCAAATCACTAGTCCATTAGAAAAGCTTCACCTCTAAAGCCTGCCCTGGAGAAGTAATTACACTGGTGGAGCTAGCATATGATTTGCTGGGGTACACTAGCCCCCATGGTTGTTGATTGCTTCAATATTGTTAGATAAACAAGAAAGAAAATAAGGAACATGCAAAAAGAAACAATTCACAAGAAATATATCAATTCGGAAGAAATATATCTCTTTTTTCCTTTTTTTGATGGAACATGAGAAATATATCAGATCCTTAAATTTATTGCCATCAAGTTGAAGTATGCCATGACAGGATGGTAAACATAGCTCCTTGAATTTAAGTCAGAAGGATCAGAGTAGTGTTGAAAAATTTCAGACCGATCATGCAAAGAGGGTTGAGTTTGAAGACTTTTTTGATCATCATTTTCAACTAAAAAAAAGAGAAAAAGTCGAGCCAACTGGGGAAAAGAACTCCAAAACTTTATGCCATAATGAAAATGAAGAGTTTAAGAAGGGATCTAATAATGTTAGTTTGTTACTTAGCTATGTTTTTCATGACAATAATTTCATGCTCAGCCATGGAGAAGGTTTGGCATTGGAAAGATTATGAATGAAACATGCATGAATTATATTTGTTCTGCTCTCCACTCTTGAATTTTTATCGGAAAGAGCTAAGCCCAACATGTCTTCTTCTTCTTCATTGGAAAGAAAACCTTCTCTACAAGACAAGTAAAGCATCGATATCACTAGAAATTAAAGGAAACCCTTCTTCTTCTTCTTAGGAAAGAAACCCTCTACATGACAAGCCAAGCATAGATATCACTAAAGATCAAAGGAAACCCTTTTGCTCCTTCTCCTTTTTCTTCTTCTTTCTGTTCTACATAACAAGCAAAGCATAGATATTACTAGAAATTGAAGGAGACCCTTCTTCTTCGTCTTCAGGAAAGAAACTCTTCTCTACATAACAAGCAAAGTGTAGATATATATCACTAGAAATTGAAGGAAATCTTTCTTCTTCTTCTTCTATGTAACAAGTGAAACCCTTCTCCTCCTCCTCCTTAGGAAAGAAATCTTCTTTACATAACAAGCAAAGCGGAAATATCACCATCTTCTAAGAAAGGAACATATCAAGCAAAGCGTAGATATCACTAGAAATTAAAGGAAAACCTTCTCCTCCTCCTCCTCCTACATGACAAGCAAAGCATAGATATCACTAGAAATTGAAGGAAACCCTTCTCCTTCTCTCCTCCTCCTCCTCCTCCTCCTACATGACAAGCAAAGCGTAGATATCACTAGAAATTGAAGGAATTTAAAAGGGAAAGAAATCCTTCTCTACATAACAAGCAAAGCGTAGATATCACTAGAAATTGAATGAATCAAACAAATGTCAAAGCTCCCAAACGCATGCAGTTGAGAGGTGGCAAAGCTCCACCATATAAAAGACCATGAACTAGTATTGCTAAGTATTTGTGATCATAGCATCTCCATGGTCATTATTTTTAAGGATACTTGGTGGATTTGAGTGTGTGCTAATGTCGTGTGCCAGTAGACCTTCTCGCATAATTCCTTTGGTCAGTGAAGAAGGCTCCTTTGTTAGTCTGCTGGTCAAGAGATGCAACAAGAATAAGGTCAAACAGCAACTTTGAGTGAAGCCCTAATCTATCACCAAGCACAGTAAGTGGCAAAAAGGCAGGAGACACTTTAATAGCATAGCACATAAAACAAATACTTGCGGGAGTACTGTTTGCCACGAGTGACATTTCTGGTTAATTTACTGCAGCAGCTGCTGCCAAATCCTCCATTTATTCCAAGAAGAAGTGGAAGTTCTGATTCTGACCCTGAGGTGATCCTCGTGCCGTCCCATGCAGAGGAACAAAAGAACTGGAAGGAGATCTTGCTGGCTTGGAAAGCACGAGTCCAGCTTCTCCTCTAAAGGTTGCCTTCAAGGACACTGGTCAAGCGAACATCTGGATCGCTGGGACCTTCATTAGCTGGAGAGATGATCAAAGCACCCATGGTTGTCGATCTTTTCAATTTAAGATAATAACATGCTCTTGTAATTGACAAAAGAAATAAGACAATAAATTGGTCGAATATTTACAAAGAAATTAATAGATCACAAGGAATATATCATATGCTTAAATTTATTGCCATCAAGATTACTGGTAGTAAATATAATTCTGTGGACGGGGATCATAAAGTATAAAGCATATGAAAGAGCTCGAAGAAATATCGCAGTGTTGAAGCAGTCCAAACATACGGGGAGGTTTGATTTGACTGGCAATTATTTTCAACTAAAATAGTTGAAGGGAACTGAGAAAATTAAATGAAAAATTCTATGCAATCACAAAAAGCAAAGTCATAATCTGTTACTCAGCTATTTTTCATCAACAACAGTATCAATCTCGTCCATGGGGAGAGTTTGGAGAAGCATACATGAGTGATATTGGTTCGGCTCGCCTCTTCTTCCGAAACTTAATCAAAAAGAGATGAGCCGAGCCAATACCACATCATGTCTTCTTCTTCTTCTTCTTCTTCTTCTTCAACTACGTCTCTTTTGCACTCAAGAGAGAGCGGTATACCCCTTTATATAATACACAGCAAAGCGATGAAATCATTAGATTGAATAAAGAAATGGAGGAATCAAAATATGTCAAAGTCTCCCAAACATATGCAGTTGGGAGGTGGCAGAGCTCCCACCACCTTGTAAAAGAGGATAAGCATTTCTTTATTCGAAATAAATCCCCACCCTCGTTATAGAATTTGTTATCCTACTTCATAACAACCACACGGTAATTGTTTTTTAAAGATGCTCGGTTGATGTGAATGGATGGTAGAGAGAGCCTTGTACAGGCTACGATGGCAAAGAGGATTTTTTTTTTTTTTTTTTTTTTTTGCTACAAATGGCAGAGAGGTTTTCAGGCAATTCCTCCTTGGCTTGGAAGAAATCACCTCCTGCCTTGACATGGACTAAACGTGTCCTTAAAAAAATAGTGGTAATGGGAAAGCGCTGACATTCGTAATGGCATGCAAGGTGATCCATCCAAACTAAGCTTGAAGTATTAGCCTTGGTATCTATCGGAATCTCTCGGAGTTGTTGTAACTAGTGGCCTAGGCTAATCTCCAAGCAGCCTTTAATTAAAATTTAACTCCAACCACCTATAATTTTAGGTTTTTTTCTATTATATCAGTTATTTATACATAAACATAAGAATAGATTTGAATAAGATTGGTCGAATTTGAGCTCAAATCAAGATCAAATCAAAATTAATAAAATAACGAGGATCCAATCCAAATTATTAGATGTGATTTACTATATAAAAATTATTTATATAATAAAAATTATATAATTTAAAAATTTTTAATCTGTACATCAAGTGATTAAAAAATATATCTAATTCAATTTTATTTCGATCGTTTGATTTTTGTCTATTTGATACAAAAGCTAGGAATCTCAAAATCATCTGATTTTCTATATGCAAGCAGTTTTAAGATATTAAATCACATTCCATAATTTGGATTATTTATATAAAATTTTTATTATAAAATTTTGATTCAATCGGATCCAAGTCTAAATCTAATCGATTTAATTTTAGCTTGGCTCTAAAAAAAAATAATTTGCTATGCTTTCATAGCTTACGTCATTGATAAATAAGAATAAAATAGAGGGCACTTTTTATCTAGGCTAGAGAAATATTGGAAACATTAGATATGATGTTGAAGATTGAAGATAAATTTTTTGAGGAAGAGTATATAATGCCGCTTTTTATGCTTAATACTTGTACAGTATATAATTATGTGTGGTGTTCCATTATACCTATGCGCCCTATCAATTTTTTTATCAAGTAATAGGTTGGGCACCAATCTAGTTTGCTCTAGTCAACTTGTTGCCTATTTAACCAGCAATCATGGGTGGTCCTCGCCCTTCCATCAAATCAAGATAACATTAGATAACATTGAATATGGTTAATTGCAGCAACCGCCCACCGTTAAAATATGCGACTTGACTTGGTAACGGAGTAAGGCGACACCTTGGATTCGGTGGTCCGACCTTTGGCATGGTGTTGGAACTTGGGAAAAGCTTAAAGCTGGTGAACCCATTCAAAGGGATCGATTGGACCTGGACCTGGACCTGGATGGGTATTTAGAAGATTGGCATTAGATTATGTTTGGATATGGCGATCCAAATTAACAACTAATTCATGCATAGACTTCACATGCGTGCAGGTGCCCTTCTTTGCGTTGTTGAATACAATAAGATGCCGGTGCTAGAGATTCCCTTCGAGCTTCTGTCGCTTTCCAGTCTCCTACCCCAGTCGTCTCTGTGATTAACCGAATTTAATGAAAGCAGAGACAATTAGCACAGATTCGATATGGTGATCTTCAAAAGTTTGGGCCAGTACCGATACCATTTGGGGTGATATGGTGCCGTTTCCTTGATCCGGTTTATAAGCACCAACTTTGAGCCATGTGGTTCACCTTTTGATCTTTTGTGAAAGAATGATTGGCAATTTTTTACCATCTTAATTGTTCGATTGCATTTTGCAAGATTTTCAAAGCATGACATTAGCTTCGTAATCTATGCTATGGATGGAAGTGATTCATCATGCTTTGAAAGCTGTGTATAATGCCATCCATTAATTAAGATCGGCAAAGTCGTCAACCCAAGCTCCTTTGGTACGTATGATGTATCGCATCATCCTCAAAACAAATCTACTAATGTTACTCCCCTTGTGAGAGAAAGATTCTGCATGTCGGACGTGGACGCACTAAATTCGCCATCAATTAAACTGATCTAAATTTCCAAGATGTGGATGCATTTATTTCCAATAATTTCAGCAGATACACTTGCTTTATTGGGCAGCATCGATATTATTTTTTTTTGTTTTCATTTTTTGGTGGTGGTGGGGGCACGTGAATCTATTGGAAAATGATGTTTTGCGTGGCATATAGATTAAAGGAATGTAAAATTTGGGTGTATGGGAGGTGTGATGCCACGATTAAACTAGTCATTATTGCTCGAGCATCTTTGTATGTTCTCAATTATAGCCTATAGCCTTTCTGGAGACAGTTCAAATTATGATTGCCCGATCAAATTAGTGACGCAGTTTGTGCTGGGTTTGGCTACCGATGGCCAGTGCTTCTAGAATCTACGCAAAGAGGTCAGCCAAGTGGTTGCGTCCATGCGAATGCCCACTCACTACTCCTTCGCAATAGGAATGGCAATTAGATTTGGATCAATCATAAATTGACCAAATCAATACGGATTGAATCAAAAAAATATTAAATTTAAATCTGATTTGTTTAATCAAAAGCTACAATCTAAATCTATCCTATTTAATAAATAGATAATCCAACATGACATAACTTGTTTAATTTATTTAATAAATGGATAGTCTATTAATTCAGTCTGATCCGATCTGATCCGATCATATAAAATTCTTTGAATTGTTGTATCTAGAGAATACAATTTTTTTTTGGCCGATTCTATGAGTAGGATAGAGAAGAAAAAAGAAGAACAAAAAGAGATCCAGCAGTCTCCACTTCCATCGATTCCCCTAGCTTAAATCCATCGATACCATCCAGTGGCCTCCCCTCTTCCGCCTTTGACCATTTCATCGTGACCACCATCTACGGCCTCAACTCTGCCTTCTTCGCTATCAAGATCCACTCCCTCATCGTTGATGCCGCAAAACCCTAACAATCTCCTCCTCCACCTCCGATTCTCCTAGTCCTCCCCCTCTCGTATCTCCTCCCTCCACCTCCCTCCACTCCTCCCAGACCCCTCACAAGCACCTCGTCGCTGCCTTTGCCATTCTTGCTAGCTCCTTTCACCTCTTTATCGACTCTATTAATGAATCTATTGACTTTAGTCTCTCTTTAACATCCGTTCTTTTGTGGATAAATATCATGAAAAAGTTAATCGATTTTTTCATTAACCAACTTATCCATATTGTCACGCTTTTTAAATGGATAAGTTATTTTCTTATGGATAGCATTTATTCATGAAATAAGAGATAATCTTACCTACGTAGGGGGTGGTTAAATTATTTTTCCATTAGCCAGTAAAGTAGGTATTTAATTTTATTCCTAAAATATTCTATCCTCATTTTCAATGTCTCCATCATTCAATGCTTAAAAATTTGATTTTTTACTTTCTTCAAACCTAAAAATTATAAAAGATATTATAGAAAATATGAATAAATTTTAGCAACTTACCAAGAAAATAGTAGCATAGAAAAACATAGATAATATATTTCAAAGCCATTTTTTCTTATGCAAAAGAACATGAATAATTTATTTTTTTATGTAAATGTTGCCTCAAAAATATTTATCTAGAAAAATTTAGAATTCTAGATAATTTTTTACTCATAAAAGAACAGATCCTCAGAATAAATCAAAGGTAAAAAAAATAATAGAAAAAAAATAAAAAAAAAGGATAGAGTAAGAAGAAAGGCCGGCATGGCGAACCTTTCATCAAATAAATCATTGGATGAAAGTCTTCTACCATGACTCAACTATAAGATCTTATCGACAGTCGTGGTGTAGGAGCAAGAGGAGAGGAAGAAAACTCTAACGATTTCTCTTTAATTAGAAAAACCTTAACCATGATGGGGGTGGGATCGGAGAATTAGGAAATAAGGCGAGTGGACTGTTTTAATCACAAATTTGTGATGGGGTAGGTGCATGGAGCATAAAGTGATCCCGAATTTTTCGAATAGAAATTGCCCAAGTCCAAGTGGCATTCGCCCATTTATCATTTAAATGATATATAGGCCTACCTATATATTTAAACATGTTAAACGGATTAAACATGTTGGACTTTTAAAATCTAAATTCAATTTAAATATTAAATAAGTTAAATGGGTCATCCTGTTTACAATCAAGACTTATTTAACTCAAATTCAAACATGTTTACGGTGGATCAAATATGGGTCAAATTGATGGGTTGGATCATATTTTGCCACCCCTGATTCACAACTCACTTGTCCTTATAAGCTGAGGGTATAATGGCTCAATTCACTGCAAAGTGGCTTTAGTTGGCACGGGAAAGCGCTAAATATAACTAAAATTAGTTAGGCTTGGGCCCTGCTCGGCCTTCAGTTGATTTCCTACATTGGCCCAGTACTTTCTTGGGCTTCAGGCTTAGACTTAAGTTTTCTCAATATTTTAAATTAAAAAAAATGTAGAAAAGAAAGAGAGGAGAGCGGAGATAGAGGAGAAGGAGGAGGGTGGAGGGCTGAGCTCAGACCAAAGTCGGGCCGACCACCATCCAAGTCCAACCCATTTATGATTGGGTTAATATATCAGGCTCAGGCCAGTCCATCGGGCTTAAAATCCAAGCCCAAGTCTGTCAAAAACATTTTGGGCTTGAGTGGACCGCCTGTCCCACTGAACAAATATAGTTCTGGTGGATAAGGATTTTTTTTTAGACTTGGGTAGCTCTACAGGATAATAGTGAGGCTGAGCAAAATTTGAGTTCAGCTCATTTAATAGTTGGGTTCGCGCATTTCAGGTCTGGCTGACCAGTCAGACTTCAAATCTAAGTTCAAGCCGGTCCAAAATGCTTCAGCGGTCTAAACAGGCCGTCCGTCCGACCCATGAACAAATCTAGTTTGGGTGAAGAACTTTCTCTCTCTCTCCTTTTTTTTTTTCCTTCTTCTTTGTCAGAATAGATTTGCTCCATGGAAAAATAGAGATGTTTGCTCTAATCATCATACTTGCAATTAAATATATAAGAGGAGCCGACCTAAATAAACTAGACAGCTGGTTGATAGATGATAATGTAATAAAGTGGACTTTTAGGAGTAGGTCGGATATCGGACTTGACCGCATCATCATAAAAAATGAGAATGGATCCACCATCTAGATTCGCATCACATGTGATGCACGGGTAATCATATAAGAATCAAAGGGATGGATATCAGACATGGAATGACCCATCTGACCAGATTTATATTAAAGATATTTAAAACTTAAAATTATTTAAAAATATATATATATATATATATATATATATATATATATATATATATATATATATATATATATATATATATTTGATTATCTTAGGAGAGCTTTATGGTTTTTTTTGCTCTATCCCCTAAAATAAGGATTCCTATAATAACTTCGGCTTCGAATCATCTCCAATGGTTGCCTTCACCTCTCCTTTGAAAAAAATGATAGTGTAGACTAAATTGATAGCGAAAATCCTTCCCTTCTCTTCTTTGAGAGAAACGTTTTTTCA
This sequence comes from Cocos nucifera, assembly GCA_006176705.1. Taxonomy (NCBI): domain Eukaryota; kingdom Viridiplantae; phylum Streptophyta; class Magnoliopsida; order Arecales; family Arecaceae; genus Cocos; species Cocos nucifera. The sequence goes on from QRFJ01000056.1 coordinate 2,203,472, forward strand.
CTCATGATACATACTTATTCATCTAGTGTATAGATATATACATCTATTTTTAGAGATGTGATTGGCTTGCAGCCATAATGTGTACCTAAAAGTGATTTCTGAATCTTATCTTGAGTAAGAAGTTGGGCTTTTCTAGTAACTATAGTTTTATTTTTTTATCTTTTTTCTATTTATCTCATTTTTTTTTCTCATTCCTTTTTTTCAGACTCTACTTTCTAAGATTGAGTTCTCTATGTAGCGATAACTAAATCATCGCTAAGAATAGCATAATTTAGAAAAGAAAGATTTTTTTCCAATAAACTAGACCCGTAGCTATCCAGACTAACACATGATATGTTAATGCAAGGACAGGCCACACACACATGCACACACACACACATACATATATATAAGCAAGCTAGAATCAGGTCAATCGAATTTGGATTCATATTTAATCAGATCAAAATTTTATAATAGAGGTCCTATATCAATGATCCAAACTGTTGAATATGATTTACTACCTCAAAACTACTTGCATACAAAAAATTATACGATTTGGAGATCCCTAGCCTATATATTAAGTTGTCAAAAATTACATAGCCTAAATAAAATTAAATTAGATGTATTTTTTGATCACTTAATGCATCGATTAGGAGTCTTTAAATCATATAATTTTGTGTGCAAGCAGTTTTAAAATAATAGATCACATCCAATGGCTTGGATTATCGATGTAGGACTATTATTGTCTAGTTTTGATTTGATTAGATTTGAGCTTAAATCCGATCAGCCTTACCCAAGTCTACTCATATATATATATATAGCTAGACTAGAATACATTCGATCGAATTTGGACTCAGATCCGATCTGGTCAAAACTCTATAATAGAGATTCTACATCAATGATCCAAACCGTTGGATGTGATCTATTACCTCAAAATTGCTTGCACACCAAAATTTATATGATTTGAAAACCCCTAACTTATGCATCAAGTGATCCAAAAATACATCTAATTCAATTTTATTTAGGCTGTCCAATTTTAGACTACTTGATGCATAAGCTAGGAGTCTTCAAATCATATGATTTTTGGTGTACAAGCAGTTTTGAGGCAGTAGATCACATTCAACGGCTTGGATCATTGATATAGAATCTCTATTATAGAGTTTTGATCTAACCGGATCTGTATCTAAATTTGACCGAATGTATTCTAGTCTGATTCTCTTTCTTTCTATATATATAGAATCTTAGTTTTATCTTTTAATTAAAGTATAAATAAAAATAGTCATGAATTATCTACTTCAAAAAATTACATATAAATTTTACAATATATCTAAATTTATTTTCATTTTTCATCAAGTATCAAATATATATCAAATGATGTAAAAACATGAATAATAATAAACAATCATTTTAAAATAGAACAAAGTTCTATTTTAATGATTGGGTAGTTCTCAACCCTAGTTAAAAGTAGTGAGTTTGATTCTCAATTTAATATCTATTTAGATATATCTTTTCATTGTTCTGAATCTAGATCTTAAAAATTCTTAAAATTTCAATATAAATTTGATTATATATATATATATATAGAGAGAGAGAGCGGGCGCATACCAAGCTAGAACCAGATCGATCAGATTTATACTTAGATTCGATTAGGGCAACTCTATAATGAAAATTCTATATAAATAATCCAAACTATTGAATGTGATCTACTACGTCAAAACTACTTGTACATAAAAAATCATATGAATTGAAGATCCTTAATTTATGCAATAAATAATAAAAAATTAAATAATCTAAATAAAATTAAATTAGATGTATTTTTTGATCACTTGATGCATATATTAAAGATCTTCAAATCGTATAATTTTTTATATGCAAGTAGTTTTAAAGTAGTAGATAACATTTAATGACTTGGATCATTGATGTAAAATTTTTTGATCTGATCGAATTTAAGCCTAAATCCGAATGATCTTATCCAAATCTGCTCCTATATATATATATATATATATATATAGACACATATGCATATATGGACATACATGCACATGCTAAACCATATGTAGATCCCATTAGATGTAAGAAATTCTACACAATTTTTAAGGAACAACAATTTCTATCCTTCAAATTTGGATCTGAATTTGACAAAATTTATAGATATGCATCCAGATCCTTATCCGAGCAGATACAAAAATTCTATCCGAATCCCAACCAAAATGAATACAGAAGTGGATATGATCAGAATAATCGTCGAGCACAGAATGTGTGACAACTCTTAAATTACCCTGCGCAGTCCACATGCACCAAACGGTAAAGATAACTCCATCGTCACTTCTGGAGGTCAAGCACCTAGCTAGAGGTGGTTCCTAGTAACTAGCTTGCATCAGATTCCATAAAACCCACGAATATGGGAAAATAAGTGATCAGACAGGATTATAATCAAAAATAATGAGAAGTTTATTGATCTGTGCCTATCAATCAACATCCATAGTTGAACGAATGTCACAATCACGCCGACCATCCAAAAGTTGCATGAAGATCATCCATGTGATTATAAGCCCCCCAATCCTCTCTCTCACCTTTGCTTCCCCTCAGAAAACGGAATAAAATGATATGAAATTTCTTCACACAATGCCAACTGGTAGAATCAGCTTTCATCCATGGCACCACTTCCGCCGCATCTTTGTGACTCAGCATCCTTGCTCTCGTCTTGCCTTGAATCTGTCTCTTTAGATTCTGATGATTTTGCCACCGAGTCTTCTAGAGCCTCAAGAAATGAGAGAACAGTGAATTTATCTGCAGACGAAACAGATGTTTTAGGTACTGCATTAACTTCACCTAGTCACAGAATTAAGAACTAGCATCAAATAAAAACAGTGCCGATGCTCAATCACAAGAATTATATTCTATATTCGCTCATTGGCTTATTGTTTTTTATGATTTAAAGATTTTCCTTATTCATTGTACAGGTTCCAATATAAAGTCCATGGATTTTTTGAAGTCTTTTTTGTAAAAAATATTTTTTTTCATTCAGGAAAGGATCCTTGGTTACATGCGAACTAGAGTTCTCCTAACTGGAGTTCTCCGAGTTCTGCAGCAAGCACCTCAGTTTGCCTGGTTACAATGACCAGTATCTTGCACATGTTCACGGAAGGTTAGCAACCAGCGATGAGTCAGTGAAGACATTAAACTTTGCCCATAAAGCAAACCCCATGCTGACAGGGGTGCAATGGTTTACCAAGCTTTACTTGAGGACTTGTACGACTGAATGTGCGAGAATTTACACAGGCTGCAGTGCATAGTTAGCTAGGGGTGTAACGTAAATGAGCTAAGCTCAGGTGACCTAGGCCCCACTCAAGCCAGTTCATTTTGCAATCAAGTTGAACTCAGCAGGTAACTCATTTTTGAGCCAAACTCCAGATGCTCACGAACTTGTTTAGAGAGACAGCTTGAGGTCCCTCAAGATGCGTGTGCGTTTACATACATATAGAATCAGGGGGGGGGGGAGCGAGAGAGAGAGAGAGAGAGAGAGAGATGGACTATATGCTTCTTCAAAATCAATGATGGATTGCATAAATTCAAAATCCAAGACGTTGAACATGATTTTAAAAAAAAGCATTATTTTTATTGTAGATTAAAATATCCTTATTCATAAATAAGAACTAAATATTATATATATAACATATGTTAATCATTTATTTATTTATATTTTGAGCTTAATCAATCTAAGCTTGAGCAAGCCAGTTAGCTTTAGCTTGGCTTCACTATTAATAAGTCAAATGCAAGGCAAATTTCAAGCCAAACATGAGCTTTTCATGAACAGCTCACTTGTTTGACAGCCTTAAGTGTAACACAGTTCTAAATAAGATTTAAATTTCCTAACCGACAACTTCATATTTCCATTGTGAATGGTAACAAGAAATTTGTAGTGCCAGGCATTGAATGGGGAGCTGATTGTGGAAAACAAGACTTGGTTTTTTGAACTAAGAACTAATACTTACATTTGCTTGGGTCAATTCCAAACTGGGACAAGTCTATCTGTCCAGTCCGAAGCACCTATCAGACATTCAAAGAATAGTAAGGTTACCCAGAACTTCAAAAGATAACCGCATCTCTGGTCAATGGCAAAGTAAATTTCTTACATGAGTAAATGTATCTACTTGCTGTCGGAATGGGGGAGACTGCAACAAGTCCATGAGATCAGCAGAAGTCCATGAACCCTGAAACAGCAGAACAATCAAAAACGGCAATGGCAGGTCACCATATCTCCTACAAAATCTACCAATTGGCAGATACCTCAGGCAAGTAGGAAGCCAATTGTTGTTCAAGCGGCAAAGTTTCAATCAGTGGCATGACTAAATCAGGCTTCAAAATATCACCTAATCCCAATCCTGATAACCAAAATAAAATCATGAGCGGCCAGACAAGGAGGTCATGCACAGGCACACGCACATGCACACATATTAAAACCTCAAATTTAGCTAGTATTTTACCTGCATCCGGATCTTCAACAGCATCTACAATACCATTAAAAGAAATAAATCTCAGCAGCTCATAGAATCAAAATAAAAGACGCAAGATTAGGAGAGAGAAATGATACCTGATGGCTGAATGCTTCTCAATATTCTCTGTAAATCCACCAATTGTACAGGTCCTGCAGATGAGGTTACCTCACCAGACAATTCGGCAGCCATGTTTTGATCAACCAAGTTTCCAGCTCTAAATATACGAAAGCCAAAAGAAAACATTAGAACCTTTCAGAAAAGATGAAAAAAAAGTCAGAAAAAGCAGCAAAAAATTCAATAAACTCAGAGAAAAGGCAAGAAAAGAAATCAAATCCTGAGCATCCATATTATTGAGATCAAAAGAAACTGATTGAGTAGCCTGATTCTTTAGGAGAGTGTAGATGCCAGACTGGGAAAGGTCTTAAGACAGCCATCCATTGCTGGTTTCCAAAGACCAGTCTCCAAAACGAATGATCTGTGCAAGTTATCAGCAGCTATTACAGGTGAAAATTATCTACTCATCCTAAAATATAGCATTTAATCCATAGATTTTGCATCAATTTTCTCCTACCTGATACGAATGCAAGAAACAAGTATTTGCATCCACTCCAACATAGTGTTTATGGATCATATCATTGAGTAGTTATTAAGCTTTATCATCTTCTCTTGAACATCAATGTCACCCTTGCTTATGGCATTTAACCAATGTGCAAAACAAAGTTTCACTTAAATTTTTTTGATATGAGCATAAACAAGCAAAGCATGCCAAGATTGATCACCGTTGTTTGATAGTTACATGCATATCACTTTATTCCACCTGATTTACCTAGCAGCTCACAAACTTCAGGAAGATTGATAATAGCATGCATTTTCAACTCTTTATTTCTGAGTTAATGTTAGTAGGACTGCTCGTCAGATGAGGATCCACAAAGCCGACCCTAGCTTTTTCAACTCTTTGCTTTTCTTCGTCTTCTTTTGAGGGGAACTGCCCTAGATGGTAGATTCACTATGAACATGCAAGATGCAACATTTAAACAATCCCTCTTTTAGTTAGAAGGTTCATCGAGTGAAATAAACATATTTAAGATAAGAAAATAACTAATGACCTGTATACCACAATCTATATGCCATCCCTCTGCTTAATACAAGTCCTACAATTGAATCTTTAGCTTGATATTGTTAGTAAAAATAGAAGAATTCTAATATAAGTATCATTCCTTTGACCAATTCCTGTGGCTAACTAATGAACTAAGCAATTAAACAAGTAAAATATGCAATTTAAGAGTTGCTGAGCAAGATAGTTTTCCCCATGCAAAACAAGAATAAAACAGCTCCTAGACTCAAAACTTGGTTAGAATGCATGAACACAGTCAGGGCCTATTAAAATTTATATAACAAAAAATTAAGCATCAGACTCGTTGCAACATATCCTAGCTTGCTGAGTGCTGACACTTTGAGCATACCTGGATGAGAGATCATCCTCAGCAGTATCTTCTGACATCTCAGACATTTGCATAGCAACTGAAGCTTCCACCTCATCTTCACCAATTGCATCTCCTTGATTGGAAAATACAATTTAAAGAACAGTTAGAGACAGCATTATCACAAACCGGCACCTGAATGAATTAGATGCACCTAAAGGCCGATTGATGTAGTTATTAAATGAGTTGCATATCTGTGAATCTCCATCAGCTCTTGGCTCCTGGAGTTAATGGAATATATAAGTATCCAAAAAAATCACAGTAAATGGTAAATAAGCTCTTATGGGTAAACCAAAAAAAGGATGTCCACAATGCAAACCTGCATCCAGAAAAAGAATTTCCTGTCATCAGAGCTAAACTTTAAGATGTACACTCTTTCAGAAGATTGAATCACCTGAATACGGAGGAAAAAAAGAGTAAGATGCATCAGGAATCCATAATCAAAAGGTGCATTGAAACCAAAATCATCAATAGTTTAATAAGATATGACATACCTTCTCAAAAACAGCTTCAGCCGGGAAGATAATCTGATCCTGCGATATCTAGTCAAGAAAAACAAACCTGAAAGTACTGGGATGAAGTGTTTATCAAGAAACAAGAACCTGAAATTGCATGCTCAGTTAACTGAAAAGAAAGCTGTTTCAGGTCCATGAAGAAAAGAACTAGCAAAAGGAGAAAAAAGAGGAGGGTCAGTTGATAAACGAAACTAATCAGTGATGGTAGAAGCGCTATGATACTTGAACATATTTATTACAACCAAGAATTGTATACATACAAAAGAAACCCAGCCAGTGGATGAATGAATTTCTTTAAACATGTTAATGAGATTAGAGTTAACTCGAAGGGGAAAAGTACGAAATAAAAAAAGGTTTTATCACAAACAATTAGCACCTATGGTAGTGTCGCAGACAGTAGTTTGCATAGAAATGAAAAGGGATACTTCTTCAACCGTGTTCTGGTTCCGATCCAGCCACTGTAAATGGACCAACCCTTCCTCACCCTAATCATCCAAGTCCACAGAAATATAATTTTATTTCGACAAAGATTAGAAAGTGAAAAGTAACTAAAAAATCAAGTAGTCCAAATCAGTATAAATTTGCCATAAAAAACTTGTTTTAACATTAGCATACCCTTCCTATGCGGACAAGCCCTTTGCGAGTATCTGGAACCACTCGTGTTCCATTAAGGTACATCCTGCCAGCACGAAACTCCAACATGATTTCCTGGTTAAAAAATAAAAAAATAAAAACCCTTCACTCAAATTTTGTGAAATAAAAAAAAGAAGCGACAGAAGATGCTAAAGATTCATGGTAGAGCATATTTCTACAAATCATTATAAAACACTCTACAAACAGGCCAAACTCTATCTCCTTTTAAAACAAATTGCCACAACAGTGCGGTGACTCTACAAAGAGAAAACACTTCAATCAATCCGCATGGAAGATCCACGATAACAATGCAATCTATTTCTAATAGGGAAGCCGAATTGCATCCCTAAACCCTAAAGTGACAAACAAAAAATCAATTCGGAAGTATTGATATTATTTCACAAAGCTTTTACAAAGAACATGACGGATAATTCAATAAATAACAAGACATTTATGGGACTAAACAATCAAGAGATGAAAGAAAATAATCAAAGCTCCCCTGCATCAAGGTCTTGAGCATTCCAGAAATAACTTTTAGTTATAAGAAAAGAAAAGAAAATCCTAAAATTCGCCAACGCGGAACCGGAACCCTACCAGTTGGCCGATGGAACAAGTTGGTATGCCCCTGTACCAGACCATACCGAGCCCAAACCGACATGGAAATGAAGGAAAACTAGGAAGGAAAGAGATAGAGAATGGAGGAGGTAGAGGGAGGCCAAAGGGCCACAAAGGCTCTCAGGGTCCTCTTTCAAACCCCCGACATCGGCGGAGTGGATTTCTGCCGTTCGACAGCCACGACAGGCCTCAGACAGCCTCTCCGCCGCCTTCCCCTCTCTCCCCCCTCTCTCTTTCTCTCTCTCGTGGAGGACTGTAGAGCACCTCGACAATCCTCTGACGGCCAGCGGGCCCCTATTGGCCTTTCCATCTCCTTCTCTCACCTCCTCTATCTTTCTCTTTCTCTCTTTCCTTCTTCCTCACTCCGTTTTCACTGGCATTCCAAATCAAATGCTCGATCTGCACTAGTTGGCCGTTGATATGGTTCGGCACGCCCTGAACCATCTGGTTCAGATTGATTTGGCAAACCATGAAAAATCCGCTCACATCTTAAGCGATATTCAATACACAAATTCCCAACATCGCCATTTGAAGCCTACCAGACACTCACTTTCAGCACTTGTCTCTAATGTTCTACAATACTACTCCCTATTACCCCGTTGTATAGCTAGGAACAGCAAAGTCCCACCTGAAAGAATAAGAAAGTGGAACGCCAATTCAAAGCTCTCCCAATTCCACATGGAAAAGGAACAAAAACAAAGTAAAGAATGTCCCCCATTTCTATTTCTCCAAAACATACAAATAATTCCAAACCACCACCTTCCGAACAAGTTAGCAAGTGAGGATGTTCCCTAGCACAAGCCAAGAAAACACATTCTTTAAGAACCAAGGCTTCAAAACCAGACTCTATCATTACAAAGGAGGCTTTCTCCAAGGGAAGAAGAGAACAAGACTCTAAAGAGAAGTCATCTTTGGCATCTTGTCTCCAAGATCTTCATCTCATCTCCAAGCTCTTGAGTGATGATAAACATCTAGAACTTAACCCTCTCATGTTGGTTAATTTGCTCCTTTAGAATCAGCCATTCCATCCTGCCTCAAGTTGAAGCACTCTCATATGATCAGTAACAAGCGAGAGGTAGGGCCTTAAAATACACCACCCATAAGTTGCCCCCTCAAGAAAGAGCATTTGGATCGCTCAATAGAGAAGGATGATCACAAGTCAACCAGTGGACCAGACTGCAGATATTTTTAAGAACAAATCATGCCTATTTTCCTACTTTGACACCAACAACCCATCCCTCACCCCTCCCCCATCCCCCCACAAAAAAAAAAAAGAAAAAAGAGCAGCATCCAGGATCTCAAAACTAGATTCATCATGAAGTTTTCAAAACAAAATCATCCCTTGCATGCTCCCCAATCTCCAGCTTACAAAGCGAAAGCACTGCTTCCCCTCTAAATGTGCCCATCTGAACTAAATTACTTCCAGGAGTCCCCATTTTTTCCTAACCTCCCAAATCATTTTCACAATAATCACTCTCAAGAAAGACCTCCCACCCTCAACTTGTCTCCCACCCTCCAAAGTCCATTTCTTAACAGGAATGGTTTCATCAATTATATTTAACAAGAAAGGAGGCTCAGCTTGTGCTAAGCTCTCTGTTCACCATGTAGACACCAATATTAGTGATATCATTAATACATTTCTTTAATAAGAAGGGTTCTTACATCTATTCTATTTTATTATATGTAACTAAAATGGAGGTTTAGCAGGTGCCGAGCTCTCTATTCGCCATATAGACACCTGTATTAGTAATTGATACAATATTTTAATTTGGATGATACATTGGGCTCTTATAGCTGATATAAGAGGAAGAAGATATACCAATAATGGTTACTTATTTATAGATATCTGTTATAAATTGATTATTATATTATCTATTCCATTAAAGAAAAATGAATATAAATGACATGTAATATAGTCCCTCACTGTTATCGATATTCAATATAAATTATACTTTATAGAATTGATATAAGCACAATTGATACTTGAGAATATTTTCCAACTAAAATAGATAATTATAATATCTAAACTAATATTAAATATCAATTTAGATATTTGACGGGAGTTTTTGCCCAACCGTCATTAAAAATTCATTGCTTAATGTGCAACAAAAAATCGACTATTAGCCCTTCTATTTATGATAATTTGTTATTCTTATATTCCACTTTAAGAACCATTGGAAAAAGGAGAAAAAAAACTATACCCTGCACGTTGCTGGGGACCATTATTAGTGACATCAATATTAATGACAAAAGTTTTTTCAAGAAGGCTCAACTTGTGAAAAGTTCTTCATTCGCTATGTAGATGTCGGTATTAATAACATTGATATTAATGACAGAAGTTTCTGCTCGGACATCGTTAAGTTTAATTGCTTAATTTACAATAGAAATTGGCTATTGAAGCATTCTATTTATTATAATTTATTGCATTGCTATATTGCATTTCAAGAATAACTGGGAAAAAAAAAAGAAAAACTATATCCCATGCACTGTGTGGATTATATGCTAGTCTCCTAATTATCATATATGCCAAATTAAAAAGTGGAAGCTAGGCTTTGGGTCTATGATATTTTCTTCCAAGTTTGGCATAGGTTTTTAAAGAAACTGGGCAACTATACCTATTTTTCCATGCTTGTTTTCCATGCCCTGAAATTAATTAGAACTAAAGCAGAAAATAGAAAACACTGTGGTTTCACAAAAAAATGTTGTCTACCATCAAAAAAACAAACAAAAAAAATGTCCTCCTAAATATAACCCCAAGGTAGCCACTCTCCCTCTTCTACTTCCTCTCCCTTTGTGCAGCCTGCCACTCTTCCGTCTATCCTCTTATTTCTCCTGACCCTCCTCCCCATCCTTTAATCTTTCCATCACTCTTATTCAGAATATAAGGCCAGACCTAGCATAAACCTCCTCTAGACACGCTCTTCTCATTTCCGTATCAAGAACCAATCAACTTCTCTACAAATAGATCTACAATCTGAAAAGTTCATCCAAGAACAGTAGCACCATGATAGCTTCTCCATGCGAACTCTTTCAATCCAAACATGTCCTATATTAGAATAATATTTGAAATCAGAGCCTTGGTCGAACTCCAATTTGGCAATCTTGAAGAAGACATGCATTCCTAGAAAGTTCTGCCACATCCAAAATTCTAGTTCCAGCTAACTCTGACCATGACTAACTGAAAATTCTTCATTATATCTGCCTTTTGGTCTCTTGCCATCTTGCACAGGAACTCTATTCGAAGCATGCAAGAGATTTTCAATTTTGGAACCATCAATATGGTCGTTTGGGGATGCTCTTTTTTTTTTTTTTTTTCCTTTTATTTTTTTTTTTGGGGGGGGGGGGGGGTGGGGGGGGCGGGGAGGAGGAGGGGTTGTGGGATTCTTTTTCTTTCCTAGTTTGGTGTCAGTCTTTCTAGAACATCCCTATTTCCTAGTCAGGCATTTGTGGCTTTGGATTGTTGCCTCTGATGTAGTTCCCTTGTTGTCCTTACACATGTTCTTTGGATAGGACTTTTGACTTAATCCAATTTCAACACTTCAAATAAGTGAAATGATGTCACATAGGGCCACCTCTGGAATGGGTTTGGATCTCATATCCTTAAGAATGCCAGGTTGAAGCGCAGAGGAACCCAACAAAAATAAAGAATAAAAGAAGGAAGAGAAGTTAAGAAAAGGTAGAAATAAAGAGAGCAATAACTAACATATGCATAGATCAAGAGACTATGAAAAGAAGATATGCAGAGGAAGAGGGGAAAATGGACATGAGTGAAGGGATATTTTTGGAATAATAAATGTTTCCTTTATTAACCACAACTACTAGATTTACTTGGCATGGGAAGGAAATGTACGAAAGCTATCATAGCTGCATAACTTTCTTTTTATAAACCAAATCTAATAAAAAATTAATATAGTTGGTACGTATTGAAAATAAGCTTCCATTTAATCTTTAGTTTGAAAGTCACCACGTACCCTTATAGTAACTAATGCATTCACCCCCACCCCCACCCCCACCCCCTAGGAAAAAAGATATCAATGTAAATTATAACTAAACTAGTCGGAGACCCACGCGTTGCATGAGGCGGATATTTATGACCTATAATTATTAATTTTTTTAAATAATAAATATTTATAATAAATATTTTTTAATATTTTATTTTATTTATTATATATTATATATTTGTTTATTATTTGATGAAATAATATTTTTTTATTTTTATACCTTCTACGTTTCCGTCGGTGCCGTCCCACCACAGCTTTCCTTCTCTCTTAGCGAACACTGATCCTCGTTCCCTCCTTCTCACACCTCCAAACTTTTGAAGACTATTAAATGCAAAAATCTAGCTTTTAAATCGATGGAGTACCGTGCTCTATTTGCAGATAATTTATTAAATTTAATCTAATCAGATACAATGGATTGATTCAGATCTCAAAATATATTATTTTCAAAAATTAATTAAAAAATTATTTTTAAAAAAATAAATTTATATGTTATTATTTTTAAAATTAAAAATGATATATCACCTTTTTAAAATAATAATAAATTAGTATTTTTAAAAATATTATTATTTTTATAATATTTTATTTTTAAAAAAATAATATTTTTTTAAAATATTATTCATCTCTTTTCTCTCCCCTACTTTTATTTTTAAAATATTATTTTTTTAATTTTTTAAAATATTATTTTATTATTATTTAAAAATAATATTTCAATTTCATATGGTACAACTAAAATCATCTAAGATGCTGAAGTGGCAACACTACAATACTCCTCCATAGAGTATTATTTTATATATATATAATAGATCTCTTTATCCCTTCCCTACTTTGTTTTAAATATTATTTTTTTAATTTTTTAAAATATTATTTTATTATTATTTAAAAAAATATTTTGGTTTCACATGACACAACTAAAATCATCTGAGATGCTGAGATAGCAATACCATAATACTCACCACAATACTGCTCCATAGAGTATTATTTTATATATATACTAGTCAAAGACTTGCGCGTTGCGCATGACGGATAATTACTATTTGTAATTATTAAAATTTTTATTAATAAATATTTATAATAAGTATTTTTTAGGTTGTGTCTCGTGCATCGCGATGCAATCTTAAAAGATAACATGGATTACCTTCAAGAGAGATTGCCATCATCAAATTATTAGTAATATTGATTACTGTGTTTCGACACACATGTAATGTTGTAGTAAAATAACTGAAAATCTTGGTTGACATGTTTGGTATGACAATCAGATTATCGGTAATGTAAAATCAAATTTTCAAAATACCCTTAATAATGTTGCTCTTCTTCTTCTTGGTGAGAAACAAAAATTATATATATATGTATATATGTATGTATGTATATATGTATGTATGTATGTATAGATATGTATGTATATAGATACATAGATACACACACATACATATATCTATACATACATACATACATACATAACATACATACATACATACATATATACATATAGATATACATATACATATACATATATACATATCATATATATATATATATGTATCTATATATATATATATGTATATATATGTATCTATATATATATATATGTATATATATGTATCTATATGTATATACACACACATATACATATGTATATATATGTATATATATACATATATACATATCATATACATATATACATATATATATATACATATAATATATATATACATATATATATATATATATATATATATATATATATATATATTATATATATATATATACCCGTACATATATACATATCATATACCTATGATTTTCCATCCGTCGGTGCCACCCCACCCTCTGTCACCCCACCACGGCTTTCTTTTTCTCTTGGCAAACACCGATCCCGATCGTACCCCCGCTCTCTTTCTTCTTCTCATACCTTCTCTATGCCTACCGGTGCCGGCCCACCCCTTGGCACCCCACCACTCTCCTTCTCTCTCGGCAAATGCCGATCTCAATTGCACCCCTCGGTGATCCTATCGATACCGCTGCCCCCATTGCCACCACTGCCCCTCCTTTCTCCTCCCTTGCCTCCTGCCCGGTCTTCTTCTTGCCACCGCCAACATCTCCCATCTCGACCATCCCCCCTTCGCCCGGCCCCTCGAGAAAGGGACGGGGTTTTAGAAATTATTGTTAATAATATTTTCGTACCGTCCCACCATGGCTCCCCTTCTCTCTCGACAAACGTCAATCTCGATCACACTCCTCGGCACCCCCGACGCCACCACTGCCCCCCCTTTCTCCTCCCTTGCCTCCTGTCCGACTATCGTCGCCAACATCTTCCATCCCGACCATCCGCCCTTGGCTCGGCCCTCTTTGCGTGCTCTTACGTTTTGAATTCTGCTCACGTCGCTCCATGGCCCAGTAGGAGGGCCGGTCTCTAGCGGTGCTGCCAGCAGCGAAAGTTATGGTGTGGGCCTCATAGTTGTAGACCTTCTTGTAATCACGAAGAAGGTTGTTCCACTTGTCGTTGCATTGGTTCTGATTCCAGAGGCAGGCATTATTCCGACAATAATTTTCGACCCACTTCAAATGCCCTAGTTTTTTTTAAAATAAATTAAATAAAAAAGAGAGAGAAGAGAGACTCTCTCTCTTCTCCTTTTTCTCTCTCTTTCTTTTTCTTTCCTTTTTTTTCTTTTTCCTTTCTTTTCGTTTCTTCTTCTTTCTTTCTTTTCTTTCCTTCTTTCTTTCTGGCTGAAACAGGGGGCGAGTTGGTGGCTGGTGGCCGGTGGATCGTGCTCCGATGAGGCATGGCTCCACAGTCAGAGGACCAACAGCGGCGGTTGATGGCAGTGGAGTAAGGAACAGGTGTTCACCACCATGCCATAGCTCTCCAGCTGCACCTCCTTCAACCGGTTCCGCGTCTTCGTGAGGTGGTCTAGCGAGCAGAGGAACCCCGGCAACTCTGACTTAGGGATCTTGATCAGTGGACTGGACCCGGAAAGTCAGGGACCACGATCGATCGATTCGATTCCATTCTCGAGTTCTCGAATCTTGGATCGGATCTTGTTAAGGTTGTTCATGGCTAACTGGGGAAAGACGCCGACGGCATAGAAGGTGATGCGGTGGATGCCGAGGTCAGCGGCGATAGTGGTGGTCCACCAGAAGGGGATGTTGGCAACGACGGTGTCAAGGCGGTGATGGCGGAGGAGCTGGTCATGGGCATCTTGGGCCAGGTCGACGGTAGCTCTCCAGCTGCGCCTCCTTTAACCGATTCTGCATCTTCGTGAGGTGGTCTGGTGAGCGGAGGAACCCCAGCAACTCCGACTTAGGGATCTTGATCGGTGGACCGGGCCCAGGAAGTAAGGGACCGTGATCGATCGGTTCGATTTCATTCTCGAGTTCTCGAATCTTGGATCGGATCTTGTTAAGGTTGTTTATGGCTAACTGGGGAAAGACGCCGATGGCGCGGAAGGTGATGCGGTGGATGCCAAGGTCAGCGGCGATGGTGGTGGTCCGCCAGAAGGAGATGTCGGCAACGATGGCGTCGAGGTGGTGATGGCGGAGGAGCCAGTTGTGGCCGTCTTGGGCCAGGTCGACAGCCTCGTAGACGCCAGGCCTCAGAGGGGGTGGCGGTGGCCATGGCGAGGTTCTCGACATGGGGGGAGGCCAACGGAAGGGAATGGGTAGAGGAGAAGGCGGACGGGGCGACCGTCGACGGCGGAGTGATCGAGGGTGGGGCGGATGAGGGCGGCATTGGCAGGGTTGACGACCATTATGGGCTCCACAGTAGGGCGAGCGGTGAAGAGGAGGGCGATGTTAGATTGAAAGTGAGATGACGGGAGAGGGAAACAGATGGTGATAAATAAAAAAAACTTGACACAGCATATGAGGGGGTTTTGACGTAATGAGTTGGCAATACCACAATACTCCTCCACAAAGTATTGTTTTATATATATATAATAGATAATAGATCTCTTATTCCTCCTCTACTTTTATTTTTAAAGTATTATTTTTTTAAATTTTTAAAATATTATTTTATTATTATTTAAAAATAATATTTTGGTTAAACGTGGCACAACTAAAATCATCTGAGATGCTGAGATGGCAACATCATAATGCTCCTCCACAGAATATTATTATTATATATATATATATATATAATAGATAATAGATTGCATTGCTCTTAACTCCCTAAACCTTATTTCTGAACATAATTGAACTCTACTAAATAGCAAACGACAAGGGCAGGCCTTAGCAAAGCGGTAAGGTTGCTCCATTGTGACCAAGTAGGGAATTCATCAACTCATGTTCTCTTAAAGTCACATAAAACTATTCCATGTGTTCTGCCATACCCAACATCTCCACAAAATCCAAAGCACTCTATTTAAAATCACCAACAAAGCCTAACAAAGCCGACCAAAAAGGAAGGGGTTTATCCTTCGCAGCCTAAAACCCCCTTAGATTTCAAAGATTAAATTTTCCAGTATGGTCCTTCGATTAAGTCTTTAACATATTCCAGTATGGTCTCATTAGTTACGCAGCAAATCAGCTTTCCCATCACACACCAAGTCATAATCTTTATAGGAAACGAACTTCTTTTCCTCGGTATGAGGCAAATTTGAAGCAAAATATGGAACGCTATGAAGATCAATCATAAAAGCAGCATAGAAAACAAAAATCAGCTAACCAATTCATGAGTACCTGCAATGGAGCAACGTTCTCCATGGATGGCGATCCAATAACTCCAGACCTAAGTTTTCCATGACAAGAAATGATTAATTCTAAACAAGCATGGATGTCAAACTAACCCCAAGCATTCCACGGGTAAAGAGAAAGAGATGGCTACTAAAGCAACACAACTACTGATAATAGATGTTAAAAACTCAGTAAAAATCAGGATAGTTCGAAGAAAAGCAAAACGAAAACTGGGGGGCGAGGGTTGGGGGTGAAATCATTGAAGAAAATTAGGGTTTCCACTTCGTGAAAGCAAAACCTAATTAATCCGAATAGACGAACGAACTGAGGAACAAAACTGAAAGCTTTCCTCACCTTCTAGCGAGCAAAATCGAATCGGGGATTGATCAAGTTTCGACGATTTCTACGAGGACGGATTGGATCCGGCGGTGGGGAGGAGTTCCTTGGGGGTTTTTGAGACTCAGGGGCGATATTTTATTAACGAATTTATCCAATGTGGAAGCAGCGAGATTACTAAAAAGTCCTTGCCTGTTGTGGGGAAACCTGGTCGAGATGCGTTCGGCGGCCGGACCGACGGGCGGCTTGCATCCAAAGGGTTTCGCTCGGACCACGGCAATAAGTCGCCCCGGGTTTTGGTAGCAGGATTTGGGTACGTCGACGCGTGAATAAAAACAGAGATGCACCACGTAGAATAAAAACTAGATAGATTATGCTTATTAACTTTACATATTAGAGAGCACAAACGGGCATTTTACCCTTTGGTCGATACTTTCAAAACTAACATGTTATCGATCATATAATAATAAAAGATTTGCTTGCCCTATAATTGAACATTATGCTACACCTTTGGGGCACATCATTCTCTAATGTAAGGAAAATGATATCACTTAAATTATCTATGCAGTTAATAGAAGTAGGAAAAATGAAGTGTTGCTCCGTTTTTGTTTTCGTTATGCATTATGTTTCTTGTATCTAAATTGGATAGAAGCATTTGTCCATCTGGACATTTTGAACTATGTTGCAATTAGATAGAGTCTGTGATCTCAAACTCTATCAACCCTCATGGAATATAATACTGATGCAATGATCTATTTTTTGAGTTGTCGTTGTTGATATGATTGGTGCATGATGGCTATGTATCAAATTTTTCAATATTGAAAAATTTGATCTAATTATAGTCATGTTAATTCATTTCAAACTATACCATTCATCAGCACGGTGGAAGAGCCTCAACTTTTTTAAAACAGTATCATGTAGTTTCCAACTAAATTAATTGTAGATCATAAAAATATGGTAGAGAATAATATTTTGAATGTAAATGTTAATGTTAATCCAGCTAGCATAGTTTAATTGGTCTATAATTGAATACTGATCTAAAATAGTGATCTAAATCATGCATTTGATTATGTATTGATAGAATTGGTTAGTTATCGATCTAGAATTTAATCGAAAAAAAAAAAAAATAATTTAATTTTTATATCCGGTGCCGCTGGTGTATATTTAAAAAACTCTGCATGTAAGTGTATGGCACATGTGATGCCCATCACTGTGAAATGATGGATGCACGTACGAACACACTTGGCTCAGAATTTCAATTTTATGGTTGCATAAATATAGAAATATCTTCTCTTTGTATTATAGAATTTGGGTTTAGAGGGCACATTACCCATCTATTTCAAACAAATGTGATCTAACTTACTGGGCGGGAGAAAGATTCCTGATTCCACAAATCTAATCAAAAAATGAACGGTCAGATCCAACCGCAGTGTTCCCCTCAGCAACAGCCTACATTCCAGGCACCGCACCGATACATCGTACCTCACAATTCCAGATCTCGGAGTATACTATAATATCAAAAAAAATTCTAAAGGGACCAGGCCACAGTTTGTCACGCAGCTCATCGATACCCTAATATAAAACCCTCTCCTCTCGCCGCCTTCGCATTCCCCTGCTCTCCTCGGCTCCGGCGTCGTTGGAGACCGAATAAAAGTCCCTCTTCTCCTCTCTAAATCCACCGCTCTCCTCCCCCGAATCCACGCAAACCCTAGAATTAAGAGAAGAGAGGAGAGGAGAAGAGAGAAGATTCGATGGCCGATCGAGGAATCTACGGCGGCGAAGACCTCGATCGCCGGCAGGAGTCCGGCCGGCGACTCTACAACCCCTACCAGGACCTCCAGATCCCGTACCGGACCCTTTACGACCTTCCGACATCGCCGGAGTTTCTCTTCCAGGAGGAGTCCGTGGCTCAGCGCCGCTCCTGGGGCGAGAACCTCACCTACTATACCGGCATTGGATACCTGACAGGAGCCGTCGCGGGCGCCTCCCTCGGCCTCCACCGCGCCCTCCGCGCCGCCGAGCCTGGCGACACCCTCAAGATCCGTGTCAACCGCATCCTCAACTCGTCCGGCCAGGAGGGACGCCGGATCGGGAACCGCCTTGGCGTGCTTGGCCTCCTCTACGCCGGGATGGAGAGTGGGATGGTCGCCGCCAGGGGCACCGACGACTGGATCAACAGCGTGTCTGCTGGGCTCGGCACCGGGGCCTTGTTCAAGGCCGCGAATGGGCCGCGCTCGGCGGCCGTCGCCGGCGCCATCGGTGGGCTGATGGTGGGAGCTGCTGTCGCTGGGAAGCAGGTTTTGAAGAGATACGTGCCTATCTAGAGTTTGTTTGGAATCCTCCTTGCTCCTGATTTCTTCCTTTTTGTTACCCTGATTTTAGAGGAGAAGATATATGTGTCTCAGTTTTGCACTTACATGTAACCATGAAAATGACCGGAAAGGTCAAATATTTGATTGGAATTAGCCGATAAAAACAATTTTATCCATTTAAACTTTGCTATGGTAGTATAACGGCTTGTATTTTGGAATTTGAAGATCAATTTATGTGGCTCTATACTTGTTGTTTATTTCAATCTGCCTCTTGGGTTCCTGAGTTGGCTCATCCTCGTTGTTTTATCTTTTTTAATCTAATCCTATATAATATTTGATGGCATACGAAAGAATCATGGTCGAATGGAAAATTTGTCATTTTAGGGTGACAGTGAATAAGTTCATGGTCAAAAGTTTCATCAAAAGAACAATATTGTGGTTATGGGATATGACAAGAAGTTTGCTTGATTTTTCCCAGTGCATTTATTTAATGAATTTTGCCTAAACATGCTTCTGTGAATGCATGTGCTGAGTTATGGGGATGGACATTGCAGCATATACAGAAATTCAAAGGATTTTTTTTTTTTTTCCAGGTATAAGATTGAACAATGGTTGTCTAGGCTTTTTTTTTTTTAAAGCACCCCTTCATTTCAAGAAATCCTCCTTTGGCATTGTTATGAAGGGTGTGAAGAACATCATGGTGACTTTATGTCAATCTAGAGCTGTTTGTGTTTCATTAATGTATCCTTCTAGCCCCTTCTAGCAATGGAAAGAAGTTTGATTGTTTAGTCATACAACATAACTAAGCTAGGCATGCTTAATGAACGGGGTTTGCTCTAGTTTGGTGCATTAGTAGTATACAAGGTTCATTGAATTGATATTGGGGCCTGGAGATCGCGTTAGCTGGTGACTGGTTCGGTATGGCATGAGTTCATACCATGTTGTTCCCGGATATACTGAAAATAAAGAAAGGGAGAGAAAGAGAGAGAGGGAGAAAAGGAGAAAGTAAGAGAGAGAGGGAGAGAAGGGGGAAGGAGGAAGGGGGATGGTTTAGGAAAATCCTAACACTAATCCTAGTATATATATCTAGAGAGAGAGAAGGGGTGGGGCGCAGGGGAGAGATTTAATTTATCAAAAAGTCTCGAACAAGGGTACTCTCGAACCATCGGGCATGAAACTCATGATTTCATTGCATTAATGCCCATTAATGAAAAGGGAAAAGCTGGTTCTGATTTATGGAGGATCTTGAAAGCTTCGACAGTGATTTCTTCGTAAGTGGCAATGGTATAAATCTAAGGGATTACTAGGTGGTAGAAATTTGTAGTAGCTTCTCTCTTATAATGAAGGAGAAGATCTCTTTGGCAGGATTGTAGTAGAAAGCATTTGTGATTAAGCTTATTATTTTTCTCTTTTTCCTTATTTCTTAAGTTCTGATTTTGGGCGTAATGATGAGCTTTCAGAAAAGTTCATTGATTGGGAGTTACTCGTGACAGTCACTTACTATTTCTTGTAGAGTTGTCTGCCATAAGTATTTTGATTTTTTGAGCCTTGAAAATTGTAAATTGGATAACCGGGATTGTGTTGGATAGGCAGATAACGTTTGACAACATAACCATCTTGGTCAAAACTTGCAATTTCATGAGTTTCATTTATGTGCCCATCTTTATGTGGTCCAACCTTTAAAAAATGCAGTTTCTTTTAGACAAAGTGCTGTACCTAATGAGTTGAGTTGTTTTTTGCTTGCTTATGTCTTAGGAAATCATCAGTTTGAAGGAGATGAGCTTTGCACGGTTCTAGGTCTGATATCCTAGAGTTTCTTTCGGAATTTGTGGTGATGTTTGGACTGTAATCCAGGGATAACTCTTAAGAAATGATAATCTAACAATGAGGGATATTGAACCAGACAAAAAGCATTCTGAATACTTGTCTTGCTCTTTCATTATTTCATCAGTAGTTTATATTCTATCTCAAGTAATTGGTGCAATAAAAATAATTATTTTTAAATATAGAAATCTCTTTTTACTTTTCGAGGTAGCTTGGTATAGGATATTTCTGATCTGGATTTACATGCACTTCTTGAAACTTTTTTGTTTACATCCCTAGGTGGGATCATGCATATCAACTGTAATTAACTATTAGTTGCTTCTCTTCTAGTATGTCAAAGCTGGAGTATATATTATGTTTTTAGCCTAACGATTCATTCTTGTTGTTGGGGATAAATCCCGCTCCTTCCAAAGTCAAGTTCGGTGCCCAGCCCGATGCGGCCAGTAGCCACGGAAGAACTTCGACGGATGGGTCTTGGCCGAAATATTACAGCCGACCGAACTGCTAAGCGGCCGAGCTCCTTCGGACTCCCAGCGATCGAACTCTTCAAGCGGTCGTCCCTTCAGCCGGTCGAACTCCGCAGCAATAGTCCCTCGACCAAACTTCTCAGCTTACTCCTCGGCCGAACTTCTTCGGAAGCCGGACTCCTCCCAGACACCCCCTTCAGCCAGCCGAACTCAGCGGCCGAGCTCCTTCGGACTCCCAGCGGCCGAGCTTCCAGGTGCCGAACTTCTATGGAAGTCGAACTTTTTACAGACTGTTGACGGATTTTTGCAGGTGATCCTACTACTAAACGATTACACGACAATAACGATTGGCATTTATCAAGTCAATAACGATCGACATTTATCAAGTCAATAACGATCGGCATTGATCAGGATAATTACGACAATCATTAATCAAGGCAGTTACAACAAGCTCCCCCTATAAAAAGGACCCTCTAGATACGCTTAGGTCAGGTTCTAAAAATCCTTCTCTCCTCTAAATTCTACTGAACTCCATACTGAGCACTCCATTCCTGTTGACTGGAGTTGACTTGATCGTCGGAGGGTCCTGCCGAAGCCACCCCCCATCGGCTTCGAACGGAACTTTGTTTTGCAGGTCCCCGGCGGCGACCTCATTGGTCTCCACTCCAACGGACTTCGGCGATGACCAGATTCTGCGTCAACAGATTGGCGCTAGAGGAAGGGCCCGGCGACGATTTCTCTCTTAAAGGAAGCCGAGGTTTCCTTGTTCTTAAAGGAGTGCTCGGCGACGATTTCTCTCTCTCCGAAGATCCCTCTTCTTCCTTACTAGAGTTCTCTTCCGAAGAGAAAATGCCTCAAGAGCTTCGACTCGGCGATCGGCAGCCTGCGCGCCAGATCCGTCTATTCCTGTCTCAGCCCCGGCAGCCTAGTTTCCACATGAAGCCATCGCAGATATGGAGCAGTTCAACTTGCTGGTCGGGTCTGTGGCCTCGCTGAGATGATGCTGGCCGTGCGACAACCTCCGATGAGGACTTTGCCAGCAAACCCGCCATGAGGACGCGATGAACCAGCCTTAAGGAAAAGCATTTGGGCATATCAATCGCCCTTAGGAAGGAGAAACGGAGAGCAGAAGTTCTTCCGTAGAAGGTTTCACAAGGAGGTCGAAACGAAGTTCGGCGGAAGCGAAGCCGAACTCTCCCACGAAGCTCATCGCTCAAGTCAGGCCAAACTCCCCCCATCTCGAGTATGTCATCAACGAAACCCCCTACAAAGAATTCACAGGAGGCGGAGTGAAGTTCGACAGCTAAAGCAAAGTCGAGCTCCACCTCGAGCTCATCGTCAAGGAAGTTCGGGTAAAGAAGGAAGAAGTTCCCCCATAGAAGGTTTTGCAAGAAGGCGGAATGAAGTTCGACCGCGTACAAGGAGGCGGAATGAAGTTCGGCCACGTCCACGACCTCGAAGCTGATCATCGAGGAAGCCCCGACAAAGAAGCAGGAAGTTCTCCCGCGGAGGGTCTCACGGGAAAGCGGAATGAAGATTCGGAATAAAGTCCGGCGCGAGGAAAGCCGAGCTCCCCTCGAGCTCGTCCTAAAGGAAGTCCGGACAAAAGCAGCAGGAAGTTCTCCCGCGGAGGGTTTTGCGGGAAAGCGGAATGAAGTTCGGTGCAAAGAAAGCCGAGCTCCCCCTCGAAGCTCATCATCGAGGAAGGGGCATGAAGTCCTCCTGCGGAAGCTTTCGCGAGAAAGCGGAATGAAGTTCGGCAACTCAAGGAAAGCCGAGCTCCTCCTTGAGCTCGTTGTCAAGGAAGTCCGGACAAAAGAAGCAGGAAGTTCGGCGCAAGCGAGGGCGGAACGAAGTTCTCCCGCCGAATGAAGTTCGGCGCAAGTGAGGCCGAACTCCCCCTCAAACCTCATCGTCGGAATGAAGTTCGGTGCAAGCAACTCCCGCTCGAGTATGTCACCAAGGAAGATCCTTACAAAGATTTCACAGGAGGTGAGATGAAGTTCGGTCGCGCTCACGACCGCCCTAGGACAAGCGAGGACTCCCTAACTCCAAGGAAGCTCCGACAAAGGGCATGAAGTTCTTCCGCAGGTTTCACAAAGGGACGGAATGAAGTTCGGCTACGCTTACGACCTCCACAGCACAAGGCCCGAACTTTTCGAGCTCGCCATCAAGGAATTCCCGCGGAGGGTTTTGCAAGTTCGGCCACGTCCACGACCTCCCCAGTGCAAGTGAGGTCGAACTTCACCTTGGGCTCTCCATCGAGGAAGCCCCGATAGAGGGGTGCAAAGAAGCCCTCCTTCTGGAAGGTTCTGCGACTACGTCCCCCTCAACGCTCCTCGAACTTGAATTCTCATCGAAGTTAGGAACCAGTTGCCAAGACTAGAAGGGTTATGGTCTCCCCAAAGCAAGCGTAATCGAAGCAAGTACTGCCTCTACCATCGCGACCACGGCCATGACACAGAGGAATGCATCCAGCTGTGAGACGAAATTGAGGAACTTGTCAAAAAGGAGTGGCTGGGTAAATTCCTTCGGCAGGAGAAGATCGGCTAAGGGCGCTGCCGTAACCAAAAACTACAAGGTCGGCTGCCTCACGACGTCATCAACGTTACCCCGGGGAGGAGCTTGGTACATCGGCGATTCGTCGTCTCCCAGCGACAAAGCCAAGAGCTTACTCCAAATTGAGAAGGCCAGCATGAGATAGAGGAGGTCGTCCGGCCTGGGACTTATTGCCGGAGAGGACGCAGAGGAACGATGCTACCATGATTCTGAAACACAGAATTTGGGGATGCGCTGCCAGAAAGAAGCAGTCAATAATTGCCGCATTAGGAGCAGGAGGAGAACCTCGTCCTAACACAAGCAACAACCTCGGCAGGAGATAAGATCTCCCCCAAGGAAAGCTCGGCTGCAGGAGATAAGATCTCCCCCAAGGCAACCTCGGCTGCAGGAGATGAGATCTCCCCCGACCGCGGCTGCAGGAGATAAGATCTCCTCCGAGGAAAGCTCGACTGCAGGAGATAGGATCTCCCTCGAGGCAAGCTTGGCTGTAGGAGACAAGATCTCCCTCGGGTCAACTTCAGCCGCGGAAAATAAGACCTTCCCAAAGTCGAAGGTCTCGTTCACAAAGGACGAGACGGGGGGAGAGGCTCGGACGACGGTCCGTATGTGCCCCCACAGCCCGTTAGGAACAGGAAGGAGAACCTCATCCTAGCGCGAGCAAAGTCGAAGGCCTCGTTCACCTAAGGACGAGATGGGGGGAGAGGCGATGGACGATGGTCCCGTATGTGACCCCCACAGCCCGTTAGGAATAGGAGGAGAACCTCGTCCTAACGCGAGCAAAGTCGAAGGCTTTGTTCACCTTAGAAACGAGACATGGGGGGAGAGGCGAGGACGACGGTCCCCAATGTGCCCCCACAGTCCGTTAGGAACAGGAGGAGAACCTCGTCCTAACGCGAGCAAAGGTCGAAGGCCTCGTTCACGAAGGACGAGACGGGGGGAGAGGCTCAGACGACGGTCTGTGCCCCCACAACCGTTAGGAACAGGAGGAGGAGGATCTCGTCTTAATGCGAGCAAAGTCGAAGGCCTCGTTCACGAAGGACGAGACGGGGGGAGGCAGGACGACGGTCCGTATGTGCCCCCACACAGCCCGTTAGGAACAGGAGGACCTCGTCCAAACGCGAGCAAAGTCGAAGGCCTTGTTCACCTTAGACGAGGCGGGGGAAAGACAGACGACGGTCCGAATGTGCCCCCACAATCCGTTAGGAACAGGAGGAACCTCGTCCTAACGCGAGCAAAGTCGAAGGCCTCGTTCACGAAGGACGAGACGGGGAAAGAGGCGCGGATGACGGTCCGTATGTGCCCCCAAGCCCGTTAGGAACAGGAGGATCTCGTCCTAACGCGAGCAAAGTCAAAGGCCTCGTTTACCTTAGACGAGACGGGGGAAGACGGACGACGGTCCGAATGCGCCCCCACAGTCCGTTAGGAATAGGAAGAGAACCTCGTCCTAACGCGAGCAAAGTCGAAGTTAGGAACAGAAGGAGAATCTCGTCCTAACGCGAGCGCCCGCATCAATCTCGGCCAAAGGAGATAAGATCTCCCCCGAACGACCTGGCCAACCTCGGCTGGAGAGCTTCAACTTCGACCTCGGCTAGAGATAGGATCTCTCCCGACCGTGTCAACCTCGGCTGGAGAGCTTCAACTTCGACCTCGGCGAGAGATAGGATCTCTCCCGAGCGATCGTATTAACCTCGATTGGAGAGCTTCAACTTCAACATCAACTTTAGCCAGAGATGAGATCTCCCCCGAGCTTCGATCTGAACCAGCATGGAGCCTGGAAGAAGACTTCGGCAGTCGCCTCTTCTGCACTTCCTTCCTTCGAGTTTCGAACTCGGGAGTGGGGGGGCTAGTGTTGGGGATAAACCGCGCTCCTGCCGAAGTCAAGTTCGGTGCCCAGCCTGATGCGGCCAGTAGCCACGGAAGAACTTCAGCGAATGGGTCTTGGCCGAACTATTACAGCCGACCGAACTGCTAAGTGGCCGAGCTCCTTCGGACTCCCAGCGGCCGTCCTTTCAGCCGGCCGAACTCCGCAGCAATAGTCCCTCGACCGAACTTCTCAGCTTACTCCTCGGCCGAACTTCTTCGGGAGCCGAACTCCTTTCAGACACCCCCTTCAGCCAGCCGAACTCCTCAGCGGCCGAGCTCCTTCGGACTCCCAGCGGTCGAACTTTCAGTGGCCGAACTTCTTACAGACTATTGACGGATTACTGCAGGCGATCCCACTACTAAACGGTTACACCACAATAACGATCGGCATTTATCAAGTCAATAATGATCGACATTTATCAAGTCAATAACGATCGGCATTGATCAGAACAGTTACGACAATCATTAATCAAGGCAGTTACAACAAGTTCCCCTATAAAAAAGACCCTCCAGATACGCTTAGGTCAGGTTCTAAAAACCCTTCTCTCCTCTAAACTCTACCGAACTCCACATTGAGCACTCCATTCCTGTTGACTGGAGCTGACTTGATCGTCGGAGGATCCTGCCGAAGCCACCCCCCACCGGCTCCGAATGGGACTTTGTTTTGTAGGTCCCCGGCGGCAACCTCATCGGCCTCCACTCCAATGGACTCCGGTGACAATCAGATTCTGCGTCAATACTTGTGCTTTTTAAATATCTTTAACACCCAAGTAGCGCCTTTCATATATGGGATGATTGTGGTCGTTAAAATGATTATCAAATTCATATTTGGAACGAAATATCTCAGATTCGGAACTTCGGTAGATCTTTTGTAGACTGTTATAAAGGGTAAATTTATATTTGAAGGGAATGCAAAAACAGGCTTAGTTTTAGCGATCTAGCATTGCATTTAAGTCATGCCTATATTCCAGTCAATTGATTCCATTAATAGTTTCTATTACCTGCATTTTAGTTTATTTGCTTCATTGACTTTTCACCTGAATTCACATTACATGTTTTGAAGGTTTCTACTTTCATCCACTAATTGATGACATGAATATTGACCAGGATCAAATATCAATTATTCTTTGTATGTGGGCCTAATAATTTTATGTGTCCAATGAGGATATGCAATTGTAACTATCTAATTGTTGCTGTCATTCCATTGCAATAATTTGAGAGTGCTATGTCAATATGAAACTTGAGTCTGTGTATCTTAGAGGTGATGAGTTAATCAGGATCATTCTTTGGACCTTGTATCAATCATGGCTAGATGGTAATTGTTCGAGTTTATGAGCATGATGAGTCATTCTATATACTTGAGATTGTGACATTTGTACAAATTTTTTTCATGTAAAAAGTGTAATATAGGATTGATTATAAATTTGACTAGCTCTTTTCCTCCCCCCCCCCGCCCTCCCTTCCCTTTGAATGTAGAAAATCTGGTAACTTGGGGCGGTTCGCATTATGATATTCTGCAATTTTCTTGTGAACCAGGTGATGAATATATGAAGGGCTAGAAATATAATGAAATTTAGATGAATTTTAGGTTATATTTTAGTACATATCTGTTAGGTTAGGTATGAATTGCTATTAGTTATGAAAATTTGCTTGATGATAGTGAAGTTGATGTTCAGTTGGAATCTCTGCATGGCTACTTAGATTTATGCTAAAAGTATTAATGGCAAAGGGAAAAAGAAGGCAGAGGTTGGATATTTGACTTGTCTTCCTCATTTCTTGTGGATCACAGTACCCGTGTCATGCCTTCAAATTTTATTTTCTTTCCTCTATTCTTGACTTTTCATTTTATCATTTAGTACTGATCCATGCGAGTGTTTATCTAAAGCTTTGACTCTGTTTTGAATTGTTATTGTGAAGTGTGCTTTGTTGCTTCTTGTCTGTAATGTTTCCCTGTATCTAGTTTACTGGTCTCTTTACAAGCTTTATGAGTAATGTTTTGAGGTGTCAGTTCATCTTTTGGAAATTTGTCTGTCTTTTTGTAATCTAAGGGTAACATCAGCTATAACTTTGATATACTTCTTTCTGATGGCCTTCCTCTGAAAATAAAGTATCAGGTTAATGGGGTAATGGAAGGTTTGTCCTGTTAAATCCATCAAGCAAAGGGGAGTAGATGTAACTTTATCATATGATAAAGCAGAACCCAAACTGTGTGGTCAAGGCTTGATGGTAATTGACAAACCATAGATCAGGCCCTCCATACTTTGTCGGAGGAATGGAAGGAGAAATCCTGAAGGTTAAGAAAAAGAAAAAGGTGTATGCAGCCAGTCTCAGATGGTTAGGGACGGCAGAAAATCTATTTGAATGGATGTTGTGTCAGTTTTCAAGAAATGGAAATGGGTGTGGAAGATTGTCAATCATAGGGAGATTCACTTTGTTAACTTGAGTGTTGACTTCACGTGATTCCTTTGGTGTATATACTTGAGGAGGTGAAGCACTTGGATTAAAAATAAAGTAACTTTCCATATGATTATGACAAAATATTTTGATGATTGCAAGCCAATGGCTTTCAGTCTTGCAGTACTAGCGAGCTGCTAGGGAAAGGAAAATGTAAATATGGTTACCCCTATTAGATTCTTGCAGGTGACCTTAAAAAGAAGTATGGAAGGAGTCGGCTCTGGAACGTGTGACAAATGTTCAATGTTAGCTACAATTTTTTTTTACTGTGTGCCGCTTGTGCTATAAACTTGATATTTGTTCTGGAAATTGTCCAAGTGATCATAATTTCGAGTTTCTTTGCAAGGTTCTTGAATTCAGGACTTGCAATTTATTTATTTTTTTTTTTTTTTATAATGTAGGAATAAATGAATATCTGACTTTAGATATAAAGAAAAGTGAGATAGGTAAATCTTTAAGTTACTTTAGAATACCATCAATCATCTTAAGCGTCTCTAAGGTTCTGCCAATCATTATGAGTTTTCACAAGTGTCTTGGCGCTCTCATTTTATCCTCCCCTCTTGAAACTAAAATGAAAAAAACACATTCTATTGCATAACTAGAAAATTTGACTTATTTCATGAGCTTTTTATGCTGTTAAACTGTTAGTGCAAGCAGATGTGTCAGGTGTTATGTCCTAAGGTCAGGCTCCTGATGATTAAGGAATCAGTTGTCATCAAGATCGCCAAACTCACCCGCCCCTTTTTGTTTGAAGGGTTTGTTATATCAGGCATGTGAATCTGCCTCTTGGCTCGAACAGGATGATATGCTTATCTTTTTCTGTGGATGAGAGGGCCTTATTAGTAAAATGTCTAGAATACTCGGGACTCGTTATTATTTGCTAATGCTGATCCTGGTGTCACAGTTGTTATTGTGGCCGTCATCATTTGGAAATTCTCTGCTAAATTACCAACATTTTGACCTGCTAGCAGGTTAGCTGTTATCATGGAGTGGAATGTGGCGTCGCCTACGCTCAGCTTCTAGATGATTTTGCTTCCTTTTATATATTTTGTGGAAGGATGTAGATGATGATCAACTCGAACCGTCAAACATGCAATGAACGAATTCAACATGGATTTCCGATTACACACAGGCCGACCAATCTTGAACTGCTTGCACCTTACAACATGGACTTAAACTAAGCCGGAGACTTGCCCATGAGACGAAACGTAATTAATCAAATCCATGTCCTAATTAGAGACAAAAATACACTTCTCGTCATAGAGAATGTTTTTTTGTAAACAATAATGAAGATTTACAAAAGAAATACCACATATGTGTGCAAAAAGATTAAAGACTGAAGCATGGAAAAAAAATAAATCATATATTAATCAGATGAGGAAAACCGTAACAAAACGGCAAGAAAGGATCATCAAATGCAAAACGTATCAGGCAGCAAGGTAAAAACATGAGGATGCCGCCTCATTAAAAAGGTGAGTCCTCCAAATGGAATGGTTTGCTTGATTATATTTTTTTAATATATTATATGGAAAAATATAGATTGTTCTCGATAATTCTTTGGGTCAAATTTGGTTGGTTTTGTTGTTTATCTATCTATATATAATTGAGATATGAAATTAAGCATATCTTTTGCGAATCAGGGCAACAGGGAACTTTACGATAATTGAGATGAATTAGGGATTGAATCTAAATTAGCCATATTTTTTAATTCATATCTAATTAAATGATTTTGGTTCAGATTGGATGGATTTATGTTTATAGTTAGTTTTTAGTGAAGTGGATCGATGCAATATACTCTCAGCAAAATTAAAACCAGCTAGCATCGTCAACCCGATGAAGCTTGGTGACCGTCGGTTTGTTTAGGCCCAACCACCACAAAATCCCCATGCTTCTAGGACCGGATCAGGAAGACTGCCCTGAGATTGTACCACATCTTTGTTAGAATAGTTGTTGGATTACTCATTCCTTTCTTCCTACTTTTTGCCCCACATTAAAGCAAGGGCTACGATTTCTCCATCAACAGAAAAGAAAACTAAAACAAAGAGCTTAAACAAATATCCTAGCTTTAATTTAGAGAAATTCTTCACCACATGAAGTGGAGATGGTTCGTCGGATGTTGGCATATACGAGACAATAAATCTACTGGAGAAGCAAGAGGAAATCTGGGTTAACTAAGTACTAGCATCTATGTAATCACATTCTTCAAATTATAGATTTCTCTCAAACACACTTCAGTTTACGCTTTTTTTGAATGATTTTTCATATTATTTTCGACAAACAAACAATTTGATTTATTAATGATTTAATCACAAGTTTTATGATTTGTTCCCAATTACTTCAAAATGACGTTTCTGAGTAACAATTAAATTATGTTATATGCTGTAAAAGGTGGGTTTATTTTTGCTATTGTTTGTTAATTTTTATTGCTTTCCTCATGTATGCTTCTTTTTACATGAATAAATATATATAATTTATATTTTTAAATAATTCTATAAGTGTTAACAGTTCAAGTCCTTTCTGAAGGCAAATTTTCTGGAAGTTTTACTGAATTCTAAATCTTCCTCTAGCTGAATTTTCCCAAATGCCAAACACATTACTATGCCATCATTACAGCCATTGTTGGGTTGAGACTGATGCTTCAACAGCTTTGAAAGAGAGAGATGCATGAAGTTGCACTCCAAGATGTGTAAGAGGGTGAGAGTTTTTGGTGCTCTCTTCAGCAAGCTTACGATCTATTAGATTCCCAGCATATAGCCTTCCTGATTGCTTGACTAATATGGAGACTTAATTAGCTCAACATAACCATGCACGCTACTAAAAAACACAAAGCCCTCTATGGAGACTTGATATTGTCTGTTGCTCATGGAAGACCGGTATTCTTTCCAAATTTCCCTCAGAAACATAACCAAGGGGAGGACAACCAAGGTGGTCGCTTTGAAAAGGAAATGTTGTGCCTAGTGAGATATTGCAAATAGGCAGTACGTGTAAAAAAAAATCTACACGACTCAAATATGTATACGTAAACACTCCTGTTTTTTTTCTTTAACAAGTTGTTCTCTAACAAGGCACCAGAAGTCTTTGGCGTACAAGGTGCAGAATATGATACAATTATAAGATATGATGAAGGTTAGCAATGCTTGTTGCATTCAGACAGCGTTATGATAGTTTGATGGACATTATGGCTGTCTAAATGGTAATCCTTCGGCTAGAGGGAAATGAGACATGTATCTATCTACATACCTCCCATACATGCATGTATGCTTGAACTCTAAATGCGGTGAGATGCTAGACAACTATAACGGTTTCAGTGTCTCGGTTGCACGCATCACAGAAAACAAAAGCTGATGTACTTGGGAAAATGGTGCATATATTGTCAAATTTCAGTAGCATATCGTTGCTTAGATGGCAATATAACTTTTAGTGTAAGTGAATATAGACTTTAATTTAGTTGTATGGAAGTTCTTTCCATGCATGCCCATGCCAATGGATGTAATATCACATACCAACCGAGTAAACTCTTTTGGCATAAATGACAAGTAAAAAAAAAAAAAATCAAACTTTAAAAGAACATAGTTAATGGAGGAATCAATTTTCGATTCCTCTTCCATCTCAAACAAACGAGATGTCCACTGTAACAAGAAAGATTCGATGGTATAAGACTCCATATAAATGCCTGAATATAATTAGCAATTAAGCATATTGATTTTGGTCAATGAATTATAAATATTATAATAAGGTGGGGAAAGATAACCACACAAACACCTAGATACCATGGTCAATTGCCGCAAGGATAAATAAAATATTAAGGGTATAACTGATTACATCTACGTTCCTCGTTACTTTGTTTACGGACCAAGGAATTATGTATATAAAATGCTGATATCTGACCTATTAAAAAAATGGCCACTTCCAATTAATTAAGCATTTTCAATATATGGGTGGTATCATGTGCTTGATCGTATCTCATCTGATTGCATATGTGATGCTAAAGGTGCATATAGTCATACAGCAGACTGGGTATGAGTAGGTGTTGCCGAGAACCCTGGCAACAATCTTGATAGCTTGACCAGAACCAACTTGCCAGTAGATACTTCAGCCTAAGCTCATTTGAGCCTTAAAAAACTATGATCATGCTGAGCATGGCTGGCTGCCTAGTGCCTAGCCCAAGATTGACTTGGCCGAGCCAAGTCAACGTTTAGCGCAGCTCAAATTAGAGTTTCTGATTCTTTGGGGGCTGCTGATTAAGTCAATACTAGTAAGATGGTAGACAATAATTTACCGTACGTGAATCTACTTTTGAATCATGTTGGGTTGCCAAAGGTTAATTAGAGCTCAAATTCGAGTTGACATCAGATTGAGAAGCTGGGCATCGGATGGCCTCATCCATCATGCATCCCCCATGTGGTTAGTGTGGAAATCTAGTGTTTTTGCATGTGTTTGTGTGTGTTTTGACCATGTGATAATGATGTTCTTCTATACTTTCTAGGGGCCACACCTTTTCTTCTCGCTTGCCACCTTGAAGCTTAGGTGATGTACGAATAGAACCCTAGAAGAATCTTAGCTCACGTGAGACCACAGTAGCATGGGGAAAGAGAACTAAATGCAGAAGCAAATCAAACTACAGGCCAAAATTGAAGCATAAAATAATAAAAAATTAGAACTGAAAGGAGATCTGGAACTTGGAGTACTTGGAAGGTGTGGCCCCTCCTCTTCCTCTTTCTCTTGAACCTTTGTCATCCCACCTTTAGTCACCAAAGGTTCTCAATAGGAGTGGCAATTGGATCAGATCGAATCATAAATAGATCAGATCAATTATGGGTCGGATCAAAAAATATTAAATCTAAATTCGATCTATTTATTAAATATGTCAGATTTTCAAACTTAAATCTGGCCTATTTAATAAACAGATCACTCGACCCGACCCATTTAATCTGTTTATTAAATGGATAATATGTTTAACCGATTTGACCCAATCCATTTAATCTGTTTACTAAATGAATAACCTGTTTATCAAATCAAACCCGACCTGACCCGTTTAACCTGTTTGCTTAAAAAGATTAATTATTTTTTGAGCCTTTGGCCCAATACTAGTTGAATTTTAACCTGTTCAAATTTAACAATAAATTTAAATATAAACTTAATAACAATATAAATAATTTTATGAAAAATTGAAAAGCTGCATTAACTGAGAAGTAACAATACTGTACAATACAGAACCATAGATTCATAACCATAAGTAATAATGAAAATACATGTTACCCAAAATGATAAAACATAAAGTACTAATAATACTGTACAATATAATGCAGAACGATAAGATTCAAAATGAATTTAAATGCTACGCCTATGAAACAATATGTTACCCAAATCCAAAGAACTAAAAAGGAATACATATAAGCTTGGAAAAGAAACATGAGAAAGTGATATCCACAAACTGGACCATTGATATGTGATTTGTATAGAAGACCTGCTACTATGAAACATATTGTATAACTTCAAACACATAAAACAGCTTATCCAGATCCTCATCCATCTCAAGAATGATGACAACTGCATCTGAAAATCATTAGAATAGCAAAGAATAGAAAAGAAAGATCCATGCATATCTTAAAGAGGAAGATGAGACTTAGATCTGATAATTAATCAATCGCTAAATCAAAATGACTATGATCGATTGCCTATAGAAGAAGGCCGTCCAAAATTTTCACTACAGAAATAGCCAAGTCATCAAACATATATCTAAAAATCATCATAACCTCCACATACAAATCTTTGATTGTTTTGGGACCTTTGGCCCAGAACTATTTGAATTTTAACCTATTTAGTTCAAACTTAATAATACACTTAAATATAAACTTAACAGTAAACATATTTTACACATAAAAAAGAAGACGGTTCTATAAAATTAAAATAGTAAACATATAGTTCAACCAATCAGTATTTTATACATATTTTATAAATAAAATAGTAAATAGTAAACATACAAAATCAAAGACAGCTAGGCAAGCAGTATTTTGTTAAAATAAAAAAAAATAAATAAAAAAAATTAGAAGATGGTTCAACCAATCGAAAGAAAATAGGGAAAGAACCAATTATAATCAGAAAATATAACTCGAAGAACTCGGAGATGTGAGAGAAATCGGAGAACCCATCATAATCAAAAAATAGAAAGAAAATAAGAAAAGAATCGAGCAAAATAATCAATCTAGAAATAAGAATCAGTTAACATTAAAATCTAATCCAAACAAATAAAACCTAAAAAAATCCTAGATTAAGAATTAAGAAAAATATACCTTAGAAAAGATTAAGAAAGAACGAAAGGTGGAAAAGATCAAAAGAAAAAAAAATCCTAGATGGGTGAGGACCAAGGTGCCAAGCAGTAAAAGCGGCAAGCCCTCCCTCTGTCCCTCAGGAATGATCGAACCTTGACAAGCCCCGCTGCCCCAGCCAGCCATCGTTGGAAGGAAGCTGGGCTGGTGGAAGCACCGGAAGAGGAGTGGAGCTATAGAGGAGCGAAGAAAAAAATTAAGATACCAAACCCTAGAAGATGGACTGAAAATGGAAGACGGGACTCGGAAGGAGGAAAGTGATAGAAGGAAAAAGCCGAATAGGAGTTAAAACTTAAAAGTCGAAACCGAGAGTCTACCTCTTCTTAGTGCCCCTAGGTTTAAGTCGCAGGTTAATGGGTTATAACCCGACCCGATCCGACCTGTTCCAACCCATTTATTAAATGGGCTAAACGGGTTAATCAGGTCAGTGACCTAAAATTTGAACCCAACCCACTTATTTAACAGGTTAAACGGATTGACCCATTTACGACCCGGGACCTGAATTCAAACTTGTTTAAGATGGGTTGAACATGGATCGGATTGGTGGGTCGGATCAATTTTTACCATCCCTAGTTCTCAATTGAAGAAACCCAAGGCCCTTACTAGAATCCTTTCCGGGACCATAGTAGCGTCTCACCGCATGAAAAATTAAGAAAAATATTCAAAAAAAAAAAAAGTTGTGTATATAAATGGTGATGCCATTTCAAGGACTGATGTGCAAAGGTCAGTTTCATTAGCAGCAACTTGAGCCAATTTGTTCAAAATTATGCATCTTTTGGACGCTTGTGAGTCGATGTCAATTTGTATCCTTCTATGAAGTCATATTGGAGGTTAGGTGGCCTTTCAGAGTGTATCCCATTGGTAGCTTCTCATGGAAATTGATCTCGTGCTCGTGTTGAAGAAGCGTTATTTTGGAGATCATGCATGAGGATGGCTATCAGTTGTTTTTGGGCGCATCCTGGACCTACACTAATACTCTTGGCCCTCTGAATAATCCCTATTGGATTCCTTTTTATGCCTTCTCTTTTTATTTCTTAAGCTCCATCCAACAATTTATTTAATCTTCTTTAACTTATATTATGTATTTTATGATCAGCAGCCATCCCATGAGTGCTATCTGTCATCCCCCTTGGGCCCATGACCAACTAGGTTTTATTCTTGGGCTCCCTACCTGCCAATTTGTAAGCTCAACTCGTCCCGTTTTCCATTTCTTTCAATCCCCCCTCCTCCCCACCAACACTGGACACGACCATTGGGATGCTTCGCCTTCCATGATCAGAACCACCCAACCTCCTGCTGAAATACAGCTGGACAAAGGGGTCAAATGACCGTCCGATGGCTATGATGCTCATAGTTTTCATTCACCCTTCTTCTTCTTCTTCTTCTTTTTTGTACGTCTTATAAATTATTAATAAAATATTAAATCACATGAGTACGATGTCTTCTGGTTTTTTTTTTTTTTTTTTTTTGCCTGTTTTGTAAAATGGTAGCTGATCTTGTTTTTACTCTACCAATTAAGCATCCTGGTGGCTACATCAAACCTAAAATATTTAGGTAATTTGATTATTTTATAAACTTTATAATTTTCCTTCTTAATTGAAAGGTGTCCTGCCCATGTGTCGGCTCGTTTTCTTAGGCAAATGTTAGCATCTTTCTAACTGAAATTATATATATAGTAATAAGATTTTATATACGAGTATTATAGGATTACCAACTTAATTTTTTAAATAATTTTTGTTATGCACGAAAAAAATATATTTATTATTAATAATACTCCCAAAACTCCTTTCCTTCCTCTACTCTCTCCTCTATTCCAACTCTATAATCTATTTTATTCTATTCTCCAACGCCGTCACCATCTATCGCGATCGCATCTAAACCCTTGCCGAGAGTCACCCCGAGTGGGATCCATCCATTATCAAAAAAACTCTCATGGCCACCGGCGGCTACAGGGCTAGAGGGATGAACAAGTTGCCAATTAGTGGCGGCTCTGATTTTTTGACAGCGAGTAATGGAGAGTGTGATAGCTGGGATAGCGATGACTTCTGGTCATCGTTAGACATCAAACGGAATCAGTCGACGGGCGATTTTAGGGCTCACAGGAGCAATAGTGGAGGTAGGCGAGGAGCACAGCCGTCGAGATCTATATCGACGGAGGATATCTACACAAGAGCATAGCTGGAGGCATCGGCCACGAATAAGGAGAGCTCCTTTGCGACGAAGATAGCAGAGAACGAGTCGAGACTGAATGGAATCCCGCCATCTCAAGGGGGAAGTATATGGGATTTGGAACGACGCTGCCACCGTCTACTTGACGGAACGATCCGCAAGGAGATGTGCTTCAAGATACGATTTTCATGATTTCACGGGTGAAGTTACGCGCACTTTTGTCTTTTGCTTGATAGATGATGAAGTGATGACAAGCCTTACACACATCTTGGCATTTTGACAATTTTTTATAATTATTATATTATTTTTAAAATTTTATGATATTTATTTATTTAATCCGCTTGTTTCTTACTAACTTGATATGATTGGAATAACTATATTTGGTTAGAAAAATATTATGCTTGTTCACATGTAAAATTTAAATAATCATATATATATATATATATATATATATATATATATATATATATATATATATATATATATATATATATGTATGTATGTATGTATGTATGTATGTATATGTATATACAGAAATAGACTAGGTTACAGTCGATCGAATTTCAGTCTATATTCGATCGAATTCCCATCCGTTGGATGGACGAGTATCACCAGATGCCATCCCTAAAAGCAAATGAAGGAAAAAATTGACATGACGTTCCCATTTTTTTGAAAAAAACATGAATACTAAATAATAAATATAAAATTTTTATTTATTATATAATATTTATATTTATTTTATAGAATTTATGTTTATTCTATAGAGTTTGTGTTCATTCTATGGAGTTTATATTTATTGCGGATGGTTTGTGTTTATTCAGCTTTTTAAGGTGCCTTCAATCTTGATGAAGGTGCTTTTTAGCCCAAATAAATATAAACAACCCAAAATAAACATAAATTTTATTGAATAAATATAAATAATATATAATAAATAGAAACTTTATATTTATCCTAAAATAATTTATATTTATTTCAATATTTATTTTTTATAGTCATGTTTATTTCAATATTTATTATTATTTTTATTTTTTACAGGCAGTAGAAGAGGTCAGGGAGTCTGCGGGGCCTTGTAGGCTCCTTCACTCCATGAAAAAAAAATTTGTAGATGCCTAGAAAAAAAAAAAAAATTTGTAGGTGCTTTCACTCCATGAAAAAAAATTGTAGACATCTGAAGAACAAAAAGAAAAAGAAAGAAAGGAAAAGAATGTGCCTACTTTCCCAAAGAAGGCGTCTTAGAAGGCACCTTCTTTCCACCTTCTTTCTCTCTCTCTTTTTTCTTTTCTTTCAAGTGCAGTGTTTTTTTTTAAATTTTTTTTTTTAATTTTTTGGGTTAAAGGTGCCTAAAAATTTGAAAAAAAAAATTTTAAGTGCAGACGCACGCCTATTTTTTCTTTACAGGCGCCTTCAATTTTTTTTTCTTTTTGGTTAATGGACCGTTTGCTTTTCAAGGATGTATTGAAGATGCATGCTGATCCAACGATCGAAAATTCGATCAGATATGGACTGGGATCCGATCGATCGAAGCCCTGTCTACCTTTTGTATATATATATAACAATATCTTGTGAAGGAATATTATGGTGTTGCTAACTCAACTTCTCAACCCATCACCATCTACGGCCGTCGGTATACTCTCTGTCCTCCTTCGCTACCCTAGTCCGTAACTACTAGATGGGAAATCGGATCCTCTACAAGACCCTCATTCTAATGACCGCCAAATGCCTCGACGACGAGCACCACGTTGGTGGCGGTGGTTCCTCATCTGACGGTGCCACCCCCCACTCTACATAGCAATGATGGAAGTGGGTCAAGAATTATTGCTAGAACAATGCCTAGCTCCAGAATTAGAACTAGTGCAATGACAAGTGGGACAACCTCCTTCGCGATTATAAGAGATATTTTATTTTTTAAAAAAAATACAATGTCCGGAACTTAATGGATATGTATTGTATATTTACGATGAAATTTGCTTTGTGGGAACCACCCTTGTATCAGTGATTTTAAAGGGTTAGCACATCTTTTTTCAGGAAGACATGCATCACATAAGATTTTACACAATCTAGATTTATGGCTTTTTTGTTATTTTCCACTTGCCTATTTCTTTGGCCTCCTTGTGGCCCTTTAGTTAAAAATAATTAGCTTGTGCATGTTTTGTGGACGGCATTCCTGAGCATCTAAATGCTCCCTACAAGTTCAACGAACTAACAGATTTCATGTGATCCATTTTCTCATGTGCATGTTAACAATTGGATGTGAATTCTAAAGATGGATGTTGTCCATACACCAGTCTATGGTGATTGGATATTTTTTATGGGTTCTTTTCCCATCAAATCAATTAGGTGTTATTAAATCACAACTCTCTAGCATTGTTATATGTTTCATGTTTTCTTAATAGGTACTCTTGGGTTTTAGATAGATATGCAATATGGTTCTGGCTAAATTGTAATTTCACTTTCTTTTGATTTTATGGATGCAGAGGAAATTGATTTTGGATTACAGTCAGAAGTATTTTATTTTATTTTTTTAAAAAAATATTATAATAAAATTTATTTGATAATAAAATTTTAGTATTTTAGAATAATTTTTATATTTATTATATTTTTTTTATTATATATCTATATTTATTAGATAAAATATATTAAAAAATAAAAATTTTAATTTTTTTAATTATAAAAAGATCTATGGCAATGATTTTATAATCACTGTCATATCCGTATCAATCGTTGCTATAGATCCGTGGTGCTAACGGTGCCAACCGTTCCATTAGACCTATGACATCGGTTAAGAAACTACTGCTATAGATTACCTATGGCAGCAGTTATATAACCGCTGTTATAGATAACCTATGGTAGTAGTTACATAACCGCTGTGATAGATAACCTATGGCAGCGGTTTATAAATCATTGCAATAGATTGACCTATAGCAGCAGTTATATAATCGCTGCTATAGATAACCTATGACAGTGGTTATATAATCGCTGCTATAGGTCGATCTATTATAATAATTTATAAATTACTGTGATAGACTATCTATGACAGCGGTTCAAACAACCACTGTCATAGAGTTACGACAATGACCGTAGTGACAGCGATTAAAAAATCACTGCCATAGCTTATGGCAGCGATTTTTTGGATTGGGACAGCGATTATAAACCGCTGTCATAGCCCTTTTTTATAGTAGTGCCTCAATCCTAGGCTTCTCCACCCCACTGCCATCCCTCCAATCGGTGTCGTCGTCCTCCCATATCTCGCTACCCCTTTTCCTCACAAACCCGCTACTTCTTCACGCTTCCCCATCTCATCATCCTCGTGCCCTCCTCAGGGCTCCACCGACCATCGGCTCCGCCCCCAAAGCTCTCCGTACCTCCCCCACCCTCCGAGGCTCGGTCGGCTGCTGCACCCCACCCCTGTAGGTCGCTATGCCCCCTCCCCCCGGGGTTCTGCTGGCCGCCGGCTCCACCCCCATAGCTCTCCGTGCCTCCCCCTCTTCTCTGCCCACACTTTGGAGCTCGGTTGCTTGGCCGGCTACTGTGTGTTGCCCCCACGGCTCACCCTCACTGCCACCTCCACCTGGGCGCCTCTCCCCACTCCATTGCCGGCTTGTCCCCTCGATCCATGGCCACCGGAGAGCAGGGAAGAAATCCAAAGTAAGGTATATTCTGACCCCTCTTTTCTACCATCTAAGTTCTTCTTTCTAAAATTCAGTCCTCATATTTTTTTTTTGCATTTTTTTATTCCTCCACCCAAATTTGAGATCGGTGGGAGGCCGCGGCCAGGAGAGTAGGGAGCACGTGGGCGTCCATGAGGTTCTGGCTCGATGTTGGAGTTCATCCCATCTTCTCCCACTCCAAAGATATGCTCTAACCACTCTCTTCTCTAATATAAGCTCTCCTATTTTTCTAGAATCTATTTTTTTTCTTTTGTATTTTTTTCTTCGTTCATCCAAACTTATAGCCCATCAATTGTTCCTCTCAACCACCATAATTTTTTTTGCTGTTCTTTTTCGATCCAACCTTCTCTGTATTCTCCCCTAACCCTAACCCTAACCTACCCCCTAACCCTAACCTATCCCTAACCCTCAATAGTACTAAGTCTAGTGGGTTAGTTGGATCTGGGCCGTGACACCCGTTAACCTAGTAATCCAAATCCATGTAGCTTATTTGTTGTTTTATTCGGATCCGATCCTAGGTTATCCCTAAACCCATCAAACCCTTTCTTCTATGGGGAAGATAATTGAAGTGCAGTGCCAACCTTCATCCCAGCCTATCCCTAAACCCATCCGAACCTGCATGGCTCCTGGATCTCAGCAGCAATCTGCTGCTTTTTTTTTTTTCATATGGACATTAAGGAAGACTATCATAGCATGGTAGCAACTCTTTGTCCCTTTACCCTCTTATATGATTTTTATGGACAAAGAAGTGGAAGGCTGCCAAAATATGGTCAATAATCCTTCTGTATTCTTCATAAAGAATAAAATAATTCTGATATTATAGTGAAGAAAAAAAAATTGATGAGAGAACTCACTTTCTGTAGCTCTGCTTTCCCAATTTCTACTTTGTTGTCAACTTTCTTAATCCTCATGCCAAAAAAAAAATGGAATTAGCAACAGACACATTCACAAAAAAAAGAAAAAGACTTCCAACCTCACCTTTTCTTTTTAGCTGTTCTCGTGCTTGAACGTCCGAACCTTTCCATATATATATATATATATATGTATATATATAGGCCAAAGGATAGGAAAAAGTTGATAAGACAATCCATGCAGGGCCATCCATCCTTTCTGATATTTTTTCTGCAAATTTTGTCATTTCAATTAAAGCTTTCGAGACTCTTTTCTTGATCTCATATCATGTAATTAAAAGAGAAATTATGCAATCTGATCCGAAATAGAAAAAACTTCGCTTTCATGCTGTATCATCAATGGGTGTGTATCTTTTTTCTCCGTGTAAGTTATTTCTTTGACCTTTCACTATCCATCCCATCTCTTTCTCTTTGGAGTGTACTCTATCAGTAGTAAAGAAATCTCAATGCTATTGTCTACCTAGACTGCCATATGGTGTGTAGGGAATTTTAAAGGTCAGAAATTAAAAAGCCAAAAATTATAAAATAAAAAAAGAACTCGACATGTGGCGTTTTAAGAGACTACCGACTTGCGCTTTAGCTTTAAATTATAGGTTTATATTTTATACTTAATGTGCGTCAAAGTAGGTTTAGGAGATCTTTCTTGCCCACTTCAATGACGTCAGCAAGGGATCCAATAAAAGGACGTGCCCGTCCTTATAAAATTCTCTGTAATTCTTTCTAGTATTATAAAACACGCATACACCATATTTTCCAAACAAATTCACAGAAACAAACACAAGAAGTGATTTAGAATAGGAATTGGAGTGTATATTTATAACCGGTTTAAGGAATTGGTTGGGGCGCCGGACGTCCACGTCTGGGAAGGATCCGGTCTGAGCGGGGAAGTACAGTTTCCGTCCGAACGTGTCAACTTCGTGCAACGTGCCGGGAATTTTTCGTAGCCATACATCCTCCCTGGGAACTTGCCTTACCGAGGCAGTCGGACCTTTCCTCGTCCGTCCTGCTCTATTTGGTGACCGTGGGTCAGAGACTTGAAAAAGTCCGGACGCGGTTGGCAGCTCGGAGAAAATTATAGCGGAGATCACACGGCCTTTCCGGGGTTCTTCCCGTAGGGTTTGAAATAAACGTCTTGTTTTGCTTTGCCGAGCAGGCATCTCATTTCCTGTCAGATACGGGACGGTGTTTTCTGAAACGGTAAACTTTGACGAGCACAGCCCGTTCTAGAACTTAGAAATAGGGCTCACATTTTTTACGATACCGCCGGATAGAGATGTATTTATAAGGTCTACATGGATAGATGAAGGTAGGTGATCAAAATATTTTAAAATATGTGCAGCATACAATACAAGCAAGAAGATTAATCATTTTTTTTTCATATGAAAGATATGATCTGAACCCGAAACTATTATATTTTAAAGTATCAATAGAGATTTCGGACTGGTATAGACTTTGGATTAGACGACTCTAATTTTGGTGGACTTGCTAGCTACATATGAGTAGAATTATAAGTTTGTGATTCGAATTTAGTTTGAACGAGCAGCCAGCTAAGCTAAGCTTCCATTCATGTTTGCATATATAAATTGTTTAAGCTCTGTTTGTTTATGGGTTTAGCTTCAAAACATGTTTGTATAGGATATTATGCAGTGGGGCTTTATATTTTTATGAGTTGGTCGGTTAATTTTTCAATCAAAAACCCATGGTTATTTTATAGACTAATTGAAGAAGCTTGCATCTCCACCGTCCAGTATGTGCTCTCTTTTTCTTTTGTTGTTGGTGTGTGTGTGTGTTTTTTCTCCTTTCCCTCCTTAATAAGGTGCTTGCATGTGATGATCAAGTTTACCATATTTGGTGAGCCAAGGTTGTTTTTGGACGGACACCAATCATTCCTGTACCGGGTCCTGCTCGCGGATCCACTGCCAAAATGATGGCCTGCTCACCATTCGATGGAACTGCTTTCGGGTGTTCCACGCCATTCTCCTCAATGGTCCCCAGGCTTTGATGGAGTTGTCTTGGTCAACAAACGAATGGACATTGAAGAATGGGCCTGCCATGAATCCAAACTAAAGCCTTCGTATCCTTCCCCTTGGCGCAGCTCTTCCGGTTTAGGTATTGGTTAATGCCTTTGGTTGCGTTTTTTTAGTTAATTTTTGTTTCAATAATTTTAGTTTAGATTGTTGTGGTTGCAACATCTTGCCACATTTGAATCGACCTGCTCGGGGACTTTAGCATACCAAAACCATCTCGATTGAGTGCAGATTGTAGCTGGCATATTTGGATGATTGAAAAGCCATTCAAGATAGGTCTGCATGAACCCCATACGTGCATAAATGTGTGTGTATATGTATATATATATATATATACCCACACACACACGTCTCAGTTTAAAAAGCTTAGTTAGCTTTTGGCTTAGCGTGACCATGCATACAAGGTGTTCAAACTGCATCCAAACTTGAGCCAATATTAGCAAAACTTGGTTTAGGTTCTTAAGCCAATCCAAATTTTTGCTCATATTTCTAAGCTTGCACGTATCCATGCTTGAATCGTTGAAGTATAAAGCAAGTCCAAAATTACAAATTATAAAGATTTTAATTGTTATTAATCAACCTAATAGAAATAACAACCTTATCTGTCTCGACTAGAAGCAAATGGAAATAAAATATTGTTTGCTGTGATGGCCAACATTTGCTTAAACGGTAAGTGATGGGCAATAGTGGAAAGATAATGATTCTATTTACTTAAATTACTTTTCCCAAAATAAAACAAGTAAAATTCTCAATTGCCACAGTTTTGAAGTCAAAATCATTTTGCCACTAACATGAAGGACAAATATAATTTTTATTGTACAACAGATTTTATAGAATAATTTTTTTTTATTTTCATCAGTACGATAACAAAATGAGCCACCTCATCTCAAACCTTGAGCTTACTTTGAACCACCCAGCTTCAAGGGGCCACCTATACCATACAATGAACCACCGAGTTACGGGGAGACACAAAGTACCAGTGCAGTTCATTTCCACCTCCAGTTCTAGAAAATCTGATGGTGCAATTTGTCATCGCGTGATATGTGGTCGGTAGATCATCATCCTCAAGACACGTGGCGTCGTCCTGCACTTTCTCACCTGTTAAATTCCCAGCCCCCAATCCCCAATCCCCAATCCCCAGCCAATGCACCGCCAGAAAGGCGCGCGGACGCCTCTCGTAGCGCACAAAATCCCTCTCCCCACCCCCAATTTTGGAAGGAAAACCTTGCAACGCCACCGAAATCCCCATTTTATCCTTCCCAACCCACATCTTCTTGTATACGCGCGTTTGTCCTCCTCCTCCTCTCCCACTTCTTTGACTAATCCAAAGCCGGCAAAACGCCGTCTCCTACCTGCCATC
Organism: Cocos nucifera; assembly: GCA_006176705.1. NCBI lineage: Eukaryota > Viridiplantae > Streptophyta > Magnoliopsida > Arecales > Arecaceae > Cocos > Cocos nucifera. The sequence goes on from QRFJ01000056.1 coordinate 2,248,142, forward strand.
TCCACCCCAACCCCCCCCACATAAAATCAAACCCACCCAACTCCACCCTTTCCCAATCCCCCTTCCCTCTCTCTCTCCACCCCCCATTTATTCCCTTCTAATCCCAATTCTATTCCGTCGGTAGTTCGAGAGGACTAGAATTCTAACAATAATCCCCATGATAATCCCGGCTAATCCCTTCTCCATAGTCCTGGCCGCCGTCTGCGGTCTGGCGGTCCTGCGGACCATCCTTTCGGCGAGGGCGCTGCTCTACCATCTGGGGCGGTGGTGGCGGTGGGTGGACGAGCGCGTGCAGGTGTACCAATACTTCGAGATCCCGCGGTACAACGAGAGCTTCCAGGAGAACCCCCTCTACCGGAAGGCCGCCGCCTATGTAGCCTCCCTCCCCTCCCTCGAGGACGCCGCCGCCGCCACCCTCTCCTCCTCCGGCCGCAAGCCCAACGACTTTCTCGTCCACCTCGGCCCCGGCCAGTCCGCCCACGACTCCTTCCTCGGCGCTCGCGTCTCGTGGTCCAACCGTCCTCCCGGCGGCGGGTGTCTCGTCCTTCGTGTCCGCCGCCAGGACCGCACCCGGGTTCTCCGCCCCTATCTTCAGCATGTTGAGTCCGTCGCCGACGAGATCGAGCTCCGGCGGAGGGAGGTCCGGCTATTTACGAACGCCGGCGTCGGCGAGGAGGGGCCGCGGTGGAGGTCGGTGCCGTTCACCCACCCGTCAACGCTAGACACGGTAGCGATGGACCCGGATCTGAAAAACAGAGTGCGGGCGGATTTGGAAGCGTTTCTTAAAGGCCGGGCGTATTACCACCGCCTCGGCCGGGTTTGGCGGCGGAGCTATCTGCTATATGGCCCTCCGGGGACCGGCAAATCCACCTTCGTGGCTGCCATGGCCAAATTCCTCGGCTACGACATCTACGACGTGAACCTCTCCCGGCTCGCCGCCGACGGGGCGGATCTTCGGTCTCTACTCCTCCATACGACACCGCGGTCGGTGATACTTGTGGAAGATCTCGACCGGTATCTAAGCGGGAAAGAAAGCGAGTCGGCGGCGGCGAGGCTGACGGAGATGCTGAGCTTCATGGATGGAGTCTTCTCGTGCTGCGGGGAGGAGAGGGTGATGGTGTTCACGATGAGCGGCGGCGAGGAGGGGAAGGAGGGGTTGGACCCGGCGGTGCTGCGGCCGGGGAGGTTGGACGTCCACATCCATTTCCCGATGTGCGACTTCTCGGCGTTCAAGACGCTGGCGAGCAGCTACCTGGGGGTAAAAGACCACAAGCTGTACCCCCAAGTGGAGGAGGGCTTCCAGAACGGGGCTCAGCTGAGCCCCGCGGAGGTCAGCGAGATCATGATCGCCAACCGGGGGTCCCCGACCCGGGCGATCAAGTCGGTGATCAGCGCATTGCAGCAGTCGGGGAGGAAGCTGACCGAGAGCAGGTCCGGGCGGCGGACGGAGGAGACAGGGAGCGAGTGGAGCAGCGGCGGGGGGTTGGGCTTCGGGAGGGATTCGACGACGATGAGGGAGTTTCGGAAACTGTATGGTTTCATTAAGATGAGGAGTGGGAGCAAGAAGGAAGGGGTGATGCCAGTGGAGGCGGCCGCGGCCGCCGCCGCCGCTACTCCTCCAGATAAGGAATATTCACACTGAACAACAGGAGGAGGAGTTCTTCTTTCGGAACTTAAGCTAATTAGAATTTAGATGATTTTTTTTCCCTTTTTCTTTTTCTTCTCTTCCTTTTCTTTTTCCTCTCCAAACTCCAGGTAATGGAATTTTATCTGAATTTTAGTTTTTTTTTTTTTCAAAGAAAATTATGGGAAGGTGAAACGGGGATCGATCAAGGTGTAGGATGTAGAGAGAAATGTTTATGTAAACTGTGGAGTGTGAATGACACAACGTTGTCCGTTTGGAATATGAAGATGATAGCTCAAGATCTTGCTTTATTCTTGAAATATTTATTGTTTTAAATATTAAAAAAATATATTGGAAAGTTTTAGTTGAAAAACAGATTCTCATGTTTCTATGAATCAACTAGATGGTGGAAAATTAAAATATTTAAACAATATACTACATATAATTAGTTGAATATCCAATAAGTAGGTTACATAATTAGCTGGAGATAAAGAGAAAGTAAGGTTTACATTTGCTTTTCCTGCTTTAGGAATCCAGCATGGTTTTATTCTTCTTATATTTAGATGTTTGGATTTTGACTCTCCAGATATAAAGTTATTTGATCCTGGAATAAACACTTTGTAAAAGGAATTTTACGGGAGGCATGTCGGCACTCGAAAAAGAAAGTTCAAAGTGGGAAAAAAAAAAAAAAAAAAAAAAAAAAGGGTCAGACAACAAGGAGAAAGATGGAAAGATATAAATTTATTCGGAAGAAACCCATGTACAATCAAACATCTAATATGAAAAAGATTGTGACTTAATTATATTTATTTTCATGCAAATAGTATTAAAACTCAACTTAGAGGCAAATTTTCATTTAGAAAACATAGAGTGGGCTTAACTCTCATACTCAACTACAAACTAATAGAATGAGAAATATTTTGTACACTGCATTCGGTGTAAAAAAAAAAAAAATATCATCCCATATGATTGGGCCATTTAACCACAACTTTTCAATGTATCTTTCAATTTTTTTTGTTTGAAATTTTAAATGATGAAAATACTCATTTATTTCTGAAAAAATTATGACATCTTGTAGTCATATTATGATATCGTACGATCAAAATATGATTTTCTATGTACAGGATATTATAAGAAAGGAAGGGGCATTCTTGTTATTTAAAAATTTCATAAATTTTCAATGATGAAAATATTCTTTTCTCTTCATGACTTTTAAAAAAAAAAATTATGATAAAATATTATAATATGGCTACAGGATATCATAATATGGTCATAAGATGTCATAATTTTTTCAAAAGAAAAAAAATATTTTTAGCATTCAAAATTTTAAATTAAAAAATAGAAATATAATCATTAAATGCATATTAAAAAATGGTACTACGTGATTTAATGTTGCTGAAAATAAACTCCGCTCCTACCGAAGTCCAATTCGATGCTCAGCCTAATGCAACCGATAACCATGGAAGAGCTTCAGTGAACGGATCTTAACCGAACTCCTTCAGCCGGCCGAACTCCTCAACGGCCGAGCTCCTTCGGACTCCCAGTGGCTGGGCCTTAGCCGAACTCCTTCACTCGGCCGAACTCCTCAGCGGTCGAGCTTCTTTGGACTCCCAATGGCCAGACCTTAGCCGAACTCCTTCATCCGGCCGAACTCATCAGCTACTGAGCTTCAGTCGAACTCCTACGAGAGCCGAACTCCCTCCGCGCTATTCCAGCCAGACGCTTGCGGGAGTCGAACTTTCTTCAAGCTTCTTCTTCGACCGAAATTCTACGGAAGCCCAACTCCTTTCGAGCTTTCCCTTCGGTCGAACTCCTCTAGAATTGATATATACCAAAGTCCACCGATCAATGCCTGCTTTCTCAGAGCCACGGCTATTAAATCTGGACAAACGGTCACCATCAGTCTGCCATAGGTGATGCTACAAGCGGTGCCCTCCTCCGTGACTGATTCCGTCAGACCTCAAGCAGCCCACTACTATCGGATGGTATGGATGTCACTATCGGCCTGACGATACCATCCTCTCCACACCAAATCTCGTGCAGCCTCGAGCGGCCCGCCACCAGACAGTATGGCCGTCACCATCAATCAAACTCCGTCTATAAAAAGG
>QRFJ01000056.1:2252873-2299836 GCA_006176705.1 Cocos nucifera
AACTCCACCCTTTCCCCAATCCCCCCTTCCCTCTCTCTCTCCACCCCCCATTTATTCCCTTCTAATCCCAATTCTATTCCGTCGGTAGGTTCGAGAAGGACTTAGAATTCTAACAATAATTCCCCATGATAATCCCGTGCTTAATCCCTTCTCCATAGTCCCTGGCCGCCGTCTGCGGTCTGGCGGTCCTGCGGACCATCCTTTCGGCGAGGGCGCTGCTCTACCATCATGGGGCGGTGGTGGCGGTGGGTGGACGAGCGCGTGCAGGTGTACCAGTACTTCGAGATCCCGCGGTACAACGAGAGCTTCCCAGGAGAACCCCCTCTACCGGAAGGCCGCCGCCTATGTAGGCCTCCCTCCCCTCCCTCGAGGACGCCGCCGCCGCCACCCTCTCCTCCTCCGGCCGCAAGCCCAACGACTTTCTCGTCCACCTCGGCCCCGGCCAGTCCGCCCACGACTCCTTCCTCGGCGCTCCGCGTCTCGTGGTCCAACCGTCCTCCCGGCGGCGGGTGTCTCGTCCTTCCGTGTCCGCCGCCAGGACCGCACCCGGGTTCTCCGCCCCTATCTTCAGCATGTTGAGTCCGTCGCCGACGAGATCGAGCTCCGGCGGAGGGAGGTCCGGCTATTTACGAACGCCGGCGTCGGCGAGGAGGGGCCGCGGTGGAGGTCGGTGCCGTTCACCCACCCGTCAACGCTAGACACGGTAGCGATGGACCCGGATCTGAAAAACAGAGTGCGGGCGGATTTGGAAGCGTTTCTTAAAGGCCGGGCGTATTACCACCGCCTCGGCCGGGTTTGGCGGCGGAGCTATCTGCTATATGGCCCTCCGGGGACCGGCAAATCCACCTTCGTGGCTGCCATGGCCAAATTCCTCGGCTACGACATCTACGACGTGAACCTCTCCCGGCTCGCCGCCGACGGGGCGGATCTTCGGTCTCTACTCCTCCATACGACACCGCGGTCGGTGATACTTGTGGAAGATCTCGACCGGTATCTAAGCGGGAAAGAAAGCGAGTCGGCGGCGGCGAGGCTGACGGAGATGCTGAGCTTCATGGATGGAGTCTTCTCGTGCTGCGGGGAGGAGAGGGTGATGGTGTTCACGATGAGCGGCGGCGAGGAGGGGAAGGAGGGGTTGGACCCGGCGGTGCTGCGGCCGGGGAGGTTGGACGTCCACATCCATTTCCCGATGTGCGACTTCTCGGCGTTCAAGACGCTGGCGAGCAGCTACCTGGGGGTAAAAGACCACAAGCTGTACCCCCAAGTGGAGGAGGGCTTCCAGAACGGGGCTCAGCTGAGCCCCGCGGAGGTCAGCGAGATCATGATCGCCAACCGGGGGTCCCCGACCCGGGCGATCAAGTCGGTGATCAGCGCATTGCAGCAGTCGGGGAGGAAGCTGACCGAGAGCAGGTCCGGGCGGCGGACGGAGGAGACAGGGAGCGAGTGGAGCAGCGGCGGGGGGTTGGGCTTCGGGAGGGATTCGACGACGATGAGGGAGTTTCGGAAACTGTATGGTTTCATTAAGATGAGGAGTGGGAGCAAGAAGGAAGGGGTGATGCCAGTGGAGGCGGCCGCGGCCGCCGCCGCCGCTACTCCTCCAGATAAGGAATATTCACACTGAACAACAGGAGGAGGAGTTCTTCTTTCGGAACTTAAGCTAATTAGAATTTAGATGATTTTTTTTCCCTTTTTCTTTTTCTTCTCTTCCTTTTCTTTTTCCTCTCCAAACTCCAGGTAATGGAATTTTATCTGAATTTTAGTTTTTTTTTTTTTCAAAGAAAATTATGGGAAGGTGAAACGGGGATCGATCAAGGTGTAGGATGTAGAGAGAAATGTTTATGTAAACTGTGGAGTGTGAATGACACAACGTTGTCCGTTTGGAATATGAAGATGATAGCTCAAGATCTTGCTTTATTCTTGAAATATTTATTGTTTTAAATATTAAAAAAATATATTGGAAAGTTTTAGTTGAAAAACAGATTCTCATGTTTCTATGAATCAACTAGATGGTGGAAAATTAAAATATTTAAACAATATACTACATATAATTAGTTGAATATCCAATAAGTAGGTTACATAATTAGCTGGAGATAAAGAGAAAGTAAGGTTTACATTTGCTTTTCCTGCTTTAGGAATCCAGCATGGTTTTATTCTTCTTATATTTAGATGTTTGGATTTTGACTCTCCAGATATAAAGTTATTTGATCCTGGAATAAACACTTTGTAAAAGGAATTTTACGGGAGGCATGTCGGCACTCGAAAAAGAAAGTTCAAAGTGGGAAAAAAAAAAAAAAAAAAAGGGTCAGACAACAAGGAGAAAGATGGAAAGATATAAATTTATTCGGAAGAAACCCATGTACAATCAAACATCTAATATGAAAAAGATTGTGACTTAATTATATTTATTTTCATGCAAATAGTATTAAAACTCAACTTAGAGGCAAATTTTCATTTAGAAAACATAGAGTGGGCTTAACTCTCATACTCAACTACAAACTAATAGAATGAGAAATATTTTGTACACTGCATTCGGTGTAAAAAAAAAAAAAATATCATCCCATATGATTGGGCCATTTAACCACAACTTTTCAATGTATCTTTCAATTTTTTTTGTTTGAAATTTTAAATGATGAAAATACTCATTTATTTCTGAAAAAATTATGACATCTTGTAGTCATATTATGATATCGTACGATCAAAATATGATTTTCTATGTACAGGATATTATAAGAAAGGAAGGGGCATTCTTGTTATTTAAAAATTTCATAAATTTTCAATGATGAAAATATTCTTTTCTCTTCATGACTTTTAAAAAAAAAAATTATGATAAAATATTATAATATGGCTACAGGATATCATAATATGGTCATAAGATGTCATAATTTTTTCAAAAGAAAAAAAATATTTTTAGCATTCAAAATTTTAAATTAAAAAATAGAAATATAATCATTAAATGCATATTAAAAAATGGTACTACGTGATTTAATGTTGCTGAAAATAAACTCCGCTCCTACCGAAGTCCAATTCGATGCTCAGCCTAATGCAACCGATAACCATGGAAGAGCTTCAGTGAACGGATCTTAACCGAACTCCTTCAGCCGGCCGAACTCCTCAACGGCCGAGCTCCTTCGGACTCCCAGTGGCTGGGCCTTAGCCGAACTCCTTCACTCGGCCGAACTCCTCAGCGGTCGAGCTTCTTTGGACTCCCAATGGCCAGACCTTAGCCGAACTCCTTCATCCGGCCGAACTCATCAGCTACTGAGCTTCAGTCGAACTCCTACGAGAGCCGAACTCCCTCCGCGCTATTCCAGCCAGACGCTTGCGGGAGTCGAACTTTCTTCAAGCTTCTTCTTCGACCGAAATTCTACGGAAGCCCAACTCCTTTCGAGCTTTCCCTTCGGTCGAACTCCTCTAGAATTGATATATACCAAAGTCCACCGATCAATGCCTGCTTTCTCAGAGCCACGGCTATTAAATCTGGACAAACGGTCACCATCAGTCTGCCATAGGTGATGCTACAAGCGGTGCCCTCCTCCGTGACTGATTCCGTCAGACCTCAAGCAGCCCACTACTATCGGATGGTATGGATGTCACTATCGGCCTGACGATACCATCCTCTCCACACCAAATCTCGTGCAGCCTCGAGCGGCCCGCCACCAGACAGTATGGCCGTCACCATCAATCAAACTCCGTCTATAAAAAGGGACCCTCCAGATACGCTAACTCTAAGCTCTAAGCTCTCATCTTCTTCTCAAAACTCTATCGAACTCATTCTAGAGCACTCTATTTCTATTGGTCAGAAGAGCTAATTTGATCGTCAGAGGGTCCTGTCGGAGCCACCCCCACCGACTCTGGATGGGATTTTATTTTGTAGGTCTCCGATGGCGACCTCGACCTCCTCCACTCCAGTTGGATCCGGCAACGATCAGATTCTGCACCAACAGATTTGGTGCTAAAGGAAGGACTGCCTCTGTTCTTGAGGTATTCTTGAGGCCCCCTTGTTCTTAAAGAAGTGCTCAACGATGATCTCTCTCCAGAGATCTCCCTCCTTCCTCTCCAAAGTTCTTTTCTAAGAGAAAATGCCTTCCAGGAGAGCTTCGATCTGACGATCGATGGCCTCCGTGGTCCGATCCCATCCAGATCTATCTACTCCCGCTTCAGCTCCAGCAACCCAGGTTCCATCTGAAGCCACCATAGATGTGGAGTAGTTCAACCTACTGATCTAGCAGGTTCGTGGCTTCGTCGAGATGATGCAGGCCGTCCGACAACCTCTGGTGGTGACTTTGCCAGCAAATCCACCATCAGAATGCCAGGAACCGGCCTTAAGGAAGCCTCGATAAAGGTTTCACAAGGAGGCGGAATAAAGTTCGACCGTGTTCACGACCTCCCCAGTGCAAGTGAGGCCAAACTCCCCCTCGAGCTCGTCATTGAGAAAGCCCTGACGAAGATTTCACAGGAGGGCGGAATGAAGTTTGGCATAAGCGAGGCCGTCGAACTCCCCCTCGAGCTCATCATCAAGGAAGCCCCGACAAAGGGACATGAAGTTCTCCCACAGAAGATTTCACAGGAGGACGGAATGAAGTTCGACCGCGCTCACGACCTCCCCAGCGCAAGCAAGGCCTGAACTCCCTGAGCTCATTATCAAGGAAGCTCCGACAGAAGGGTGCGAAGAAGTCCTCCCCCCAGAAGCTAGAACCACTATTGAGGGAGGAACGATAAGGAGATCGACCACCTTCCCGCATCATAGACGCTATCTCCGGGGCTTGGTACTTCGGTGAGCTGTCATCTTCCAGCGTCAAAGCTAAGAGAAGCTTGCTCTAAATTGAGAAGACCAGTATGAGATAGAGGAGGTCGTCCGGTCTGGGACTTACTGCCCAAGGAAACTCAGAGGAGCAACGCCCCCACGATCCTGAAATAAAGATGTGCTGCCAGTAACTTTCCTTCGATAAAATTCTTTTCTTTCAATAATATTATTTTTGGATGCAAAAATTATGTGATGATAGGGAAGAAGCAGTCAATAGTTGCCGTGTTAGGAATATGAGGAGAACCTCATCCTAACACTAGCGGATCAAAGACCTTCAACCTCGATCGCAGCAGATAAGATCTCCCCTCAGGGTCCGAGCCGACCTCGGCTGCAAGAGATAAGATCTCCTCCGAGCGCCCGCGTCAACCTCGACTGCAGGAGATAAGATCTTCCCCGAGGCAACCTCGATCATAGGAAAGTAAGATCTCCCCTGAGGGTCCGGACCGACCTCGGCTGCAGGAGATAAGATCTCCCCGAGCGCCGCATCAATCTCGACCGTAGGAGATAAGATCTCCTCCGAGGCAACCACGATCGCAGTAGATAAGATCTCCTTCGAGGATCCGAGCCGATCTCGACGCAGAGATAAGATCTCTCCGAGGCAACCTCGACCGCAGAAGATAAGATCTCCCCCGAGCGCCGGTCCAACCCGACTGAGGAGATAAGATCTCCCCGAGCGCCGTATCAACCCGACTAGAGATAAGATCTTCCCTGAGGGAACTAATCTCGACTACCCCCGGCAACCTCGGTTGTAGGAGATAAAATCTCCTCCGAGCGTCCGCATCAACCTCGACCGTAGGAGATAAGAATTTTCCTGAGGCAACCTCGACTGCAGGAGATAAGATCTCCCCTGAGCGCCCACAACAACCTTAGCCGCAGGAGATAAGATCTTCTCTGAGGGTCCGGGCCAACCTCGACTGTAGGATATAGATCTCTTCGAGGCAACCTTGGCTCAGGAGATAAGATCTCCCCGAGCGCCCGCACCAAATTCGACCGTAGAATAAGATCTCTTCCGAGGGTCCGGGCCGACCTCGACCATAGGAGACAAGATCCCCCGAGGCAACTCGGCCGTAGGAATAAGATCTCCCCGAGCGATCGATCAACCTCGGCATGCAGGAGATAGGATCTCCCCGAGCACCCGTATCAACCTCAAGCTGCAGGAGATAAGATCTCCATCGAGGGTCGGGTAACCTCGGCTGCAGAGATAAGATCTTCTTGAGCGCCGTATCAACCTTGGCATAGGAGATATAATCTCCCCGAGCGACCGACCAATCTCGACTGCAGGAGATAAGATCTTCCTAGAGCGTACAGCATCACCTCCCGATCTCGAGTAAGAGGAAGATAAGATCTCCCCGAGGCAACCTCGACTGCAGAGATAAGATCTCCCCCAAGCACCCGCATCAATCTCGGCTGTGGGGAAGAAAGATCTTCTCAGCGTCCGCCAACAACCTTGGCTACAAGAGAAAGAACTCCCCGAGCGTCCGGGCCAACTCGACTGCACTGCAGGCAGATCCGAAGATCTCCTCTGTCCGATAAGCTCCCCTGAGCATCCGCACAACTCGGGGGTGGAAGGGGGGAGGAGGCAAAAAGGGGGGAAATTTTTAAATCCTTTTTTTGGATACAATCTCAGGCTGCAGAAGATAAGATCCCCCGGCACCCCATCAATCCTCGACTGTAAAAGAAAGATCTCACCTGAGGATCCGGCCCAACCTTGGCTGTCGAGATAAGATCTCCTCCGCCAAAACAGTCCTCAAAGGAGATAAGCTCCCGAGTGACTGGGCCATGGAGATAAATCGACCCGATAAGACTCTGAGCCAACCCGCAACGACATGTAAGATAAGATCTCCTCCAAGACCAACCTCCGACTGCAGAGATAAAGATCTCCCCGAGCGCCGGACCAAACCTCAGCGTAGGATAGATCCCCCGAGCGTCCACAACAACCTCGGTCGCACGAGATAGATCTCCCCCGAGCAACCAGGAAAACCTCAACCGCAGGAGAAAGATTTCCCCCGAGTGCCCAGAACAACCCCTCGTCGTAGGAGATAAGATCCCCGAGCGATCGGCCGAAACCTCGACTGCAGGAGATAAGTCGCCCTTAGGGTCCAAGCTACCTCGGCTGCAGAAGATAAGATCTTTCTGAGCGCCCGTATCAACCAGACCGTAGGTAATAAGATCCCCAAAGCGACCGAGCAACCTTGGCTGTAGGAGAAAGCTCTCAAGCATCCGCATCAACCTCGACCATAGGAGATAAGATCTTCCCCGAGGCAACCTCGACTGTAGGAGATAAGATCTCTCGAGGGTTCGGGCTAACCTCGAGGCAACCTTGACTGTAGAGAAAGATTCCCCCGAGGGTTCGGGCCGACCTCGGTCGTAGGAGATAAGATCTCCTCCGAGGTAACCTCGACCGTAGGAGATAAGATCTTCTCGAGCGACCGGGCCAACCTTGGTCGCAGGAGAAAAATCTCCTCCGACGCCCGCACCAACCTCGACGTAGGAGATAAGATCCCCCCAGCGACTGGGCAAATCTCGCCAGAAAGATAAGATCTTCTCCGAGCATCCGCAAACTCGACTGCAGGAGATAAGATCTCTCCGAGCGATCGGACCAACCTCGCTGCAGGAGATAAGAATCTTCTCCGAGCATCCGTATCAATCTCGGGCATAGGAGATAAGATCTCTCTCGAGCGTCCGTATCACCTCGACCATAGGAGATAAGCTCCCCCGAGGGTCTGAGTTAACCTCGGCTGCAGGAGATAAGATCTTCCCGAGCGTCCGTATCAACCTCGACCGTAGGAGATAAGATCTCTCCTCTGAGTAAACCAACCTCGACTGCAGAAGATAAGATCTCTTCGAGCGCCCACATCAACCTCGACCACAGGAGATAAGATCTCCCCGAGGCAACCTCGACTACAGGAGATAAGATCTCCCCGAGCGCCCATATCAACCTAGACTGAAGGAGATAAGATCTCCCCCGAGGCAACCAAACCGTAGAGATAAGATCTCCCTGAAGGTCCGCGTCAACCTCGGCTAGAGATAAGATCCTCCGCCGAGTCACCTCACTAGAGATCAATCTCTCTCCGTATCAACCTCGAGTAGATAAGATCTCCCGAGCGTTGTAGGAGATGAGATCTCACCGAGCGCCGTATCAACCTCGGTTAGAGATCAGATCTCTCCCGAGCGCTTGTATTAACCTTAGCTATAGGAGATAAGATCTCCCCCGAGTCAGCCTCGGCTGCTGGAGACAATATCGCCCCCCAGGAGCTCAACCTCCGATCTCGACCATAGGAGACAAGATCTACTTCAACCTCGACTGGAGATGAGATCTCCTCCGAGCTTCAACTTTAATATCAACTTTGGCTGGAGATGAGATCTCCCCCGAGCTTCAACCTGAACCAGCATGGTGCCCAGAAGAGGACTTCGGCAGTCATCTTTTCTACACTTCCTTCCTTCGAATTTCGAACTCAGAAGTGGGGGGGACTATTATTGGGGATAAATCATACTCCTACCGAAATCCAGTTCGATGCTCGACTTAATGCAACCGATAGCCACGGAAGAGCTTCAGCGAACAGATCTTAGCCAAACTCTTTCAGTCGATCAAACTCCTCAGTGGCCGAGCTCCTTCGGACTTCCAGCGGCCGGACCTTAGCCGAACTTCTTTATCCGACCGAACTCCTCAGCGACCAAGCTTCTTCGAACTTCCAGCGGTCGGGCCTTAGCTAAACTCCTTCATCCGACTGAACTCTTCAACAGTCAAGCTTCAGTCGGACTCCTGCGAGAGCCGAACTCCCTCCGTGCTCTTCCAGTCAGACGCCTGCAGAAGCCGAACTCCCTCCAAACTTTCCCTTCAGCCGAACTCCTTCCGAGCTTCTCCTTTGGTCGAACTCCTCTGAAATTGATACATACCAAAGTCCACTGATCAATGCCTGCTTTCTTAGAGCCATGGCTATTAAATTTGGACAAATGATCACCATCAGTCTGCCACAGGCGACGCTACAGACGGTGCCCCCTCCGTGACTAATTTCGTCAGACCTCGAGCAGCCCACCACTATCGGACGATATGACTGTCACTGTCAGTCTGACGATACCATCCTCTCCGCACCAAATCTCGTGCAGCTTTGAGCGGTCCACCACCATCAATCAAGCTCTGTCTATAAAAAGGGACCCTCTAGATACGCTAACTCTAAGCTCTAAGCTTTCCTCTCCTTCTCTAAACTCTGCTGAACTCATTCCAGAGTACTTCATTTTTGTTGGCCAAAAGAGCTGACTTGATCGTCGGAGGATTCTGCCAGAGCCACTCCCACCAGCTCAGGATGAAACTTTACTTTGTAGATTTCTAGCGGCGACCTCATCCACCTTCACTTCAGCTGGATCCAACGATGACCAGATTCTGCACTAACAAATGTAATTGGATAATACGTTCCACGTCAATTTTACTGCATCGCACGTGGTGCACAAAGTATTACTTTTAGTAGAATTATAAGTTAGCTTAGCAACTCTCTTTATTGACTCTTATAAAAAAAAAAACTAGCTCCGGAGATGAGCATCATTTAGAAAGTAAGCCCTGAAAGAAAGCTTTTGTAAGGAGCCTCATAAGAGCTACCATAAGTAGTTAGAGGATTTCATGTGTTCATGCTTTCAAGGATCTTCATGAAACTCACTAAGTAGTAGTATCAAGCTTCATCATCTTAAAATTCTCAATGATATGGTGGTGGTTCTTGGCATCATGTTTCCTTGAAGAGAGAAGTGACATTAAACTTCGGAAAAGGTACGTACTATTTGTTAGGGTTGCTTCAGCCATATCCAAGCAATGGTTATGTTACTTCTCCGGCATCCAACATGGAGGTAGACATGTGCAATCTGCTCGGGCGATCAGCTCTTCTTTTTTCTAGCAGAAACGTGCATAGCCTGCCTTGTAAGAATCACATCAGGGATGTCTAATTACTTGCGAGAACTATCCTATATTACAAACAAATCTTGATGCATTATTTTATTCCTCTACGAGGGGGAATAGGTTGGACTTCCCGTCACCGGATTAAGTGTCAGAATTCACACGGCTCAACAAATGATGAGAGCGTAACGCAAACGCTTACCCAACCAAGAGCTGACCCAGCCTTTGCTACTTAAATCTACGCGTGATGATCGCGTAAAACCACCTCCCATTTTGTCCTGCTAGCCTCCAAAATTGGAACTGACTCTTGGTTCACACGCAATCCCGTCGTTTGAAATTAGAAACAGGATACCCTTATTATTATTATTATTATTTTGTTATGACTCGTTGAGGTCAAGGCAATCCACATGATGAATTTGATCATCTTCAAATCAAAATAAATTATTGCACAAGCAAGACATTACTAAATGCCAATCCAACTAGGATTTTTAATAGGTTCGTGCACCAGAGGATACTGTATAATTTTAGATGGCCACCATCAAAAGATAAACAATCGTGATAGGTGCACGTGAAATATCGTCATATATATATATATATATATATATATATATATATATATATTGTGTAGAGAATTTGTGGGCATTGAATGCTGGCTTTAACTTAGGAATCTCTTGGAAGTGTCTCTTAACACGTTGTTCTTAAGCCCTATGGCAATATTTGTCTTGTTGTCCTACCATCATTGGTTCTAAATTGTAGCTGATTTGGCTCACCCTTGCACGTTGGAGAATCCGAATCCGTCACCTTGGGGGCTGGCTGTGCTGGTGCTGGTTCGTATGCATCTCTGTCTTGGTGGGCGAATCACATGGGCGGTTGTGCCTTCTGGATTCTAATAATGGATTCATGTTGGTCTGGGCTCATGGTGAGCAGAATTCCAACTCATGCGGAAGGTTGATATAATATAATTATAGGGCTTCATAAGCATTGCTTATTGTCACAATATTCCCTCTTTGTGGTGTAGGAATCGTTGGTTGGCCCAACCTTCTATCTTGGAACTTGGAAGCTTCTTCCAATTAGCTCATGATTGTTTCGATTAGAATGTGACCATCCACCGAATGTTATCCACTTACTCATTCAAGATCAAAATTTTGTACGCTTTGGATGGATTCGATCTTGTTAATGAGGTGATAGGGCTGAGATATTTTCACTATAGGATCTGTTCTCTGTTACCTCTCTTGGTGATGTCTATTATATCCTCCACCTACCAAAGTAGAACAATAACAAGTGCATGATGGATGGAGAAGACCTAATGAAAGTAGGAACAGGACGACTCAATGATTAAATGATTTTAGAAAAAATACTAAAAAAAAAAAACAATAAATAATGTTTATAGAAAATTAGAAGTTAGAGAAGACTAGAAATTAGTAACAGGACAGCTCTTGTTGTTGTAGCTCATGGTAGAAACTTATTAGAATCCGGCAACAAAACTTTGGCTTATTTTGAGATGGAAGAAGCCTTAATTATATTGAAATTTGTATTGTGATAAGATCAATTTGAAAATGCATCCATTCTTGGATGACAAGCCTTTTGCTTAGAAGCAAAATTAAGGGTGCTTTGGTGAGGGGCTCAGATAGATCGGTCTACACATCTGCCGGTGTAAAAGATGACTCGCTAGGAAAACGGATTACTCCAATCTTCAGAGTTTTTCTTGATTTGATGCCATTCCATCTACACCACAACATAAGATTGCAGGAGATGCACCACAATCCATTGGAGGCACATTGGCAGAATAGTGGGCGCCGGTATTATGGCGAGGGGCTTAGATGCAGATCTTGGGCCTCATGATTTTGTCTTATGTAAAAAATGTCTCGCTAGGAGATATATTGCTCCGATCCCATATAAGCTAGAGTTTTTTTCAACTTAAAACTAATGTGAGACTAAGGATGCCCTCCCACCTACACCTCAGCAAAAGGTATGCTAGTAGTGTAATAGTAGATCTCACGAGCTTCATCAACGAGGAATGATGATTTTGTTAGATTTACATGAAACCTTGGGTGACATTTTCACACTACTAAATCACATCCATACGCTCTTGTGCATGTGTGGGTTTTTTCTTCAGGCTGGAAAGACGGAGGACTAACAGGGCGTGTTTAAAATGAATCATGATTTAATTTCAGACCACAAAATAGCGTTAGATAGCTGAGAGACTTGTTCCAATATTAGTGAAGCATGATTGGACCACATAGTGTAGAGTCGGTGCACGTTAAGGTCGGTCAGCTCGAACACGAAAGTCAACAATTCCATGGTAATAAGGGAGAAGATTGCAAGGGACCTCCGTGAGCCCTCCATTTGTGCATGATGGATAGAGTAGAAATTTGCTCCTTTCCTTCCCCCATTTGAATCAGCATGCTTGCAAAAGGTGATGTCCTTCTATAATTATATTTACTTTAGAAAGATTGTTAAGATAGGTCTCTCAAGGTAACCTGACCCTTCAAGCTTTCTTTAGAAGGGTCATGAAGAATTGAAGTTGGAACCTCCAGAAAAATTAATTTCATCAAGTAAAACCGACATTAGAACTAATGCTAAAAGACGAGTGCCAGGGCTGAGAAGAGCTGGAGCCTGAAACCCAGATGAACAGCCAGAGTGCCCCACTTGGCAGCAGGAGACAAGATGTCAACAAAACTCTAGCTTGTTTTGATGAGATTGCCAAAAGGTATCGAGTCATTTCTGCATCAGTGACCACCTTTATTTGGATGGAGTCCTTGGTTCATGCAACCAATCTATGTCAAATGGAGAGATTGTACAAGTGGTAAATCATTCAGTTCTACACAAATTGAGCATGGAGGCAAGGCAAAACATGGATTGAATGTGAACTTAAGCATGGATGGATCACACTCTTTTCAAGGGGATGGGAATTGGTTAGATCCAAACAAGCCATGTCATTGGACCTGCCCTTCAGAATGATTCATCACCACAAAATGCATAGGTTAAGCAATACAGCCCTGCATGCATGCGCTCGTGTTCCACCGTATATCCCGATCCATTCATGAAGCTCCACATTTCTTCCTGTCTGAAAATGACGGATATTTTTTGAATCAAAATGGAGTGAAATCAAAAAAAAATGGTCCATCAATCTCAAACACCCTATCATAGAGAGGTTACACTGGCTGGTGTATTTAGTACAAGTTTCATAAGAGGCAAAAGATATCAAGGTACAACTGCTACCATTTCACTTTGCATAGAACATTTTAATCTGATGAAGAAGCAAAAGCACTTTGGGGTTATCCATCCATGCCTTCTACAAACTTCAAAACGCATAAAGAAGAGATGAATGAGCACAAAATGGTCATGTTCCAAGATACAAAACATTTTAAAGTTAGAATGTTCGGCTCCAAATGAAGTCTAGGGCACTAGGCTTTTCTGATATTTGTCGAACATTTTTCTTGTTTAGGAAAACTACTTCTAAATTAGCTTCACTCATGTGTTATGCACTGCGATAATAAGCATATTCTTACTATAATAAAACAAAACATATTATAATGCTTGGATATTATTTATAGGTGTAAAGTGAAGTTATGCAGCCGAACCTATTCTTTTTTTAAAAGAAAAGCAATAATCATTCAATATTACTGAAACTAGATAGCTCATCAAGCAGCTTTTGGGACCACAAGACTACGGCCGACGCAAGGGAGATGCCACCTTATGCAGATAAACCTTTTTTTTTTTTTTTTTTTTTTTTGTGAATTCAGTGAATTAGATGAGGGTATTAGCTATGTGCTGAAGATAATCTTCTCACATATAAAGAAAGTCCACTGATCACATAATTAAACATAGGAGAAAGCGGTGATGATACCCTACTTTCAACAGTAAATCTTGTCAAACTTTTTACTCATAATTTTTTTTAAAAAAAAAAAAAAAAAAAAAAAACTCTTGTCAAACCCCACGGCTACAGAGTCGAACGATCAAATTAACTTGACTTGAAAGAAAGTTGAGAATCAGTTTTAGTTTTTGCAAACATCTTTAAAAAGCTTATAGCCTCAGGCACCACAGTCATTTGTCGAGCATTATGCGGCTTGTGAAACTAATTTCTGTGATTATGAGCCGCAATTGCTGACAGAAGAAGGTTTAAATCAGTGGTTAAGATAATGACACCAAAATTAAATACATACAAGTGGGAATTAGAGGGAGAGTAAGCATGGCACATCATGCACTCACGGGCCAGCCCTGCGAGACCTATTGTTATCATAGCTAGACTTGTTCACCTTCCAACAAAAAAATGTTTCTTAGTCTAAAAGTTTGCCCAACTACAGGTCAGCTTCTTACCTTTTCCAATTCCTTCCCGTCTCTCTTTGTTTTGTAGGATTGGTCGTTGCATCTCGTCCTGGTCTACTAGAGTTTATAGTCCAAATATTAGGTCTATATACTGATCTGGATCAGGTCTTTACTGGTAGATATGCTTGTTTGAATCCGATCTAATTTAGAATATGGTGAAGCATATGCAACACAGCTGAACTTAACTAGATCACTCTTACTCAAATGGATCGAATAACTAATCTCGTCTGTGATGGATTAGGTTGGATGACAGGTATATCCTATGCACATCTGTGGTGGTGGAACAACCTCCTCGTCGGCTATGATTATTTCCAGGTCCTCAGTGCTTCACCATAGCTTTTCTTTAAAAATAGAAAAAAGGAGGGAAAATTAATGTGCTTCACTAAGACGACGAAGAAAAGATTACATAAAGGAGGCACAAGGCATCTAAAGAAGCAGGGAAAAGAAAAAAGAGGAGAAGAAAAGGCAAAGGAATTACGGCTCCACTTCAAATCCTGGAGAGTCTCATATGTCAAGACCAGCATAATTCTTCTTCTTGCATGTTGTTATAATTTTTTAATGCATTGTCTTTCTCCAGGTACGATCGTACGACGAGCATCGACCAATCAAAAAGGAGAGGGAATGGTGATGAAATTGGAAGACTTGAAAATAAGACCAGTTGGAGGCACGACATAGCTTGTTTTCGTTACTTTTATTATTATTATTATTATTATTTTCTAATAGATAAATGGAATAAAAAAAAAGTGTGACCTATATCTCCTTTGCTTTAGAATGATTAGGCTGTTAAATTACCTGGTTCTTTAGTGTTGTGAAGGTAGCGACATCTTGAGGCATCATTGCATCAGGTTTCATCAAAGAGCAAGTTGAGCTGCCCCAGTTATGTCCTCTATATATTAATAAATCTTAAAAACAGAAGGTCAGACCTCCTTTACGGCTGTCCCTAGAGCCAACCCCACCAATGAGGAGGAGGTTTCCGTCGACTGGTTGGTCTTGGTCACCCATCTTTGTCCTCCCCGATCCACTTGCATGTCTGAAATCTGTTAAAAGCTACTGACCGGAGAAGCAAAAGACCAATGCCCGAGTCCTTACAACAACCGAATTCATCCCAATGGAGGGAGAAACTTTGAAGGTTGTGATTGGGTGGCCTACTTTGAGTTCCTAATATCTAGCATCATCTCAATTTAATTGTCCGATGACTAAGAAAATAGCATCGTTTGTATGATACTACCATGACTGGTTTTTTTCCAGGACACTCCCAATGAGAGAGACTCGTACACAGCAAATCAAAACGTCTATCCATAGACGGGTTGTTTAAAAAGTTTTATTTTTATTATTTTATTTTTTAAGTTTCGAGATAATTCAAAGATCTCTTGGTCAAGGATTGTTAGCTTAGTTGGCCGGTTCCTCATTAATCAACTGAGAAAATTATTCCCATAAAATGAGGCAAGTTAACATGAAAGATTTTTTTTTTTTTTTTTTGTATACAATTAATGCGAGCAACAAGCATTATTGTGATGGATGGATTAGAACAACATTATTCTTTGGTGGATGTCTTAGGCTGACTCGGTGTATTGGGACTTCCAGAAGTAGGGTTTCAAAGCTGATCACCCATTGAGATTTAGAAAGAAAGCCAGAGCATCCAATTGCTAAGGTGAATGTGTATCACAGGTAGACTACAAGTTAAGGACTTTGACCAAGTGTTGAGGTAGAAATTATTGGTTAAAATTACTCCTACCATACCTTAGACCATCCGATAAAAAGTCATCATATCATTTCATTTAGTCGCTCAAAATTTTAAAACTTTCTGCTTGGTTGAAAAATATGAATGAAAATAACATGCACGGATAACCATGATTAGCCATTTCCAATCCAACTCTTTTTCTTTTCTTTTTTTTTTTTGGTTGGATCTCACTAAATGATGTGGCAATATTTTATTGGATTAACAGGGGCTTGCTTTTATTAATGTCTAAAATGACATCAGAAAAGAAAGATCTAGTTGGAAGCTCCCGCAAAGGAAAATTTAACTCCCTCTAACTTTACTGCCATTTTTACCTCCTAGTTACAACCATATAGAACCGCATCAAAGCCAACGAAGTCACAATTCCAACCACCAATGGAGAGTCAAACAGACAAGAAAATCGGCTGATATAATTGTAAAATTTATAGCTTTTACCAATAGCATGCTTTATTGAGACACATCAAATTAATTTGGAGAGCATTAATATCTTAACATACAAAAGTCCACAGCTCATACAACATCCATTGAAAATGAACAGATGGATATCCTTCTCTAAACGCAGAGGAAAATAGATTATGCAAAACAATGTTAAAGTTCTTAAATAATTTTCCTCCCACAAAAAATCCTTCTGTTATTTGTATGTTATCCCTTCTCTTACAACCATGTGACATCTAGTACTACTAGGATATTTGTCTAAAGACAAAATAGTTGTCCAGATTTAGTGTATTGATCATGGAAGGAAACAAAAGGATAAACAGTAAAATAGTACTTTAGTACAAACATTTAGGACCAGGACACCTTCCAAATACGATACTTCTCAACCCATGAGAATGTTGTCTCCAAAGGCAGGTGAGTCAGCTGCTTCTAAACCAAGTCGAACCCAGGACTATAATTCCTGAGAGTGCAATATCCACATGTTATGATTCTAAAAAGTGAAGGCATCACAGTTCTAAAAAACGTTCGGAATGGTTTAAAAACAGACTAAGAGTCCTGGGCTTCTGATTGGCTGTTGACAATATGAGAAACAAGCTTAGAAATCTCCAAGATGGCATTCTGGACCTGATCATCATCTTGCTCTCCATGCGTAGACCATGGGGGTGGCTGCAAGCCCAATCTGTATTCACTTGTTGCTCGTTTTGCCTTTCTAGACGCAGATAATGCATTCACCATGTCTGACTGTGTCAATGCCCTAGGTCTCTGAAACATGCAACAAAAATTGCACTTGTGGAATCATTTATTACACCCATACAAAAAAGTTAAGGATAAGAGATGATAAGCAGTTTATCCAGACAACCAAAACAGAACACACCAAAATAGATAGCTTGATATTCTTGCCAAAGAAAAGGCCTGATAACCTCCACATATGCAAATATGTATGAGTGCTGGCATGCGCTCATGTGCTTTGGTGTGTGGATGTGTGTTTATTAGTTTGCCAAACCAAACTTCTTTATCTAATCACTGAAAATTATCAAAATAATATTGATTTTTAAGATATTCACAATTTTTGAACAGTCAAACAAATAATCAAAATGGAAAAAGCAATACTGATTTCTGGACTCTTGTCATACAGAATATCAGGGTAGAAATGCTACTTGCGAAATTAAAGTACATCCTTACATTTGGTTGCTTTCCCTTCTTTTCATCTTCTAGCAGGTCCCTGACAGGGAAGTAGGCTGCTTGCTTGCAGACTTCAAGTATATCAGAACCAGTGAAACCAGCACAGAGGCTGGCAATGTATTCATGATCAATGTCTTCAACCCTTTCACCCTTTAAGATAACCTTCAATATTTTTGCTCTCTCACTTTGATCGGGCGTACCAATTTCAAAGGCCTGGGTGAAACGCCTAAGTATTGCCTCATCAAGTTCTGATGGGCGGTTTGTGGCAGCAAGAACCATCACACGTGCATTTTCTGCAATAACACAAAAATAAACCTTTGAAGAAAAAAAATCAGAGCCCAATCGAGAACCATTTGGGAAATTATGATGGGTCCAAACCTTCAACAAATTTAAACTGAAATAAGTAGAAAAAACAAGAGAGAGAGAGAGAGAGAGAGAGAGAGAGAGAGAGAGAAATGCCAGGCTTATTTTCTTTGTGTTGATGTAATATCATGGCATTACATGAGATATCAATGCAGAGAATAAAATCCGATTCACCTTTTCTTTTGATATTTAGCTATTTTAGAACTTCTATGATTGTCTGCTCAAGATTATGAGAATTATATATAAGGAACATGATAGTCATGTGATTTGGATTTTGAGATTTTTAAGAGCAGACACAGAAGATTTTTCATCTTTTAATGATGCACTGTTCTCCTATTCTTCTTTATTCAATAATTAGTTTTTCAGGTTCTGCTGTACAAGTTAATGATACACTGCCTTCATATATTATAAATTCAACCACCTGAACACTGGAATTCTCCAAGATACTCAAAGTTATTAAACAAGTCTATCCACCAAAATAAACTATGACAGGAAGTTCAGAACCTGTATACTGTGGCATGATACAACATTTTATGATCTTACGGATATTGGACAGGAAGCATCATGACCCGCTTAGTTTAGCTGATGATTCATGTTCGCATGTAGATTTCTGGAAACATCTGATACAAGGCTATAAGTCTACCTCAAACCTCCAACAGGCTACATCTCTTAATAAGAGATAGCTTAAATTCACATCTTAAAATCCTCAAATAGACTACTCTGTCAGCACTCACATTGAACATATGCTTCTGTGGCATTATCTAATTCATTGATACAACCATCCAATAGGTGGAGGGCAGTGCCCAAAGGGCAAAAGTGGACATAATGATCCTAGAGATCCACTCTTCTTTCCAGCTTGGGATCAGATGGTAATAAACACTTGTATGGAAATGATATACAAAACACTGCACTGAACAGTTGAGCTAGAAAAGTACACAATTACATCACAGAATAAACAAACATCAAGGGTTATCTTGGACAAATAAGCTATCCAGGACCAAGCCTATCATTTGAGTAAAACCAGGGACTGGGACCCATATCTCCCTTAAATGAAGTGCAAGCAAAATCCTTTCCTAAAAAAACCTGCAAAGCATTCAACAGCATGTTGATGAGGATTGCATGCACAGGCAATTTAATGAATATTACCATGTTGACCATGATTGTCCTGAAAAATCATAGGAAAGATTCCCAAATCCCAAGTATATTACCAAAACATAAAATATACAAATTCTTTACCAACTTGCACATGAACCTCTTCGTCGATCAAAATAAAGACAAATGAAAAAAAAAAATTATTTAGTAAAGATTTATCAAAAAGATACTCAAGTGAATTTTTAGTGTAAAAAATGCACACACTTTACCAAATAGCAGATGATAAAACAATTTAAAGAGACAACATTTTAATCTCTGCTAGATATTAACAAATGTAATAATGCCCCTCACATAGTTTGATAAATTCCTTTACAAATCTTCTAGCTATTAGAATAAATAAATGACAATCGGAAGAGATTAAATTATCAACCTTAAGCATGAACTGGTCAATGCCCCTGTGCTCACACCATTCTTGCAGTTGAAAGATGTTCCAAGTTTGAACCTTAAGAGGCAATCCCCAATTTTTGAACCTGGCTAATTTAATACAGCTCGGCCTTCTCCGTTGCTTTTCTCATTAAAGAGTAATTCTTTATGCACCACGTGGTGTAGAAAAACTATACTGTCCCATCTGATTGGACCACATAGCCACTGCTTTCCAACGTGCATTTAATACCTACAGTTCCGCTTTTTCATTTAAAATTTTGAATGATGAAAATGCCTCTCTTCTAAAAAAATTATGACATCCTATGTTCATATTATGACATCCTACACTAAAATTATGATTTTCCGTACAGGATGTCATAATTTTCTTCTAGAAGTCATAAAAAAAGAAGGGCATTTTTGTCATTGAAAATTTTCTACATGCATTTAATACTGGTGGTTTAACTTTTTTATTTAAAATTTTGAATGACAAAAATACCCCTCCATTCTCGAAAAAATTATGACATCCTATGCCATATTATAACATCCCACGTTCAAATTATGATTTCCTATATAGGATGTCATAATTTGGTCACAAGATGTCATAAAAAAGAAAGGGATATTTTTGTCATTTAAAAATTTTATAAATTTTGAATAATGAAAATGCCCTTCTATTTTTATAACTTCTAGAAAAAAATTATGACATCCTATGCAGGAAATCATAATTTTAACATAGCATGTTATAATTTTTCATAAAAGAATGAGCATTTTCATCATTCAAAATTTCAAAAATGCGAAATTGTAAACATTAAATGCATATTGAAAAACGGTGGCTACCTAACCCAATCAGATGGAGCGGTGTAGTTTTTCTACACCACATGCGGTGTACAAAGAATTTCCCCTCGAGAAATAAAAGAAGGCCTAAAGGAGAGACCTTCTGACTTTACAAGCATCACTTGTGCACAAAGACATTGAATACAAAATTAAGACCAATGCCTTACATCTTTCAAGAAATGGGTGGCTTGACCGATAATGCTGTTGAATCAGAGATAATGAGTACAAACTGGGTAAGTTGGTTTTGATTTAGGCAAAACATTATACAACCACTACAATTTCCAGCTCTGTCTCAACTTTGCCTAATGAGGAACTCAACCACTCAACCCAGCCTCAGCTAACAATATATTTCCAACTTACAGGTAATGCGTTAGATATTGTCAAATTGAAGGATGGTATGGCTTACAAAAAAAAAAAAAACAAAAACAAAGCATGCTGGTGTGAGATCAGAAGTACCTAGTGGCTGATGGCAGACATGTTTGTTCACCATGAGAAAAGGACTTGAGATGAAAAGATGATAAGAGAAACATAGAAGTGATAACAAGAATAAGAAAGACATGCATATGAATGACCACCTCCGAATTTACCATTTGATTTATTTGTTCCTTCTAGAAAGCAGTAGGACTCCTAGCTTTGATTTATTCCAGCTGCAAACTTCTTAAACATCGCTAAAGTGACTGTCGTATTAGCATTTACTTGCTTGTGAATGTGTTCTACACACATGTAGGATTTCCTCAATATTTGAAGTAAATTCCCAAGAGAGCCTTGGCATAATTTGACTTGCATCCCAATAAAATAATTTAACAAGCCATGAATATCAAGTGGGTGTAATTTATATATGAATTATAACAAGACCTGCCAACCTTGCTACATGACCTCAATGCGTTACATAGTGAACGGCAAGTTTAAAAATCCAGAATGCAGAATAACTTGCAGATATTTTGTTGAATCACAATAGCTTTTGACATGGGAATGTGAAAATGGCCATCTTAAAATATCTTTTTCAAGAAGCATGCCTTAGTTCAACCATTAATATATTGGTTGACAATATAGTCGTACCTACTTAGAATTAATTTATGAATAAGGTAAATATCTATGCATGAACTCATGCTAGAATTCACCCTCCCAATTCCATTATACTGCAATACACAATTAAGAATCTTATAATGCCCCAGGCCTTTAAGAAAGAAACCAAAAGGATTCAAGATGTCAAAATGTAGAAAGTTCCCCCGAGTCTTGTACTGCATTAATAACAGAACATCAATATCATTTGACAGTAAATAATGTAGAAGTTTGTGAAATAATAAGATATAGAAGTGAAAATTTTGAAGAATAGATGATCCATTGTTTAGGTACTTACGGTCTGTGGTGAAACCATCCCACAAAGACATAAACTCAGTTTTCATGTTAGTTAAGGCTTCATGATCTGTTGTGCGCCGCTGTCCCAAGAAACTATCAACTTCATCAACAAAAATAATAGCAGGCTGGAGCTTATAAGCCAGAGAGAATACAGCAGCCACTGCACAAATTCCAGTGAAATACCACTGAGCTACGATTATCGAGAAAAATGAGTTATGATGTTCAATAACATTAGTATAAAAGTTTCTACAAATCAGCCCATCAAATTTTTTGCTTCTCCATCCACAACACCACAGGCATATAAAAAATTGCAAGAAATTATGTCTCCACATCATACACACCAACTTAAAAAGATCACCGATTAGGCAATCCAACAAGAGGATAGTGTCATCCATGTTGACCAATCGTTGCTCCTGTTCAGTAGGCCAACCAACATAATGACAAAACAGTACAATGTCAAACTTAAAGTCCTGACAATAAGTTGCATCAATATCAGAAGCTCTCAGCAGAAGAAAACACTGAACAAATTGTGAAGTTGCCATGCCTCTTTTAGGTTATGAACCGTGCTTCTGTAATTCCTAAGATTTCATTATTAAAGATAATTATTAAATACACAGCCTTCACATGTCTGTTATACTTAAAGCCTACCCATTATAATGTCTTGTGACATGTTTGAAACTTTGAATTCTTCATTAACCAACTTAAAATACAACTATTGCCAATAAGGTTAAGGAAATCTTCCTCAATGCTGGAAGGGAACCAAAGTTTACGTGTAAGCAAAATATTTAGGTTTTGGATATCCTTCCACCTGAGCATAACCAAAGAAATCAGCATAGTAAATGGTCCCAAAATATTCAATCAAAAAGTCCAAAATGCCAAAACTACGAAGTAAGTCTTCCGTGGATCTTTTGTCTCATTTCAAAGGCTTCTCTTGATTCTTAATTTGGCGAAATGACTACATGACAATCCAGTTAGGTGCCCATCATTCGGTGCTTGAAAGATCTTGACATGTATATACCAGCAGCCAAAATTGGAAAATAAAATGGGCTAAAGAGGAAGAAAAGTAAGCAGACTGCAGCTTCGCATAGATCTCACAGATAGATTTCCTTTATCAGTATGTTTCAACATAAATGAACAGTGAATTTTTCAGAAAACTAATTACAAAGCCTAGTCATTTGATAATATTGTGTCGAGAATTGCACTTTAAAATCTAAAGCCTCATCCTAATGTAAGCATAAAAATACATGATTTGCACAAGTATTTATATCTACATGATTTCTGTTTATCGCTTTTTGCATTTCCAGATACTAAGGATTTGTCACACACAATATTATAGCCCTTAAGTGCCTGAACTTGGAGAGTGTATTGGGATGGACTGGGAAGGGGCACAGGCCACACAGCAAAGTGAAACACTCTAAAATTTTAAGACCATGCTTCCAATTAATGATATCATAAATAGCAATGCAAGATTACAGAATGAATACATTAGTTTAAAAAAAAAAAAAATTGAGTAATAAAAGATTCTCAATTGACAAGGTAGAAATGGGTGTATGACGAAGTATAGAATTAGATGAGTCCTAGGGTTTAGAATCTAATTGCAATGTTAATCTATTCTTGTAACTAAATACAGCCATATATATTCCAGGCCATAAATTGATAAATATGAATATGAGTTCTGTTTCAACAAAAAGATATATTATTTTTTGGATTCTTCAGTGAGGTATATCTTCTGAATGTGTTTGATGCACATAATAGGGGTCATTTCAGCTGAGTTATGAAGGCTTAAGAGGATTAAAACAGGATCAAGACAAAAATGTCTCCAAGTTTTTTCTTACTAAATATTTTGGTTTCAGGTTTGACAATTTTTTGTTGATCGATGGTTAAAATTAAGCGTTGGTTTCTTAAGGTTTGAGTGACAAATTGTAAGGACGAAGCCATAACTCAGGAGATGGAATGTGGATAATGAATGAAAGAACTTTGGTTCCTTCTTTCTGCATCTCTCTCCCCTTGCATGTTTTTTTTTTTAATCTTTTAGGGAAATTTTCCATCAACTAAAGCATTAAGAATCACCTTGAAAAAGTGAAAAGGTTCACCCTGGATCATGGATTTGATGACCCCACATAGATTGTTGTGAATGTCTGAAACAAAATTCAGTTTTTTTTTTTTTTCCTCTCTCTCTCTCTAAAAAAAACTTATCTCAAATATTTTTCGAATCATAATATTGTCACCCATTCCACGACAGTAAAACAGCAAATGAAATTCCAAAGGAAAGGCTCCAACCTATGCTGAAGGTTCTGGCAACTAGGCTGTACAGCATATCACGTAAGCCTAATAATCAGCAGTATCATCAAATCTTCACTTCCCACAATACTTTCTATAGTATATAGTCCAAAATTTGCATGTACAAGCTATCAAACCATCCTGGTAAGCACAACAATACCCCAAAAATGGCGAGGCATACTGGCACAATGTCTCTTTGTGCCCTGAATTTTGAATAAAGATCCTCATATTTGCACAAATCCATACATTTTCCCGACTTTTCTTTATTAGAAGGAGAGAATACATTACTAGGAAGGAAACACATGACAAATCAACTTTTCTATGTCATTCCTAAAATCAGTAAATTTTCTAACCATAGCTCAACAGATGTGGCAGAGACAATCCCATTAAGGAAAAACATATATTTGATATAAAGACAACATATACAAAATAATGATGATTTTAGGCCATGGTAACTTTGATGAAGCTTTACACTTTACAGATCTTCAGAGAAATGGAAAAATAAATATGCATACAAATAATATGCCATCAGCAGCATTGGTGTAAAATGTGATGATTTACTTCTGTATTTGGATCCCAAATCATGAGATGCATCAAGTGAATCAGTTCATATACTGAAGAACTTATCAACATATTGATAAATTATGTACCAACTAATGCCAACTATGTTTTGTATCAAAAGTTCAATATTTTATACAACCAGCCAATCGCTGCATAAATGCAGACTTACCAAGTTTCTGAGCATCACCAAACCATTTACTCATCAGATTAGATATCCTCACATTGATAAAAACAGCTCCAGACTCTTTGGCTATAGCCTTTGCAAGCATTGTCTTTCCCGTACCTGGTGGCCCATACAACAAAACTCCTTTTTGTGGACTTAGAAGCTTTCCCTGGGCAAATAATTCAGG
Organism: Cocos nucifera; assembly: GCA_006176705.1. Taxonomy (NCBI): domain Eukaryota; kingdom Viridiplantae; phylum Streptophyta; class Magnoliopsida; order Arecales; family Arecaceae; genus Cocos; species Cocos nucifera. The sequence continues at coordinate 2,277,500 of QRFJ01000056.1, forward strand.
TCGTCGTAGAGGGAGGATAACCAGTTCAAATAATGCTTGCTTAATATTTTCTAGGCCTCCAATAGACTCAAACTCCACATCAATTTGGTCAGGATTTATAACATCACAGGCAATTACATCCTGCATTACAATACAAAATATAAGAAAGCATAGATGACAAATTCACACTAGTTTAAGAAATCTACTTTCATCTGGACATTGTATCAATAGCAACAAATTCATGAAAAATTGAAAATTTAGATGTAAATCAATATCTAGGTATGATTGATAGTGTCGGACAAGTTATTGAAAGACTCCTTGAGCCTTTTTATTCTGCATATAACAGACAATGGAATGACCAATGCCAAGGCTTGCAAGGCTCAACAATCAAAGAACAAGCCTGGTGGAAGTGATCAAAGTGGAGGCACCATTTCATTACATAGCAACAATAGTTTCCTATTGAAAATATCAGTTTTGGTGATTTCAGACCACCATGAAAGAAGCATGTTTCACATCCTTCTGTGAAATCATGGAGACTAGCACATGGTCCACATGCTAATGACAAAAAATAATCTCTCACAATAAGCTATGCAGCCCTGTTAGTCAAAACTCTTTAACAAAGCATGCCTTGAATTCGTCAATCATTGTCAACAATTTAACAGGAGCAACAGGGAAGTCTAGTTCTGCCTCTGATGGAGAACCGAAATTATGAAAAATTAAGGAAAAACACTTGGATGCAAAGTAATGAAGAGATGGCACCTTCAAATTGTACTTAAAGGGAGGGTAAAAAGAAATAATGCTAACAATGGCCCTAAGACTAGATGAGAAGAAAGCCAGAAAATTGACGTGATGTTGATGAACAATCTTAAAAAACATGTCAAACTATGAAATAGACCCAAATTTGATATCAATGAATGTTAGGCATCCCCTTAATTGAAATACTATCAATGGTGTCCCCAATAGTAATTCTTGGCAGACAGGACCCACAAAGTCGAAACCAAATAGTTGGAACAAGACTAGATGACTATGGGTATGGATATGGTAATTGAGTTAAAAAATATATGCAATCCATGCAATAACGCAAAGTGATAGACTACTCTATGCATGGCAATAGGAGCATCCTGCAGTACCACCGTTTAGATACGAGTGTGGGTGCTGCAAAATACATTTGAAAGAACTGGTATAGTATTGCAAAGCATTGATTATCTTTGACTAGTGCTAAGAAAGTAATCAAGATAGGGTCTCTTGTGCAATCATCAAGAATAAAGGGACATCTTTTAGCAACTACAGAAAAGACAGCTAATCTTTTTACTAGTTTATAGTGTGGTCTGATGAGAGAGAGTTGTCTTTTTCTGATGATAAATGAGAGAGAGTTGTCTTCAAATAGATGTCTCTCCAAATTCTACACTTGAGTAATACTCTCTAGCATCTTCATAAAAGGTAAAAAATCAAATAATTGGACAAACTTTTAATTGACAAAATCCCATTCCTATTGCAACACTTAAAATAGCCTTATTATAATCAAGGGATTTAATTAAAAAAATTCCTAACTTATTATGACTTCGACAATCTCTCGTTTTAACATCTTTTCAATTGTTGACCTCATATCACAAAAAGCTGCGCATAGAATTTTTCCCTTTACAGAATATATTCCCACTACATCTCTAACATGCCAGTAACATAAATTGACTAAAGTCTATCAACAGCAGATCCACCAAATAATAAGAGGCACAAAAACAAAACAAAAAAAGAAAGAAAGAAAGAAAGAAAACTGCCCCCAGGTACCACAAAAGGATTAAAAAATTAGAAAATAAAACAATAAAACTAGCTCTCAGATTTTTTCAAGCGACAGCTATCGACCCCCAAAATAGCATTTTTCTTTTTCTTTTTTTTTTTTAACTCAAAGCAAAAATTACCTTTGCTTTCTTTTTTTAAAGTTCTTTAAATAATCTCCCTCTTATCCACAAAATATTCTTGTTTACTATTTTTAATTAAGTGCATATGAGAGGTGGTGTATGACTTGAGAAAGACCAAAATATAGGGAGTACCTTTATCTCGATGAATAAGAACATAATTGACATGCAGTTAAGTTAGTGGATGCAAAGAAAACTAAATCAAATCTTATAAGATAATATCTAGAGTTGTGCCAAACCTAAGGGATCTTTGGACACATACATCCAGCAACAAGTGCCCAGCAAATTGATCATATATTTATTGCACCAGCTTTAGTGATCCAAAAAAATGAAAAGACCTTATTTCACATGAAGTGGTCTATAGCTCTAGACATTTTGCCCAGAGGCACCCTTGATACCCTTGATACAGTGAAAAGAATGTAACTATGGCATTATTAGTGTCACGCACAAACTCTAATAAAGCATCAGAGAAGCAGGGTGGGACGGTTGAAGGGTGCCATGATAAACTTTGTTTTGGGATGACTAAAGCAATAGTGGTATGTAGAATTGCTATTAGAAGTGTTGATCACAAAAGTCCATACTACCATCTATATGTGCAGAAATCACAAAGTTAGCTATAGTGCCTACATCCACCAAAATCAGGAATTAAAAAGTTCATTTCCAGAGGCTGACTAACCAGGGGAGAAGGGAGGTGTGAGATGGTAGAAAGAGGAGGACATCCTCAAGATAACAATGGTAATAATCAAAAACATTACTAGAAGCATATTGTATCTGGTCATCAATTGCAGCTAAGTGATCAGCAATGGTGATATCTGATCAAAGCAGGTAGAAATGGTCTCACTTTACTTTTGAGATTTGACCTACATGCAATGAAGTCAGCAAACAATAGATTTTTTGAGATAATTGTTGTCAAGACCACAGCATAGGGCAAGCATAAGTTTCATTGAGATGAAAGGCTAAAACGTCTAGAAATTGAGCATCAGAGAGCCAATAAAGAACAAGTTAATCTTCCATATAGAATGTAGTATGCCCCTGGTTGATTCAACTTGGTTGGCACTCCAGTTGGATTCAAGAAATTATGAGCTATTTTTTTTTATCATCAAGAAACATGAACAACTCAGCATCAAAACACTGGGAGAGCTCCATTATCTCGGGGATCATAATACTGCAGTATGATTGACAATTACTACTTAGACATGTGAATGAACTCCAAGAATAAGAACACAAGACTAAAGAAACAAAATATTTAAAATAAACAGCATAGAGGCAGTAAACCATTCGATCAAAATCAGATAAGAGTACAAAATGATGGATTGTACACCTACGAACTTGCTTAACAGGGTCATAAAAGAATGGCTGTGTCACAACCAAACGAGATTTATACAGTACATTAGCTAAAAAAAATTATGAGGGACAGCAAATACAGAAGCATGCGCTCCTTGAGTCCCCTTAAAATAGAACAGGTAACTCAATCCAGAAAGAGGAACTTGTTTCATTTGATCCACACGGACCATTTGAAACAACACCCTTACCTTCTCTCTTGCAATACCTTCATTACAGGGCATGTAGAATGAGGTTATTCAGGATTCTCCCGCCAACAACAGGCATTAATTTTTCCATTGCTACAAAATTAAGAGCCGCAAAACCTATCGAAACTGTCCCTTCTTATATAGTATAAATTTTCCATGGACTTGGACCATCGAGCTAATCTAATGGGACAAGTAGAATAAAGCCAAAGATACGATTTTGTCCATCAAGTTACGGTACCCGATATCGAAGAATCCTAAAACAGGAACTTGAACATTAAACTACCGACTAGAGCTTCTTCAGAAAGAAAGAAATAGCCAAAAAAAAAAATCCAGAAAGCCCTAAATCATCAAAACTTCAAACTTCTGAAGGTCAACAAGGCAAAATGCAATGCAAGAACAAGGGTTTTCAATTTTGGAACAAGATAGGTTTCCTTTCCAACACGAATTCTTAAGCCAACAAGAGAACATGAGAAACCCTAATCAATCATCAATGGAACCAATATTCACAGCAAGAGACATGAAAGAGCAAAACTAAGCGGCAGACGTTTCCAGGAAGCGCACCTCGTATTGATTGGTCTGGATCATGGGGCGGCCGAGGCGTTTGGCGATCTCCTTCTTCTGCTCGAGGGCCTTCCTGGAGGCGGCGCGGTTTGGGTCGAGCTGTCGGAGGCCGGCGAAGAGGACGAGACAGCTCAGGGCGGCGCTCGCGGCGTAAAGGACAAGCTCCTGGATAAACCTCGTCTCCGACGCCCCCATCTCTGCTTTCTCTCTCTCTCGCTTCGCTTCGCCAGGCGTCCGCGCGTCGACGGGGCTCGTCGTCGGAAGAAAGCAAGAAAAGAGAGAGCCCTTCCCTTCCCCTCTTTTGCTCCTTTTTTTTTTTTGCCCCCTTAATTTGGAGGAAGTAAAAGAGGTAGATTGGCGTTCAAGAAGAAGGCGCGACGGCAGGGCCCAAGAAGCCAGGGATGTCAACGGGTCGGGCATTACCCGCACCCGTCCTAACTCCTACATTTGTCTCGGGGCCCGTGCAAGGCCGATAGCGCCTCCAGATGACACAAAACGGTTTAGACGGATCAGATCAGATAAAGTTTTTTAAAAAATTATATAAAAATTAATTTTGATTAGATGAATCAGATCAGATAAAATTAGATTTATATATCGGGCCTGAAGGATGTAATTTGAAAAAAGTTATACAGATTTTATCATTATTTGCATCCATTTGTTGGAGATAAAGTAAAATCCATTCTGTTAAGCTTAGATTGAGTTAGATTAGACATCTAATGGCATAGGATAAATAGCTATTGCGCCAATCCATCTATATCTATGAATGAATGCCAAAAAATCTGTAAAATAAAGTCCGCACTGATTGGAGTTGGCTTCGATGGAGATCCTCCGATGCATAAATTTATGGGACAGACTGGTCGAGTGAAAAATTGAAGAGCAAGATAGTAGAGTTTGCTCTTAGAATAATTTGGTATGTCCTACCAAACTGGCTAGTATATTTTCTGTTAATGCAGAATCTGATTGATGCCGGATCGAGCTGAAGTTGGGAAAGAAGAGATCGCCATCGGTGATCTGCAAAATAAAGTCCCGTTCGGAGTCGATGGTGATGGCTCCGGCAGGATCCTCCGACGATCAAGTCAGCTCTTCTAGTCAACAGAAATGGAGTGCTAAAGAAAGAATTTGGCAGAGCTTTGAGAAGGAGAAGAGAGCTTAGAGAAAATACATCTGAAGGATCCTTTTTTATAGATGGAGCCTGTAGCAGACTGATAGTGATGGTTGTAACCGTCCGATGGTGAGCCACTCGGAGTCACGTAGAGTTTATTATGGAGAGAGGTATCCGTTACCGTGATGTGGTCATTCGTTGAGATTTAATAGTCAAAGTTCGGAGGAAGCAGGCATTGGTTGGTGAAGAGTATTGACATACATCAATTCTAGAGGAGTTCGGACTCCTAAAGGGAATATGGCTAGAGGGGATCATCCAGGAGGAATGTTAGTTAAAATCTGAAAGTAATCCACTGAAGAAATTCGGATGGAGTTCGGCTCCTGGAGGAATCCGACTAAAGGAGAAGTCCGAAAGGAGTTCGGCTCCTGGAGGCATCCGACTGAAGGAGATGTTTGAAAGGAGTTCGGCTCCTATAGGAATTTGACTGAAGAAGAAATTTGGAAGGAGTTCGACTTCTGTAAGAATCCGACTGAATGAGAGATTCGGAAGAGGTTCGGCTCCTTGAGTAATCCGACTGAAGGAGATGTTTGAAAGGGGTTCGGCTCCTGAAGAAATTCGATTGAAGGAGAGGTCCAGAAGGAGTTTGGCTCCTATAGGAATCTGACTGAAAGAGAGGTTCGATAGGGGTTCGGCTCCTAAAGGAATCCGACTGAATGAGAGGTCCGGAAGGAGTTCGGCTCCTGAAGGAATCCGACTGAAAAAGAAGTTCGGAAGGAGTTCGACTCCTGTAGGCATCCGTCTGAAGGAGAGATTCAGAAGAAGTTTAGCTCCTGGAGGAGTTCGACTGAGGAAGAAGTTCGAAAAGAGTTTGACTCCTGGAGGAGTCCGATTGAGAAAGAAATTCGAAAGGAGTTCGGCTCCTTTAGGCATCCATCTGAAGGAGAGATCCGGAAGGAGTTCGGCTCTTAAAGGAGTCCGACTGAGAAAGAAGTTCGGAAGGAGTTCGGCTCCTGTAGGAATTTGACTGAAGAAAAAGTCCGAGAGGAGTTCGGCCCGCATAGAAATCCAACTGAAGGAGAGGTTCGAAAGGAGTTCAGCACAATGGGGCTGTTGGTGCATAATCTGATTGACGCCGGATCAAGCTGGAGTTGGAGAAGAAGAGGTCGCCATCGGTAATCTGCAAAATAAAGTCCCGCCCAGAGTCGATGGTAGTGGCTATGGCAGGACCCTTCGACGATTAAGTCAGCTCTTCTGGCCAACAAAAATGGAGTGCTTGAGAAAGAATTCGGTAGAGTTTTGGAAAGGAGAAGAGAACTTTGGGGAGAAGAAGAGAGCTTAAAGAAAATGTATCAGGGTCCTTTTTTATAGACGGAGCCTATAACCGTCCGATAGTAACGGTTGTAACCGTCCGATAGTGGGCTACTTGGAGCCACATAGAGTTTATTATAGAGAGTGGTATCTGTTGTCGTGATGTGGCTGTTCGTTGAATTTAATAATCGAATTTCAGAGGAAGTTGGCGTTGGTTGGTGAAGAGCATTGACATACATCAATTCCAGAGGAGTTCGGACTCCTAAAGAGAATACGGCTAGAGGGGATCATCCGGGAGGAATGCTAGTTGAAATCTGGAAGCAATCCACTGGACGAATCCGAATGGAGTTCGGCTCTTAGAGGAATTTGATTGAAGGAGAAGTCCGAAAGGAGTTCGGCTCCTGAGGCATCCGATTGAAGGAGAGGTCTGGAAGAAGTTCGGCTCCTATAGGAATCTGACTGAAGAAGAAGTCCGAAAGGAGTTCGACTTCTGGAAAAATCCGACTGAAGGAGAAGTCCGAAAGGGATTTGGCTCCTAGAGAAATTCGACTGAAGGAGAGGATCGAAAGGGGTTTGGCTGCTGAAGGAATTTGACTGAAGGAGAAGTCCGGGAGGAGTTCGGCTCCTGTAGGAATCCGACTAAAGAAGAGATTCGGAAGGAGTTTGGCTCCTTGAGAAATTTGACTGAAGGAGAAATCCGGAAGAAGCTTGGCTCCTGTAGGAATCTGACTGAAGGAGAGATCCGGAAGGAGTTTGACTTCTGAAGGAATTCAACTGAATGAGAAGTTCGGAAGGAGTTTGGCTCCAGTAGGCATCCATCTGAAGGAAAGATCCGGAAGGAGTTCAGCTCCTGGAGAAGTCCGATTAAGAAAGAAGTCCGAGAGGAGTTCGGCTCCTGAAGGTATCTGATTGAAGAAAAAGTTCGGAAGGAGTTCGGCTCCTGAAGGAGTTCGACTAAGAAACAAATTCAGAAGGAGTTCGACTCCTTTAGACATCCATCTGAAGGAGAGATCCGGAAGGAGTTCAGCTCCTGGAGAAGTCCGACTGAGGAAGAAGTTCGAAAAAAATTTGGCTCCTGCAGGAATTCGGCTAAAGGAGGAGTCCGGAAGGAGTTTGGCTCCTATAAGAATCCGACTGAAGGAGAGGTCTAGAAGGAGTTCGGCTCCTGGAGGAATCTGATTGAAGGAGACATTCGAAAGGAGTTCCGCTCCTGTAGGCATCCGACTGAAAGAGAGGTCCGAAAGAAGTTCGACTCCTGTAGGCATCCAACTGAAGGAGAACTCTGGAAGGAGTTCGGCTCCTATTGGCATCTATTTGAAGGTGAGATTCGAAAGTTCGACTCCTGGAGGAGTCTGACTGAGTGAGAAGTCCGGGAGGAGTTTGGCTCCTGGAGACATCCAACTGAAGGAGAAGTCTGGAAGGAGTTCAGCTCTTGGAGGAATCCAACTGAAGGAGAGATCCGGAAGGAGTTTGGCTCTTGAAAGAGTCTAACTGAGGGAAAAGTCTGGAAGGATCGTCGTCGGAAAGAAAGCAAGAAAAGAGAGAGCCCTTCCCTCCCTCTTTTTGCTCCTTTTTTTTTTTTGCCCCCTTAATTTGGAGGAAGTAAAAGAGGTAGATTGGCGTTCAGAGAGGCGCGAACGGCAGGGCCCAGAAGCCAGGGATGTCAACGGGTCGGCATTAACCCGCACCCGTCCTAACTCCTACATTTGTCTCGGGCCCGTGCAAGGCCGATAGCGCCTCCAGATTGACACAAAACGGTTTAGACGGATCAGATCAGATAAAGTTTTTTAAAAATTATATAAAATAATTATTTGATTAGATAATCAGATCAGATAAAATTAGATTTATATATGCGGCCTGAAGATGTAATTTGAAAAAAGTTATACAGATTTTATCATTATTTGCATCCATTTTTGGAGATAAAGTAAAATCCATTCTGTAAGTTAGAATTGAGTTAGATTAGACATCTAATGGCATAGGATAAATAGCTATTGCGCCAATCATCTATATCTATGAATGAATGCCAAAAAATCTGTAAAATAAAGTCCGCACTGATTGGAGTTGGCTTCGATTGGAGATCCTCCGATGCATAAATTTTATGGGACAGACTGGTCGAGTGAAAAATTGAGAGCAAGATAGTAGAGTTTGCTCTTAGAATAATTTGGTATGTCCTACCAAACTGGCTAGTATATTTTCTGTTAATGCAGAAATCTGATTGATGCCGGATCGAGCTGAAGTTGGGAAAGAAAGAGATCGCCATCGGTGATCTGCAAAATAAGTCCCGTTCGGAGTCGATGTGATGGCTCCGGCAGGATCCTCCGACGATCAAGTCAGCTCTTCTAGTCAACAGAAATGGAGTGCTAAAGAAAGAATTTGGCAGAGACTTTGAGAAGGAGAAGAGAGCTTAGAGAAAATACTCTGAAGGATCCTTTTTTTATAGATGGAGCCTGTAGCAGACTGATAGTGATGGTTGTAACCGTCCGATGGTGAGCCACCTCGAGTCACGTAGAGTTTATTATAGGAGAGAGGTATCCGTTACCCGTGATGTGGTCATTCGTTGAGATTTAATAGTCAAAGTTCGAGGAAGCAGGCATTGGTTGTGAAGAGTATTGACATACACAATTCTAGAGGAGTTCGGACTCCTAAAGGGAATATGGCTAGAGGGGAATCATCCAGGAGGAATGTTAGTTAAAAATCTGAAAGTAATCCACTGAAGAAATTCGGATGGAGTTCGGCTCTGGAGGAATCCGACTAAAGGAGAAGTCCGAAAGGATTTCGGCTCCTGGAGGCATCCGACTGAAGGAGATGTTTGAAAGGAGTTCGGCTCCTATAGGAATTTGACTGAAGAAGAAATTTGGAGGAGTTCGACTTCTGTAAGAATCCGACTGAATGAGAGATTCGGAGAGGTTCGGCTCCTAGAGAAATCCGACTGAAGGAGATGTTTGAAAGGGGTTCGGCTCCTGAAGAAATTCGATTGAAGGAGAGGTCCAGAAGGAGTTTGGCTCCTATAGGAATCTGACTGAAAGAGAGGTTCGATAGGGGTTCGGCTCCTAAAGGAATCCGACTGAATGAGAGGTCCGGAAGGAGTTCGGCTCCTGAAGGAATCCGACTGAAAAAGAAGTTCGGAAGGAGTTCGACTCCTGTAGGCATCCGTCTGAAGGAGAGATTCAGAAGAAGTTTAGCTCCTGGAGGAGTTCGACTGAGGAAGAAGTTCGAAAAGAGTTTGACTCCTGGAGAGTCCGATTGAGAAAGAAATTCGAAAGGAGTTCGGCTCCTTTAGGCATCCATCTGAAGGAGAGATCCGGAAGGAGTTCGGCTCTTAAAGGAGTCCGACTGAGAAAGAAGTTCGAAAAGGATTCGGCTCCTGTAGGAATTTGACTGAAGAAAAAGTCCGAGAGAAGTTCGGCCCGCATAGAAATCCAACTGAAGAGAGGTTCGAAAGGAGTTCAGCACAATGGGCTTGTTGGTGCATAATCTGATTGACGCCGGATCAAGCTGGAGTTGGAGAAGAAGAGGTCGCCATCGTAATCTGCAAAATAAAGTCCCGCCCAGAGTCGATGGTAGTGGCTTGGCAGGACCCTTCGACGATTAAGTCAGCTCTTCTGGCCAACAAAAATGGAGTGCTTGAGAAAGAATTCGGTAGAGTTTTGGAAAGGAGAAGAGAACTTTGGGGAGAAGAAGAGAGCTTAAAGAAAATGTATCAGGGTCCTTTTTATAAGACGGAGCCTATAACCGTCCGATAGTAACGGTTGTAACCGTCCGATAGTGGGCTACTTGGAGCCACATAGAGTTTATTATAGAGAGTGGTATCTGTTGTGTGATGTGGCTGTTCGTTGAATTTAATAATCGAATTTCAGAGGAAGTTGGCGTTGGTTGGTGAAGAGCATTGACATACATCAATTCCAGAGGAGTTCGGACTCCTAAAGAGAATACGGCTAGAGGGATCATCCGGGAGGAATGCTAGTTGAAATCTGGAAGCAATCCACTGGACGAATCCGAATGGAGTTCGGCTCTTAGAGGATTTGATTGAAGGAGAAGTCCGAAAGGAGTTCGGCTCCTGAGGCATCCGATTGAAGGAGAGGTCTGGAAGAAGTTCGGCTCCTATAGGAATCTGACTGAAGAAGAAGTCCGAAAGAGTTCGACTTCTGGAAAAATCCGACTGAAGGAGAAGTCCGAAAGGGATTTGGCTCCTAGAGAAATTCGACTGAAGGAGAGGATCGAAAGGGTTTGCTGCTGAAGGAATTTGACTGAAGGAGAAGTCCGGGAGGAGTTCGGCTCCTGTAGGAATCCGACTAAAGAAGAGATTCGGAAGGAGTTTGGCTCCTTGAGAAATTTGACTGAAGGAGAAATCCGGAAGAAGCTTGGCTCCTGTAGGAATCTGACTGAAGGAGAGATCCGGAAGGAGTTTGACTTCTGAAGGAATTCAACTGAATGAGAAGTTCGGAAGGAGTTTGGCTCCAGTAGGCATCCATCTGAAGGAAAGATCCGGAAGGAGTTCAGCTCCTGGAGAAGTCCGATTAAGAAAGAAGTCGAGAGGAGTTCGGCTCCTGAGGTATCTGATTGAAGAAAAAGTTCGGAAGGAGTTCGGCTCCTGAAGGAGTTCGACAAAGAAACAAATTCAGAAGGAGTTCGACTCCTTAGACATCCATCTGAAGGAGAGATCCGGAAGGAGTTCAGCTCCTGGAGAAGTCCGACTGAGGAAGAAGTTCGAAAAAAATTTGGCTCCTGCAGGAATTCGGCTAAAGGAGGAGTCCGGAAGGAGTTTGGCTCCTATAAGAATCCGACTGAAGGAGAGGTCTAGAAGGAGTTCGGCTCCTGGAGGAATCTGATTGAAGGAGACATTCGAAAGGAGTTCCGCTCCTGTAGGCATCGACTGAAAGAGGGTCCGAAAGAAGTTCGACTCCTGTAGGCATCCAACTGAAGGAGAACTCTGGAAGGAGTTCGGCTCCTATTGGCATCTATTTGAAGGTGAGATTCGAAAGTTCGACTCCTGGAGGAGTCTGACTGAGTGAGAAGTCCGGGAGGAGTTTGGCTCCTGGAGACATCCAACTGAAGGAGAAGTCTGGAAGGAGTTCAGCTCTTGGAGAATCCAACTGAAGGAGAGATCCGGAAGGAGTTTGGCTCTTGAAAGAGTCTAACTGAGGGAAAAGTCTGGAAGGAGTTCGTCTCTTGGAGGCATCTGACTGAAGGAGGAGTCTGGAAGGAGTTTGGCTCCTAGAGAAATCCGACTGAAGGAGAGATTCGAAAGGAGTTCGACTCCTAGAGGAGTCCGACTGAGGTTCGACCACTAGAGGAAAATTTTTTGATTGAAGCTCTTCCATAATTATCGATTGCGTTAGGCTAAGCATTAGACCGAACTTCGACGGGAGCGGGAGTTATCCCCTATAATAGTCCATCCACTTTCGAGTTCGAAATTCGAAGGAAGGGAGTACAAAAAAGACGACTGTCGAAGTTCTTTTTCAGGCTCTACACCCGTTGAGGTTGAAGCTCGGAAGGAGATCTTATCTCTTGTTGATGTAGAAGCTCGGGGAGATCTTATCTCCAACCGAGGTTGAAGAAAATCTTATCTCCTATTGACGTAGAAGCTTGGGGAGATCTCATCTCCAGTCAAGGTTGAAGAAGATCTTATCTCCTGTTGAATATGAAGCTTGGAGAGATTGAAGGGAAATCCTGATTTTCTGGTCCAGGTTCGTCCAGATCTGATTAGATCAAGAGATATATTTCAAAAATTTTTTCTTGATCTCAATCAGATCTTTATATGTTTTAGATCTGATTCTTATTATTTTAATAAATAAAATAAAACAAGATAAATTAAATCAAATTCAATTTACCTGATTTGGGTAATCCTTTACCTGTAGATGATCCTGATTGCAGCGGAAGGTTCTGGATCTAAGCCACGCAAGCGCCTGGCCTCTACCGGTATCCACTCGGGTTGGATCTGGAGAACCTCTTCTTCTCTATCACACCTCCAAAAATCAGATCTGGATCTGATCTGGAGGATCTTCAAAACTCTTTTGAAGATCTGCAGTCGTCCTTTTGCAGCAGCGCAACCTTCTTGATTTTGATCGCCTTTTCTTGATCTGAATCGCACCAACCTAAATTCAAAACACTTTTGGACGTGGATAGCAAGGGGAGAAGAGACTATGGCGTGGAGAAGGAGGGGAGAGGCAGCCTTGGGGCGTGTCTAATAGCATTGGAATTAGGGTTGGGCGCAGGGTCTTATTTATAGACCTCTTATGATCCAACTCCTCTTCCTCTCAACCAATCACAACCCTTTGTGAAATCAGATCTAAATCTGATTGGTTGGAATAGAGACCCCTGGATTCCTCCTTAGAGGGCGCCTAAGATCAGTCAAACTGGATTCTTAGTAGAACTCTGATTGGAATCCAAAAGGGAGGTGGAGTCCTTGTCCAACAAGGACTCCTAGGCGCCTCCTACTTGGGCTCACGCACCCCTTGGCGTGCGCCCTCTCCTTGCCAGGTTCTGGCAGGGGGACAAGCCCCCCACCAGCTCTCCAATAGGTGCATGACATGTGGTCAAAAATCAAAAGGTGAATGATCAACGTTTGACCAGTCAAAGGTAGACTTTTGACCAAAGTCAAAGAACAAGAAATGGCAGGTGACCAAAAATGGTAGGTAATGTCTTACAAATAAGACAACCTATTCTGACTTGGACAACCTCCAGTCAGACCATATGAAGGCCTCTGATTGAGCACAAACTCCTTTGGCTCAGTTAGGACAACTTATTTATGATAGTAAAAGAAGAACGTTAGGTTCAATCGAGTGCTAGCACGATTTCCTTGAACCTAATTGAATCTCATTCAGATCAATTAAACTAGATCAGTTCAATTGATGATCACCAGATTCAAACCCTTGTTTGTGTGACCCAGTTAGGTTCAGTTCTGTATGGTAATGGGATATGTCATGATCTCTATCATAGACATCATCGAAACTCCTTTCGATGGATCAGAACTCTTCTGATTCGAACAGCTAGAATGATCGATCATCTAAATCATTCTAATTGCTCCCAAAATCCACCAGTGACACCTAGCAGTATATGGTGGCAACCCATCAGAGCTGAATGTGAACCTCTTGGTGCAGCTACCTGTGTGATTCAGTCTTCTATCTTGAGCCCCGATCAGATTAGGGTTAAGGAACTCGTCAAACCCTAGTCTCTGTCATATGATGTAATCATTCGATTCGAGTCCAATGTGAAAATCTAAATAGAAACTCTTTCTATTATTTCACTCTACCATGGCCATGGATTTCTGGACTTGATTCTCATGATCATCATAGGGCTACTCTCTACCAACCCCGAGGTAGATAGATCCCATCTGATGCAATCCAGTTCCTACAATGAACATGCTATAGCCAACATACACCTCAGGGTTTCATATGGCTAGGAGACCGAGTAATGGTGTAGTCAAACTATAACATCCTCAAGGTGAACTGCCGATGCATCTCAGGTCAAAGAACCAGACACACTACTGCAGCATCGAGTCTGTCATTGATGAGAAGGTAGACTCCCTAATGACTACTCGAGGTGGTCACGCTCAGTGCCCTCGTTCTCTAACGAGTACCTGTACTCTCGCTCCGGTGTCTCCACACCGTAGATTCAAGACTCATCTACTAAAGAGAAGCGATCATACACCAACCTTCCGAATCAATCACCATCCTCGTGATGATCCTATGGTCAGGAGCTGTTTATGAGTTAATAATGATTATTCATGTCTTAAATTTTCAACTCTTGAAAATATGAATTATCATTACCATTAACTCAAAGGATGTATCACAGACACTAAATACACATATGTGATAGAAAATAACCCATTTTATTGATTATAGTCAAAATTAATTTTGCCCCTAGAAGTGTATTACAAGTGTCAGCCAATTCTGGCTTCTAGGGCACATATATCTAACAATCTCCCACTTATCCTAAAGCCAATTGGCTACAAGTCTAAGTCCCATCTTCTCAAGGTGGGCTTCGATCTTCTGCTGGCCCAACGGCTTTGTAAGTGGGTCTGCCATATTATCTGCGGAGTTGACTCTCTTGACCTCAACGTAACCTTTCTCAAGGTAATCGCGGATGAGATGGTATCACCGTTTGCTAGAAACTCTTCCAGCATAAACAGTCTGCCAGATGTCGACTTTCGATCATCTATATCGGACATGAAGTCCGAGTCAGTGTATCCCTGGACTTGGAGTTCTCCGTTACCAAAGACCAGCATCATATCCTTAGTTCTTCTCAAGTACTTAAGGATACATTTCACAGAAGTCCAGTGTTCTTCACCTGGATTTGACTGATATCTGCTTGTGACACTCACAGCATGGGCTATATCAGGTCGTGTACATAGCATGGCATACATGAGGTTCCCTATTGCAGAAGCATAAGGGATCTTGCTCATGCGTTCTATTTCCTCAGGTGTGCTGGGGCACATCTTCTTGGAAAGATGAATACCATGTCTGAAGGGTATTAATCCCCTCTTAGAGTTTTTCATACTAAACCTCTTTAGTACTTCCTCTATGTACATCTTCTGTGAAAGTCCTAGCATCCTATTCGGTCTATCTCTATTGACCTTAATTCCTAGAATAAAGGATGCTTCACCTAGGTCTTTCATGGAGAATTCCTTGGACAACCACATCTTGACTGATGTCAACATGGGAATATCATTCCCAATAAGGAGGATGTCATCCACGTACAATACGGGAAAGACAACAGCGCTCCACTGACCCTTTTGAAAACACATGGTTCCTCTTCATTTTTGATGAAACCAAACTTTTTGTTCACATCATTGAAACGAGTGTTCCAGCTCCGAGATGCTTGCTTAAGTCCATATATGGACCTTTGCAGCTTGCAAACCTTGTGATCAGTATCACTGGATGTGAAACCTAGCGGCTGTTCCATATAGATATCTTCCTCAAGATATCCATTTAGGAATGCCGTTTTCACGTCCATTTGCCATATTTCATAATCGAAATAGGCTGCAACGGCAGGCAATGTGCGGATGGATTTTAGCATAGCTACCGGGGAAAAGGTATCCTGATAGTCAATGCCTTCGCGTTGACTATAACCTTTTGCCACCAGTCTAGCCTTGAATGTCTCCACATTCCCATCTGCACCAATCTTTCTCTTGAAGATCCATTTACACCCAATAGGTACTATACCTTCTGGTGGATCTACCAAGGTCCAGACTTGATTTGAGTGCATCGAGTCAATCTCTGACTTCATTGTCTCAAGCCATTTCTTGGAGTCGATATCTGATATCGCCTCGTTGTAGGTTTTGGGATCATCTCCATGAGCACCATTACCTACGAGGAACATTTCTTCTACATCCTCTGAAATAATACCTAAGTATCTTTCAGGGGGACGGGAAACTCTTTCCGATCTATGAGGTGGAGGAGGTAGTGTTCTTATTGGCTCAACCTGATTTGGTTCCACTTGGTCCTTAGCTCTTTCCACTTGTGAGACTTTCTCATCAAGCTTAATCTGCTTTCCAATGCCACTATCTTGAATAAACTGTTTTTCAAGAAATATGGCATGTCGACTCACAATCACATTATGGTCTTCTGGAATGTAGAAATAGTATCCAATGATCTTTAGGATATCCTATGAATCGAGCTCTAAAGGACCTAAACTCTAACTTGTCCTTTGTTGTCTTTTACATGAGCCGGACAACCCCAAATTTGAGATGACTCAGACTTGGTTTCTTACCGTGCCATATCTCATACGGTGTGGTAGGAACGGTTTTAGAGGGAACCCTATTCAGTAAATAGATTGAAGTTAATAATGAATGTCCCCAAAGAAAATCTGGGAGGTCTGTGAAGCTCATCATGGATCGAACCATATCCAATAGAGTCCGATTTCTCCGTTCTGAAACCCCGTTGAGTTGAGGTGTTCCTGGTGGAGTCCATTGAGAGACTATGCCATTTTCCTTAAGATAGTCTAGGAATTCCCGGCTAAGGTATTCACCTCCTCGATCTGATCGAAGAACCTTAATGGTTTTCCAGTTTGTTTTTTCTACTTCATGTCTGAATTCTTGAACTTTTCAAAGGCTTCAGCTGTGGTCTCATAAGATACATACACCATACCTAGACAGATCATCGGTAAAGGTAATGAAGTAGAAAAATTGCCTCTAGCCGGCACATCGAATGGGCCGCACACATCAGTATGTACTAGGGCAAGGAGATCTGTGGCCCTCTCCCCATGTCCAACAAAAGGGAGTTTAGTCATTTTGCCTTGAAGACAAGATTCACAAGTTGGATATGACTCAAAAGTCAATGGACTCAATAGCCCATTTTTCTCCAATTTGTTAATCCTATCTTCTGCTATATGACCTAATCTCAGGTGCCATAGATATCTGTCGTTTGAACTATCCCTAGGTCGTTCGGCATTCACGTTTTGCTCGATAGTTAAAACAGGTACATCAATATGCAACTGATAAAGACCATTAACAAGGAAATCATTTACAATTTTATTTCTTTCATAAAGAATGTTACAATGGTCCTTAAAGAAGGTGATCACATAACCTTCTTGTGCTAAGCATGAAACAAAAATCAAATTCCTGCTAGCTGCAGGCACATAATAACAGTCTTTTAAAACTAAGTCTAAACCAATGGTAATCGCAGAGGGTATGTTCCCACGGCTACTGCAAACAACTCTTGCTCCATTACCGATGCGTAGGATCATATCTCCATCCCTCAGCCTCCTGCTATCCTCAAGACCCTACATAGAAGTGCACAGATGAGCACTAGAACCAGAGTCAAGCACCCAACTGGATGCAGAAGAAACCGTAAGGTTAGACTCAATAACGAGCATAACTCCAGAAGGACCTTCCTTCTTGTTCTTCAGGGTGGCAGCAGTATACAGTAGGGCAGTTCGCTTCCAATGGCCGTCGCTATTGCAATGGAAATACTTTCCTTTGCCATCGACCTTCTTCTTCGGTTTTTGCCTTCTTCTTCTTTGATCCTTCTACCTTTTGCTTTTCAACAGACTTCTTTTCTTCCATAAATTTTCTTTTGGAAGTAAGTCCGTTTCATAGCAAGAACTGAGCCTTTAGAACCTTTCATAGAAAGCTCAGCGGTAACCAGCATATTCATCAACTCGGCCAAGGAATTTTGAAGTTTATGCATGTGGTAATTCATGATGAATTGCCCATATGCATCAGTCAAGGATTGCAGAATAATATCGTTCTGTAAGTCCAAGTCCAACTTCACACCGAGCTTCTCAAGCTCTTCCATGTCCTTGATCATTGTCAGACAGTGATCTTGGACTGACTGCCCATCACGCATCTTAGCCTTAAAAAGTCGTTTTGTGACTTGATATTTGGCTGCGCGACTCTGTTCACCAAACATCTCCTGTAGGTGAGCCAATATTTGGCGAGCAGTCCCGATATCTTTATGTTGGCGCTGGAGCTCATCAAACATCGAGCCCAACATGTAGTATCTGGCCTTATTGTCTTCGTCAATCCATTTTTCCAGAGACGCTTTCTGTTCAGTGGATGGACGAGCTGGTAAGGTGGGAGGGTCCTGGTCCAAAACATGTGTTAACTTCTCTGAACCCAAAATAATTTTGTAGTTCCTGAGCCAATCTTTATAATTGGGTCCAGTCAGTCTATGTGTGTCTAGGATACGTGCCAGTGGGTTGGACGCAGACATTTTCCTGTAGAGAGTCAAAGATTCTAGTTAGATACTGTAATTTTGACTTGACCAATTTGTTTAGGGATTTTATTTTTAAACAAATTAGCTCCCACTATTTTCTCGGATCCCTACACCCTCCTCTGTGAGAGATGCGAAAATCTCGCGATTGATGATTTCTAGTGGGTGGTGCGGTCTCACCAACTGACTCATCACCTCACCTAACAGTTATTGGTGATGGATTAGCCAATGAGTGAACAACTCTTGTTCAATGATTCTCTAATCATGGTGCACCCAAACTTGGTCTCTAATTCATGAATCAACCGTATCCGGAATATTGATCCACTCCTTAGTTAAGTCAGACCCACCATTTGCATAGACTGGGTTCCTAATTGGGTCTCTCACCGTATCTGAAATATTGAGCCCAACTCATCCTCCAGCCCATAGCATCCAATGCCTAATAGACATGGTTGCGTCTTCCCGGTGCAATTGAGCCACTGTATCCAACCGAGAACAATCAACCCGGGAAGGGCCCGCACGTCTACAATGGTGGAAGACCTCGGACTTAATCTTTTCTTAGGGAGAATTGATTCAGGTCTCATTAAACTAGACTTGGCTTAGTCATAACAATTATGACTAACCTAGTGGCATGGTCAGCTGATTATTGACCACCTCAGATCAGAACTGTGTCAACAGATATGGCCAGGTAAGTGAGACCGGTGGAAGGAATATGCCGTTAACTCGCACAAGAACGCATTCAGGTCGAGTAGCTTCCAATTAAAAACCAATCGGTCGTCTGTGCCAAACTTACCTTAGACACCAAATTGTTGAGTCAGAACCAATTGGGTAGCCTACAATCCAGACTCTATATTTCTCTTGAGCCTAATTCAGTTCTTCATGTTAGCTGACTATCAGTGAACCAGACTTGATGGTATAGTGATCACTTAATCAATTAGCATTGTGATCCATTAACCAACTTTGATTCGTTTATCACGCTTAGACTAATAGTCTACCAAGTCGAACCAGTATTATGAATATATCTTAGATCTAAAATTCTCAATTTTAGACCTAATTAATATTCCATAAACTTAATTCTTAATTAAGTTGGGTTCATAAATAAAATATGCACTATAAATCCTAGGGTTTCAGGATCTAGGGTTTTGCAGAAAGTAAGTTTTGGATTTCTGATTAAGGACGAACACGAGCACCCCTACACGTCATAAGAACACCCCATCGAATGGGAAGAGAGGCCTTTAAACCCTTCTTCGTTCTTATGACCGGACGGCCAAGAGGAATGCCTTAATCAGGAACATGTAAATCTACAAAACAGTTATAGATCTATATCATATATCTCATATACAAATTTAGATCTAATCAAGGCATATTTTGCATACATCTCATGTATCAAATCATGCATGTTTTCAGATCTAAATTATCTCATAATAATCTAAAAAATTAGATTTAAATTGATCTAATCAAAATAAATTCTAATCTAGATAATTATGTAGAACTATTCTACAACTAGTCTAGACATGCATCAATCATATCTCATATGATATTTAAAATTAAATAATTTTTATTTGCTATTTATCAGATGTTATTATAACACTTATAATATCAGAAAATAGTAAATAAGAAGATCTAAAATATGATTTAATCAGATTAAATCAAAGACATGCAAAACTATTCTATAGAACTATTCTATTCTAGAACTAGTCATGCATATCTTCATGTTCTTAGATCCAAATCATTTAATTTTAATTTTTCTGATTTTAGATCTGATCACATCTCATGCGACATCTGAAATCACTTTATTTTTTAATTAAAATAAAATTAAAATCAGATCTAAACAATTTAGAATCATGGCTCTGATACCAGTTGAAGGGAAATCCTGATTTTCCGGTCCAGGTTCGTCCAGATCTGATTAGATCAAGAGATATATTTCAAAAATTTTCTCTTGATCTCAATCAGATCTTGATATATTTTAGATCTGATTCTTATTATTTTAATAAATAAAATAAAACAAGATAAATTAAATCAAATTCAATTTACCTGATTTGGGTAATCCTATTACCCTGTAGATGATCCTGATTGCAGCGGAAGGTTCTGGATCTTAGCCACGCAAGCGCCTGGCCTCTACCGGTATCCACTCGGGTTGGATCTGGAGAATCTCTTCTTCTCTATCACACCTCCAAAAATCAGATCTGGATCTGATCTGGAGGATCTTCAAAACTCTTTTGAAGATCTGCAGTCGTCCTTTTGCAGCAGCGCAGCCTTCTTGATTTTGATCGCCTTTCCTTGATCTGAATCGCACCAACTAAGTCCAAAACACTTTTGGACGTGGAGAGCAAGGGGAGAAGAGACTATGGCATGGAGAAGGAGGGGAGAGGCAGCCTTGGGGCGTGTCTAATAGCATTAGAATTAGGGTTGGGCGCAGGGTCTTATTTATAGACCTCTTGTGATCCAACTCCTCTTCCTCTCAACCAATCACAACCCTTTGTGAAATCAGATCTAAATCTGATTGGTTGGAATAGAGACCCCTGGATTCCTCCTTAGAGGGCGCCTAAGACCAGTCAAACTGGATTCTTAGTAGAACTCTGATTGGAATCCAAAAGGGAGGTGGAGTCCTTGTCCAACAAGGACTCCTAGGTGCCTCCTACTTGGGCTCACGCCAACCTTGGCGTGCGCCCTTCTCCTTGCCAGGTTCTGGCAGGGGGACAAGCCCCCACCAGCTCTCCAATAGGTGCATGACATGTGGTCAAAAGTCAAAAGGTGAATGGTCAACGTTTGACCAGTCAAAGGTAGACTTTTGACCAAAGTCAAAGAACAAGAAATGGCAGGTGACCAAAAATGGTAGGTAATGTCTTACAAATAAGACAACCTATTCTGACTTGGACAACCTCCAGTCAGACCATATGAAGGCCTCTGATTGAGCAAAAACTCCTTTGGCTCAGTCAGGACAACTTATTTATGATAGTAAAAGAAGAACGTTAGGTTCAATCGAGTGCTAGCACGATTTCCTTGAACCTAATTGAATCTCATTCAGATCAATTGAACTAGATCAGTTCAATTGATGATCACCAGATTCAAACCCTTGTTTGTGTGACCCAGTTAGGTTCAGTTCTGTATGGTAATGGGATATGTCATGATCTCTATCATAGACATCATCGAAACTCCTTTCGATGGATCAGAACTCTTCTGATTCGAACAGCTAGAATGATCGATCATCTAAATCATTATAATTGCTCCCAAAATCCACCAGTGACACCTAGCAGTATATGGTGGCAACCCATCAGAGCTGAATGTGAACCTCTTGGTGCAGCTACCTGTGTGATTCAGTTCTTCTATCTTGAGCCCCGATCAGATTAGGGTTAAGGTGAACTCGTCAAACCCTAGTCTCTGTCATATGATGTAATCATTCGATTCGAGTCCAATGTGAAAATCTAAATAGAAACTCTTTCTATTATTTCACTCTGCCATGGCCATGGGCTTCAGGACTTGATTCTCATGATATCATAGGGTACTCCTCTCCCATCGAGGTAGATAGATCCCATCTTGATGCAATCCAGTTCCTACAATGAACATGTCCACAGCCAACATACACCTCAGGTTCCATATGGCTAGGAGATCGAGTAATGGTGTAGTCAAACTTAACACCCTCAAGGTGAACTGCCGATGCATCTCAGGTCAAAGAACCAGACACACCTACTGCAGCATCGAGTCAGTCATTGACGAGAAGGTAGACTCCCTAATGACTACTCGAGGTGGTCACGCTCAGTGCCCTCGTTCTCTAACGAGTACCTGTACTCTCGCTCCGGTGTTTTCACATCATAGACTCAAGACTCATCTACTAAAGAGAAGCGATCGTACACCAACCTTCTGGATCAATCACCATCCTCGTGATGATCCTATGGTCAGGAGCTGTTTATGAGTTAATAATGATTATTCATGTCTTAAATTTTCAACTCTTGAAAATATGAATTATCATTACCATTAACTCAAAGGATGTATCACAGATACTAAATACACATATGTGATAGAAAATAACCCATTTTATTGATTATAGTCAAAATTATAATTTTGCCCCTAGAAGTGTATTACAAGTGTCAACCAATTCTGGCTTCTAGGGCACATATATCTAACAGAGATATCATCTTCAGTCGAGATTGAAGGAGATCTTATCTCCTGTTGACGTAGGAATAGAAGCTCGGAGGAGATCTTATCTCCAACTAAGGTTGAAGGAGATCTTATCTTCTGTTGACATAGAAGCTCAGGGAAGATCTTATTTTCAGTCGAGGTTGAAGAAGATTTA
>QRFJ01000056.1:2299861-2584049 GCA_006176705.1 Cocos nucifera
AGGAAGTTTCGTCTCTTGGAGGCATGCTGACTGAAGGAGGAGTCTGGAAGGAGTTTGGCCTAGAGAAATCCGACTGAAGGAGAAGATTCGAAAGGAGTTCGACTCCTAGAGGAGTCCGACTGAGGTTCGACCACTAGAGGAAAATTTTTTGATTGAAGCTCTTCCATAATTATCGATTGCGTTAGGCTAAGCATTAGACCGAACTTCGACGGGAGCGGGAGTTATCCCCTATAATAGTCCATCCACTTTCGAGTTCGAAATTCGAAGGAAGGGAGTACAAAAAAGACGACTGTCGAAGTTCTTTTTCAGGCTCTACACCCGTTGAGGTTGAAGCTCGGAAGGAGATCTTATCTCTTGTTGATGTAGAAGCTCGGGGGAGATCTTATCTCCAACCGAGGTTGAAGAAAATCTTATCTCCTATTGACGTAGAAGCTTGGGGGAGATCTCATCTCCAGTCAAGGTTGAAGAAGATCTTATCTCCTGTTGATATAGAAGCTTGGGAGAGATTGAAGGGAAATCCTGATTTTCTGGTCCAGGTTCGTCCAGATCTGATTAGATCAAGAGATATATTTCAAAAATTTTTTCTTGATCTCAATCAGATCTTTATATGTTTTAGATCTGATTCTTATTATTTTAATAAATAAAATAAAACAAGATAAATTAAATCAAATTCAATTTACCTGATTTGGGTAATCCTATTACCCTGTAGATGATCCTGATTGCAGCGGAAGGTTCTGGATCTAAGCCATGCAAGCGCCTGGCCTCTACCGGTATCCACTCGGGTTGGATCTGGAGAACCTCTTCTTCTCTATCACACCTCCAAAAATCAGATCTGGATCTGATCTGGAGGATCTTCAAAACTCTTTTGAAGATCTGCAGTCGTCCTTTTGCAGCAGCGCAACCTTCTTGATTTTGATCGCCTTTTCTTGATCTGAATCGCACCAACCTAAATCCAAAACACTTTTGGACGTGGAGAGCAAGGGGAGAAGAGACTATGGCGTGGAGAAGGAGGGGAGAGGCAGCCTTGGGGCGTGTCTAATAGCATTGGAATTAGGGTTGGGCGCAGGGTCTTATTTATAGACCTCTTATGATCCAACTCCTCTTCCTCTCAACCAATCACAACCCTTTGTGAAATCAGATCTAAATCTGATTGGTTGGAATAGAGACCCCTGGATTCCTCTTAGAGGGCGCCTAAGATCAGTCAAACTGGATTCTTAGTAGAACTCTGATTGGAATCCAAAAGGGAGGTGGAGTCCTTGTCCAACAAGGACTCCTAGGCGCCTCCTACTTGGGCTCACGCCACCCTTGGCGTGCGCCCTTCTCCTTGCCAGGTTCTGGCAGGGGACAGGCCCCCACCAGCTCTCCAATAGGTGCATGACAATGTGGTCAAAAATCAAAAGGTGAATGATCAACGTTTGACCAGTCAAAGGTAGACTTTTGACCAAAGTCAAAGAACAAGAAATGGCAGGTGACCAAAAATGGTAGGTAATGTCTTACAAATAAGACAACCTATTCTGACTTGGACAACCTCAGTCAGACCATATGAAGGCCTCTGATTGAGCACAAACTCCTTTGGCTCAGTTAGGACAACTTATTTATGATAGTAAAAGAAGAACGTTAGGTTCAATCGAGTGCTAGCACGATTTCCTTGAACCTAATTGAATCTCATTCAGATCAATTAAACTAGATCAGTTCAATTGATGATCACCAGATTCAAACCCTTGTTTGTGTGACCCAGTTAGGTTCAGTTCTGTATGGTAATGGGATATGTCATGATCTCTATCATAGACATCATCGAAACTCCTTTCGATGGATCAGAACTCTTCTGATTCGAACAGCTAGAATGATCGATCATCTAAATCATTCTAATTGCTCACAAAATCCACCAGTGACACCTAACAGTATATGGTGGCAACCCATCAGAGCTGAATGTGAACCTCTTGGTGCAGCTACCTGTGTGATTCAGTTCTTCTATCTTGAGCCCCGATCAGATTAGGGTTAAGGTGAACTCGTCAAACCCTAGTCTCTGTCATATGATGTAATCATTCGATTCGAGTCCAATGTGAAAATTTAAATAGAAACTCTTTCTATTATTTCACTTTACCATGGCCATGGATTTCTGGACTTGATTCTCATGATCATCATAGGGCTACTCCTCTACCACCGAGGTAGATAGATCCCATCTTGATGCAATCCAGTTCCTACAATGAACATGCTATAGCCAACATACACCTCAGGGTTTCATATGGCTAGGAGACCGAGTAATGGTGTAGTCAAACTATAACATCCTCAAGGTGAACTGCCGATGCATCTCAGGTCAAAGAACCAGACACACTACTGCAGCATCGAGTCTGTCATTGATGAGAAGGTAGACTCCCTAATGACTACTCGAGGTGGTCACGCTCAGTGCCCTCGTTCTCTAACGAGTACCTGTACTCTCGCTCCGGTGTCTCCACACCGTAGATTCAAGACTCATCTACTAAAGAGAAGCGATCATACACCAACCTTCCGAATCAATCACCATCCTCGTGATGATCCTATGGTCAGGAGCTGTTTATGAGTTAATAATGATTATTCATGTCTTAAATTTTCAACTCTTGAAAATATGAATTATCATTACCATTAACTCAAAGGATGTATCACAGATACTAAATACACATATGTGATAGAAAATAACCCATTTTATTGATTATAGTCAAAATTATAATTTTGCCCCTAGAAGTGTATTACAAGTGTCAGCCAATTCTGGCTTCTAGGGCACATATATCTAACAATCTCCCACTTATCCTAAAGCCAATTGGCTACAAGTCTAAGTCCCATCTTCTCAAGGTGGGTTCGATCTTCTGCTGGCCCAACGGCTTTGTAAGTGGGTCTGCCATATTATCTGCGGAGTTGACTCTCTTGACCTCAACGTAACCTTTCTCAAGGTAATCGCGGATGAGATGGTATCACCGTTTGCTAGAAACTCTTCCAGCATAAACAGTCTGCCAGATGTCGACTTTCGATCATCTATATCGGACATGAAGTCCGAGTCAGTGTATCCCTGGACTTGGAGTTCTCCGTTACCAAAGACCAGCATCATATCCTTAGTTCTTCTCAAGTACTTAAGGATACATTTCACAGAAGTCCAGTGTTCTTCACCTGGATTTGACTGATATCTGCTTGTGACACTCACAGCATGGGCTATATCAGGTCGTGTACATAGCATGGCATACATGAGGTTCCCTATTGCAGAAGCATAAGGGATCTTGCTCATGCGTTCTATTTCCTCAGGTGTGCTGGGGCACATCTTCTTGAAAAGATGAATACCATGTCTGAAGGGTATTAATCCCCTCTTAGAGTTTTTCATACTAAACCTCTTTAGTACTTCCTCTATGTACATCTTCTGTGAAAGTCTTAGCATCCTATTCGGTCTATCCCTATAGACCTTAATTCCTAGAATAAAGGATGCTTCACCTAGGTCTTTCATGGAGAATTCCTTGGACAACCACATCTTGACTGATGTCAACATGGGAATATCATTCCCAATAAGGAGGATGTCATCCACGTACAATACGAGGAAGACAACAGCGCTCCCACTGACCCTTTTGAAAACACATGGTTCCTCTTCATTTTTGATGAAACCAAACTTTTTGATCACATCATTGAAACGAGTGTTCCAGCTCCGAGATGCTTGCTTAAGTCCATATATGGACCTTGCAGCTTGCAAACCTTGTGATCAGTATCACTGGATGTGAAACCTAGCGGCTGTTCCATATAGATATCTTCCTCAAGATATCCATTTAGGAATGCCGTTTTCACGTCCATTTACCATATTTCATAATGGAAATAGGCTGCAACGGCAAGCAATGTGCGGATGGATTTTAGCATAGCTACCGGGGAAAAGGTATCCTGATAGTCAATGCCTTCGCGTTGACTATAACCTTTTGCCACCAGTCTAGCCTTGAATGTCTCCACATTCCCATCTGCACCAATCTTTCTCTTGAAGATCCATTTACACCCAATAGGTACTATACCTTCTGGTGGATCTACCAAGGTCCAGACTTGGTTTGAGTGCATCGAGTCAATCTCTGACTTCATTGCCTCAAGCCATTTCTTGGAGTCGATATCTGATATCGCCTCGTTGTAGGTTTTGGGATCATCTCCATGAGCACCATTACCTACGAGGAACATTTCCTCTACATCCTCTGAAATAATACCTAAGTATCTTTCAGGGGGACGGGAAACTCTTTCCGATCTATGAGGTGGAGGAGGTAGTGTTCTTATTGGCTCAACCTGATTTGGTTCCACTTGGTCCTTAGCTCTTTCCACTTGTGAGACTTTCTCATCAAGCTTAATCTGCTTTCCAATGCCACTATCTTGAATAAACTGTTTTTCAAGAAATATGGCATGTCGACTCACAATCACATTATGGTCTTCTGGAATGTAGAAATAGTATCCTAATGACTCTTTAGGATATCCTATGAATCGAGCTCTAAAGGACCTAAACTCTAACTTGTCCGCTTGTTGTCTTTTGACATGAGCCGGACAACCCCAAATTCTGAGATGACTCAGACTTGGTTTCTTACCGTGCCATATCTCATACGGTGTGGTAGGAACGGTTTTAGAGGGAACCCTATTCAGTAAATAGATTGAAGTTAATAATGAATGTCCCCAAAGAAAATCTGGGAGGTCTGTGAAGCTCATCATGGATCGAACCATATCCAATAGAGTCCGATTTCTCCGTTCTGAAATCCCGTTGAGTTGAGGTGTTCCTGGTGGAGTCCATTGAGAGACTATGCCATTTTCCTTAAGATAGTCTAGGAATTTCCGGCTAAGGTATTCACCTCCTCGATCTGATCGAAGAACCTTAATGGGTTTTCCAGTTTGTTTTTCTACTTCATGTCTGAATTCTTTGAATTTTTCAAAGGCTTCAGACTTGTGTCTCATAAGATACACATACCCATACCTAGACAGATCATCGGTAAAGGTAATGAAGTAGACAAAATTGCCTCTAGCCGGCACATCGAATGGGCCGCACACATCAGTATGTACTAGGCCAAGGAGATCTGTGGCCCTCTCCCCATGTCCAACAAAAGGGAGTTTAGTCATTTTGCCTTGAAGACAAGATTCACAAGTTGGATATGACTCAAAGTCAATGGACTCAATAGCCCATTTTTCTCCAATTTGTTAATCCTATCTTCTGCTATATGACCTAATCTCAGGTGCCATAGATATCTGTCGTTTGAACTATCCCTAGGTCGTTCGCATTCACGTTTTGCTCGATAGTTAAAACAGGTACATCAATATGCAACTGATAAAGACCATTAACAAGGAAATCATTTACATTTTTATTTCTTTCATAAAGAATGTTACAATGGTCCTTAAAGAAGGTGATCACATAACCTTCTTGTGCTAAGCATGAAACAAAAATCAAATTCCTGCTAGCTGCAGGCACATAATAACAGTCTTTTAAAACTAAGTCTAAACCATATGGTAATCGCAGAGGGTATGTTCCCACGGCTACTGCAACAACTCTTGCTCCATTACCGATGCGTAGGATCATATCTCCATCCCTCAGCCTCCTGCTATCCTCAAGACCCTACATAGAAGTGCACAGATGAGCACTAGAACCAGAGTCAAGCACCCAACTGGATGCAGAAGAAACCGTAAGGTTAGACTCAATAACGAGCATAACTCCAGAAGGACCTTCCTTCTTGTTCTTCAGGGTGGCCAGATAAGTAGGGCAGTTCCGCTTCCAATGGCCGTCGCTATTGCAATGGAAATACTTTCCTTTGCCATCGACCTTCTTCTTCGGTTTTGCCTTCTTCTTCTTTGATCCTTCTACCTTTTGCTTTTTCACAGACTTCTTTTTCTTTCCATAAGACTTTCTTTTGGAAGAAGTCCGTTTCATAGCAAGAACTGAGCCTTTAGAACCTTTCATAGAAAGCTCAGCGGTAACCAGCATATTCATTAACTCGGCCAAGGAATTTTGAAGTTTATGCATGTGGTAATTCATGATGAATTGCCCATATGCATCAGTCAAGGATTGCAGAATAATATCGTTCTGTAAGTCCAAGTCCAACTTCACACCGAGCTTCTCAAGCTCTTCCATGTCCTTGATCATTGTCAGACAGTGATCTTGGACTGACTGCCCATCACGCATCTTAGCCTTAAAAAGTCGTTTTGTGACTTGATATTTGGCTGCGCGACTCTGTTCACCAAACATCTCCTGCAGGTGAGCCAACATTTGGCGAGCAGTCCCGATATCTTCATGTTGGCGCTGGAGCTCATCAGACATCGAGCCCAACATGTAGTATCTGGCCTTATTGTCTTCGTCAATCCATTTTTTCAGAGACGCTTTCTGTTCAGTGGATGGACGAGCTGGTAAGGTGGGAGGGTCCTGGTCCAAAACATGTGTTAACTTCTCTGAACCCAAAATAATTTTGTAGTTCCTGAGCCAATCTTTATAATTGGGTCCAGTCAGTCTATGTGTGTCTAGGATACTATGCCAGTGGGTTGGACGCAGATTTTTTCTGTAGAGAGTCAAAGATTCTAGTTAGATACTGTAATTTTGACTTGACCAATTTGTTTAGGGATTTTATTTTTAAACAAATTAGCTCCCACTATTTTCTCGGATCCCTACACTCCTCTGTAGAGATGCGAAAATCTCCGCGATTGATGATTTCTAGTGGGTGGTGCGGTCTCACCAACTGACTCATCACCTCACCTAACAGTTATTGGTGATGGGTTAGCCAATGAGTGAACAACTCTTGTTCAATGATTCTCTAATCATGGTGCACCCAAACTTGGTCTCTAATTCATGAATCTCACCGTATCCGGAATATTGATCCACTCCTTAGTTAAGTCAGACCCACATTTGCATAGACTGGGTTCCTAATTGGGTCTCTCACCGTATCCGAAATATTGAGCCCAACTCATCCTCCAGCCCATAGCATCCAATGCCTAATAGACATGGTTGCATCTTCCCGGTGCAACTGAGCCACTGTATCCAACCGAGAACAATCAACCCCGGGAAGGGCCCGCACGTCTACAATGGTGGAAGACCTCGGACTTAATCTTTTCTTAGGGAGAATTGATTTCAGGTCTCATTAAACTAGACTTGGCTTAGTCATAACAATTATGACTAACCTAGTGGCATGGTCAGCTCGGATTATTGACCACCTCAGATCAGAACTGTGTCAACAGATATGGCCAGGTAAGTGAGACCGGTGGAAGGAATATGCCGTTAACTCGCACAAGAACGCATTCAGGTCGAGTAGCTTCCAATTAAAAACCAATCGGTCGTCTGTGCCAAACTTACCTTAGACACCAAATTGTTGAGTCAGAACCAATTGGGTTAGCCTACAATCCAGACTCTAATCTCTGAGCCTAATTAGGTCTTGCTTGATCGTGACTCGATCTTGACCCAGACTTAATCCTATTAGGCTGGTCAATTTAAGCATTGTTGATCCCATTTAACCAACTCTTGATTCGGTTTGATCAACCGCTTAGACCTAATTGAGCTACCCAAGTCCGAACCCAGTATTATGAATATATCTTAGATCTAAAATTCTCAATTTTAGACCTAATTAATATTCCATAAACTTAATTCTTAATTAAGTTGGGTTCATAAATAAAATATGCATAATAAATCCTAGGATTTCAGGATCTAGGGTTTTGCAGAAAGTAAGTTTTGGATTTCTGATTAAGGACGAACACGCAGCACCCCTACACGTCATAAGAACACCCCATCGAATGGGAAGAGAGGGCCTTTAAACCCTTCTTCGTTCTTATGACCGGACGGCCAAGAGGAATGCCTTAATCAGGAACATGTAAATCTACAAAACAGTTATAGATCTATATCATATATCTCATATACAATTTAGATCTAATCAAGCATATTGCTACATCTCTATGTATCAAATCATGCATGTTTTCAGATCTAAATTATCTCATAATAATCTAAAAAATTAGATTTAAATTGATCTAATCAAAATAAATTCTAATCTAGATAATTATGTAGAACTATTCTACAACTAGTCTAGACATGCATCAATCATATCTCATATGATATTTAAAATTAAATAATTTTTATTTGCTATTTATCAGATGTTATTATAACACTTATAATATCAGAAAATAGTAAATAAGAAGATCTAAAATATGATTTAATCAGATTAAATCAAAGACATGCAAAATTATTCTATAGAACTATTCTATTCTAGAACTAGTCATGCATATCTTCATGTTCTTAGATCCAAATCATTTAATTTTAATTTTTCTGATTTTAGATCTGATCACATCTCATGCGACATCTGAAATCACTTTATTTTTAATTAAAATAAAATTAAAATCAGATCTAAACAATTTAGAATCATGGCTCTGATACCAGTTGAAGAGAAATCCTGATTTCCCGGTCCAGGTTCGTCCAGATCTGATTAGATCAAGAGATATATTTCAAAAATTTTCTCTTGATCTCAATCAGATCTTGATATATTTTAGATCTGATTCTTATTATTTTAATAAATAAAATAAAACAAGATAAATTAAATCAAATTCAATTTACCTGATTTGGGTAATCCTATTATCCTGTAGATGATCCTGATTGCAGCGGAAGGTTCTGGATCTAAGCCACGCAAGCGCCTGGCCTCTACCGGTATCCACTCGGGTTGGATCTGGAGAATCTCTTCTTCTCTATCACACCTCCAAAAATTAGATCTGGATCTGATCTGGAGGATCTTCAAAACTCTTTTGAAGATCTGCAGTCGTCCTTTTGCAGCAGCGCAGCCTTCTTGATTTTGATCGCCTTTCCTTGATCTGAATCGCACCAACCTAAATCCAAAACACTTTTGGACGTGGAAAGAAAGGGGAGAAGAGACTATGGCATGGAGAAGGAAGGGAGAGGCAGCTTTGGGGCGTGTCTAATAGCATTAGAATTAGGGTTGGGCGCAGGGTCTTATTTATAGACCTCTTGTGATCCAACTCCTCTTCCTCTCAACCAATCACAACCCTTTGTGAAATCAGATCTAAATCTGATTGGTTGAATAGAGACCCCTGGATTCCTCCTTAGAGGGCGCCTAAGACCAGTCAAACTGGATTCTTAGTAGAACTCTGATTGGAATCCAAAAGGGGGTGGGTCCTTGTCCAACAAGGACTCCTAGGTGCTCCTACTTGGGCTCACGCCACCTCTTGGCTGCGCCCTTCTCCTTGCCAGGTTCTGGCAGGGGACAAGCCCCACCAGCTCTCCAATAGGTGCATGACATGTGGTCAAAAGTCAAAAGGTGAATGATCAACGTTTGACCAGTCAAAGGTAGACTTTTGACCAAAGTCAAAGAACAAGAAATGGCAGGTGACCAAAAATGGTAGGTAATGTCTTACAAATAAGACAACCTATTCTGACTTGGACAACCTCCAGTCAGACCATATGAAGGCCTCTGATTGAGCACAAACTCCTTTGGCTCAGTCAGGACAACTTATTTATGATAGTAAAAGAAGAACGTTAGGTTCAATCGAGTGCTAGCACGATTTCCTTGAACCTAATTGAATCTCATTCAGATCAATTGAACTAGATCAGTTCAATTGATGATCACCAGATTCAAACCCTTGTTTGTGTGACCCAGTTAGGTTCAGTTCTGTATGGTAATGGGATATGTCATGATCTCTATCATAGACATCATCGAAACTTCTTTCGATGGATCAGAACTCTTCTGATTCGAACAGCTAGAATGATCGATCATCTAAATCATTCTAATTGCTCCCAAAATCCACCAGTGACACCTAGCAGTATATGGTGGCAACCCATCAGAGCTGAATGTGAACCTCTTGGTGCAGCTACCTGTGTGATTCAGTTCTTCTATCTTGAGCCCCGATCAGATTAGGGTTAAGGTGAACTCGTCAAACCCTAGTCTCTGTCATATGATGTAATCATTCGATTCGAGTCCAATGTGAAAATCTAAATAGAAACTCTTTCTATTATTTCACTCTGCCATGGCCATGGGCTTCAGGACTTGATTCTCATGATCATCATAGGGCTACTCCTCTACCATCGAGGTAGATAGATCCCATCTTGATGCAATCCAGTTCCTACAATGAACATGTCACAGCCAACATACACCTCAGGGTTCCATATGGCTAGGAGATCGAGTAATGGTGTAGTCAAACTATAACACCCTCAAGGTGAACTGCCGATGCATCTCAGGTCAAAGAACCAGACACACTACTGCAGCATCGAGTCAGTCATTGACGAGAAGGTAGACTCCCTAATGACTACTCGAGGTGGTCACGCTCAGTGCCCTCGTTCTCTAACGAGTACCTGTACTCTCGCTCCGGTGTTTTCACATCATAGACTCAAGACTCATCTACTAAAGAGAAGCGATCGTACACCAACCTTCTGGATCAATCACCATCCTCGTGATGATCTATGGTCAGGAGCTGTTTATGAGTTAATAATGATTATTCATGTCTTAAATTTTCAACTCTTGAAAATATGAATTATCATTACCATTAACTCAAAGGATGTATCACAGATACTAAATACACATATGTGATAGAAAATAACCCATTTTATTGATTATAGTCAAAATTATAATTTTGCCCCTAGAAGTGTATTACAAGTGTCAACCAATTCTGGCTTCTAGGGCACATATATCTAACAGAGATATCATCTTCAGTCGAGATTGAAGGAGATCTTATCTCCTGTTGACGTAGGAATAGAAGCTCGGAGGAGATCTTATCTCCAACTAAGGTTGAAGGAGATCTTATCTTCTGTTGACATAGAAGCTCAGGGAAGATCTTATTTTCAGTCGAGGTTGAAGAAGATCTTATCTTCTGTTGAGGCTGAAGAAGATCTTATCTCCTTTTGACGTAGAAGCTCGGAGGATATCTATCTCTAGCCGAGTTGAAGGAGATCTTATCTCCTTTTGACGTAGAAGCTCGGGGAGATCTTATCTTCAGCCGAGGTTGAAAGAGATCTTATCTCCTATTAAGGTTGAAGGAGATCTATCTTCTTGTTAGACGTAGAAGCTCGGGAAAGATCTTATTTCTAGTCGAGATTGAAAGGAGATCTTATCTTCTTCTGTTGGCTGAAGAAGATCTTATCTCCTTTTGACGTAGAAGCTCGGAGGATATCTATCTCTAGCCGAGGTTGAAGGAGATCTTATCTCCTTTTGACGTAGAAGCTCGGGAGAGATCTATCTTCAGCCGAGGTTGAAAGAGATCTTATCTCCTATTAAGGTTGAAGGAGATCTTATCTCTTGTTGACGTAGAAGCTCGGGAAAGATCTTATTTCTAGTCGAGATTGAAGGAGATCTTATCTTCTATTGACGTAGAAGCTCGAAGGAGATCTTATCTCCAACCGAGGTTGAAGGAGAACTTATCTCTTATTGAGGTTGAAGGAGATATTATCTCCTATTGATGTAGAGCTCGGAGGAGATCTTATCTCCAGCCGAGGTTAAAAGAGATCTTATTTTCCATCATTGTCAGACACAATGGGGCCATTGTCGAAGCCTCTCCTCTCATCCCATCTAAAATGAACGAGGCCTTTGACTTTGCTCACGTTAGGATGAGATTTTCTTCCTATTTCTAACTGGCTATGGGGGCACATAAGGGCCATTGTTAGGGCCTCTCCTTCTATCTCGTCTAAAATGAACGAGGCCTTCGACTTTGCTCACGTTAGGACGAGGTTCTCCTCCTATTTTTAATGGGCTGTGGAGGCACATAAGGGCCGTTGTCAGGGCTTCTTCCTCCATCTCATCTAAAATGAACGAGACCTTCGACTTTGCTCATGTTAAGACGAAGTTCTCCTCTTATTCCTAATGAACTATGGGGGCACATAAGGGCCGTTGTCAGGGCCTATCCCTCCATCTCATCTAAAATGAACGAGGCTTTCGATTTTGCTCGCGTTAGGACGAGGTTCTCCTCCTGTTCTTAATGAGTATGGAGGCAAATAAGGACCATTGTCAGGGTCTCTCTTCTCATCTCATCTAAAATGAACGAGACCTTCAACTTGCTCATGTTAGGATGAGGTTTTCTTCCTGTTCCTAACATGACCACTTTTGATTACTTTTTTCCTATCATCATATAGTTTTTGCACCAAGAAACAATAATGTTAAAATGAAGGAGTTTTATTGAAAGAAAATTACTTACAGTACGTTCTCAGATTTTCTGAATTTAGAGGTTGTGGGAGTGTTGTTCCTCCATGCTCCTTCAGACGATAAGTTTCGATCAGGACGACCTCCTCTATTCCATATGGATCTTTTCAATTTGGGGCAAGCTTTTTCTAGCTTTGAGGCTAAGAGATGGTAGCTCGCCAAAGCACTAAGTTCCTTAGAGATAGTGTTGATGATGCCAAGAGACGGTCGATCTTCTTATTATTCCTCCCTCATTGGTGGTTCTGGCTACGGCAGCGCCTTTGGTCGATCTACTCTTGCTTCAGATCGACGTCTGAGGAATCAATCCAACCAGCCTTTCCTGATGAGCTCCTCGATTTCGTCTTGGAGCTAAATGTATTCTTCAATATCGTGGCCATGGTCATGATGGTAGAGATAGTACTTGCTTCGATTGTGCTTATTTGGGGGAGATCATAATTCTTCTGATCTCGGTAACTAATTCTTGATTTTCATCAGAACTTGAGCTTTGGGAGCATTAAAAGGGGCATAGTTGTGGAACCTTTCGGAGGAAGAACTTCTTTGCTCCCATCTGTCGGGGCTTCTTTGATGATGAATTTGAGGGAGAGTTTGGGCTCGCTCGCACTCGGGGGGGTTCTGTAAGCATGGTCGAACTTCATTCGACCCTCCATCAGCGGCAGATCTATGCCGCTCTCCTGCGGCTTCCTCATCCTTCAACTTGAAGGCTTCTTCCACTCGGATATATCCCTCAGCCTAAGCTAGTAGATCGGTAAAGTCCTTAGGATACTTCTTCTTCAGGAAGAATAATAAATCATTTTTCTTAAGACCGCCCTTAAGTGCGGCCATTGCAACAGACTGATCCAGGTCTCGGACCTCCAACGCAGTAGCATTAAATCGAATGACATAAGTTCGGATAGATTCTTCCTCCTTCTATTTGATATCCATCAGAAAATTCGAACCTCGATGGGGACACCAACTGCTAACAAAATGAGCCATAAACTGATGGATCATCTGATCAAAGAAGAAGATCGTACCCGATTTCAATATTGAGTACCAGTTTCTTGCTGCTTCCTTTAAGGTAGATGAAAAAGCTCGACATAATATGGCATCTAGTGCGCCATGGAGCAGCATCATGGTCTGGAAGGCTTCTAGATGATCGATCGGATCAGAGATTCCATCATAGCTTTCAAATTGGGGGAGCTTAAAGTTCGATGAAATGGATTCTTGTATAATTTAGAGAGAGAAAGGAAGATCGGTGCAGACGTCGTCATGGTGAGCTGGGGCGACGTGGTGGAGTCTCTTAATTCGTCGGTCCATCTTCCGTAGTTTCTGATCGAGGACGTCATCTCGATCGTAGATCTTAGAAGGCTTTTGACTATAGATGGGGAAGGTCCCTTTCGAAGAAGAATCATGATTCGAGCAAGGATCCTCTGCTTTCTATTTCTCCTTCTCAGGGGCGATGGGTATGCTAGCCCAAGTGCTCTCCCTTAGGATCGATTTTTGACATCCCGATGGTGGGTTCCCTAATGAAACCACCATCGGAGGCTACCGCATGATCTGCACCATTTTGATGAGGCCCTAAATCTGCTGCATCAGTAGGTTAAACTGCTCTAGATCTACCACGATCGTCGATGGAGGAGGAGGTTGAAGCACCGACGTTGGAGCCAGATCAGACGGATCTGACTCAAATTTGATGATAGAAGCGGTAGATCTTCGGATAGTCATCTTCTTTGGAGGCATTTTTTGAGATTGAGAGAGAGGATGGAGATGAACCTTGAAGAAGAAGATCCATAGGATCGACCGAGCACTCCTTTAAAAATAAGATTACCTCAAAAGTAGAGGACTCTTCCTCTAGCGCCAATTTTGTTGATGCAGAATCTAGTTAACGTCGAATTGAACTGAAGTTGGGAAAGAAGAGGTCACCGTTGATGACCTGCAAAATAAAGTCTCACTCGGAGTCAGTGGTAGTGGCTCCGGCAGAATCCTCCAACGATCAAGTTAGCTCTTCTGGCCAACAAAAATGGAGTGCTCAGAAAAAAATTTGATAGAGTTTTGGGAAGAAGAAGAGAGCTTTGAAAAGGAGAAGAGAGTTTAGAGAAAACATATATGGAGGATCCTTTTTTATAGACGGAGCCTATAGCAGACTGATAATGATGGTTGTAATCGTTCGATGGTGGACCGCTCAGGATCATGTAGAGTTTGTTACGGAGAGAGGTGTCCGTTGCCATGATGTGGTCATTCGTTGAGATTTAATAGTCAAAGTTCGAAGAAAACGGGCGTTGGTTGGTGAAGAGCATTGACATACATCAATTTCAGAGAAGTTTGGACTCCTAAAGAGAATACGGCTAGAGGGGATCATCCGGAAGGAATGCTAATTAAAATCTGAAAGCAATCCACTGAAGGAATCTGGATGAAGTTCGACTCCTGATCGACTGAAGGAGAAGTCCAAAACGAGTTCGGCTCTTGGAGGTATCCAACTGAAGAAGAGGTTCGGAAGAAATTTGGCTCCTGTAAGAATCTGACTGAAGGAGAAGTTTGGAAGGGGTTTGGTTCCTATAGAAATCCGACTGAAGGAGAAGTCCGAAAAGGGTTCGGCTCCTAAAGAAATCCAACTGAAGGAGAAGTTTGAAAAAAGTTCGGCTCCTGAAGAAATTCAACTGAAGGAGAGGTTCGGAAGGAGTTTAGCTCCTATAAGAATCCGACTGAAGAAGAGGTCCGGGAGGAGTTCGATTCCTGGAGAAATCTAATTGAAGAAGAGGTCCGAAAGGACTTCAGCTCCTATAGAAATTTGACTGAAGAAGAGGTCTGGGAGGAGTTCGGCTCTTAAAGGAATCCGACTGAAGGAGAAGTCTGAAAGGAGTTCGGCTCTTATAGGCATCTATCTAAAAAAGAGATCTAGAAGGTTTGGCTCCTAGAGGAGTTCGACTAGGGAGAAGTTTTGGCTCCTGGAGGCATTGACTGAAGGAGAAGTCTGAAAGGAGTTCGGCTCTTGGAGAAGTCCGATTGAGGAAGAAATTTGGAAGAAGTTCGACTTCTTTAGGCATCCATCTGAAGGAGAGATCCGGAAGGAGTTTGGCTCCTAGAGGAGTTCGATTGAAGGAGAAGTCCAAAAGGAGTTCGGCTCCTGTAGGAATCCGACTGAAGAAGAAGTCCGAAAGAAGTTCAGCTCCTATAGGAATCCAACTGAAGGAGAGGTCTGGAAAGAGTTCGGCTCCTGAAGGAATCTGACTGAAGAGAGAAGTTTGAAAGGAGTTTTCAACTGAAGGAGAGGTTTGGAATGAGTTTGGCTCCTATAGGCATCTGACTGAAGGAGTAGTCCGAAAGAAGTTCGGCTCCTAGAAGAATTCAACTGAAGGAGAGATCCAGAAGGAGTTCAACTCTTGTAGGCATCCATTTGAAAGAGAGATTCGAAAGGAGTTTGGCTCCTGAAGGAGTCCGACTGAGTGAGAAGTTCGAAAGGAGTTTAGCTCCTGAAGGCATCCGACTGAAGGAGAAGTCTGAAAGAAGTTCAGCTCCTGGAGGAATCCGATTAAAGGAGAGATTCGGAAGGAGTTCGGCTCCTGGAGGAGTCCGACTGAAGTTCGACCGCTGAAGAAAGAATTCTCGATTGAAGCTCTTTCATGATTATCGATTGCATTAGGCTAAGCATTAGACTGGACTTCAGCAGAAGCGGGATCTATCCCCAACACGTTTTTTTTATAGATATTGGGATGATAACTGCTTAGCACATGGATCTCTTTTTTTTTTGTGTAGTATGATCGTGGGCAGGTAGTTAAAACTACCCATTAATCGTCGTTGCCCATCCCTTTCGAGGGCAATTTTGTAGAGCCAATCGTAGGCCAGATGAATTGTTTAGACAGCTTCCATCGATGAGTCGATTGGCTCGATACCGATCGATCATTGATCGGTTGAAAGACTTGAGACCGATTGACGGTCAGTCGGAAAGCTTTAGGTCGATCAACCATCGATCGAGAGGCTTTAGGGCCATCGTCCATCAGACCGAACGTCCATTAGATGGCAATGTGTTGGCACTCCCATCGTTGTATCGGCAGGACAGTCGATGGACTGTTATATATTGATTCTTCGGCAAGCCTTCCCCATCGTTGATCATCAGTCGGCGAGTGACCATTGATGGCCAATGGTTAGTCGGCGGCAGACTAACAGCCCTCAATAGTTGCCCCCCATGTCCAAGTCTGGTACAATGACTTTACATTTTGACTTGATGCACCAAATGCAAGAGGTCGACATGTGGCATTGCCTCGAACTTCGTTCTACCGCATGTCATTAATGATTTCTATGTTGTTAGATAAGATTGCTGCTAGAGGTTGTGCATAGCCTCTATCAACATTCGGACTTACTGCGTCAATGCAGCCAATTGCTAAACTTGAGTGTCCAACGTGACTGTCGGGCATAAAGAGCTTGGTTCCGCCATTGTTGACGACGGAGGGGGAGGCGCTTCTTGTCGGGATGATTAGCTAACGGAGCCGTTGACTTCTCGCCAATTTTGAAACTAAATCTTTGATCTCATCCCCTTACCTGGTGCGTCAATCTGTTGCGGCCACTCTACCTACGCCTGTGAATGAACGTCAAGAAATCTAAAAAAATAAGTCCGCACTGACTGGAGTTAGCTCCGATGGAGATCCTCCGATGCTTAAGTTAGTGGGGCGAACTGGTTGAATACGAAAACTGAAGAG
This sequence comes from Cocos nucifera, assembly GCA_006176705.1. Classification (NCBI taxonomy): domain Eukaryota; kingdom Viridiplantae; phylum Streptophyta; class Magnoliopsida; order Arecales; family Arecaceae; genus Cocos; species Cocos nucifera. The sequence continues at coordinate 2,316,663 of QRFJ01000056.1, forward strand.
CAAAATAGTAAAGTTTGCTCTTAGAATAATTTGGTCTGTCCTATCAAACTGGCTAGTTTACTTTTCTTTTATAGATGTCGGGATGACAACTGCTTAACACGTGGATCTCTCTTTTTTCGATATAGTGTGATCGTGGGTAGATAGTTAAAACTATCCACTAATCGCTATTGTCCATCCTTTTTGAGGACAGTTTTGTAGAGCCAATCATGGACCAGATGAAGGATGTAATTTGTAAAAAATTATACAGATTTTATCATTATTTGCATCCATTTGTTGGAGATCAAGTAAAATCCATTCCGTTAAGCTTAGATTGAGTTAGATTAGACATGTAATGGCATAGGATAAATAGCTATTGTGGCTAATCCACCTGTGCCTGTGAATGAACGCCAGAAAATCTGTAAAACGAAGTCCGCACTGATTGGAGTTGACTCCAGTGGAGACCCTCTGATGCATAAATTTATGGGGCAGACTGATCGAATGAAAAACTGAAGAGCAAAGTAGTAGAGTTTGCTCTTAGAATAATTTGGTCTGTCCTATCAAACTGGCCAGTATACTTTTCTTTTATAGATGTTGGGATGATAACTGTTTCGCACGTGGATCTCTTTTTTTCAGTGTAGTATGATTGTGGATAGGTAGTTAAAACTATCCACTAATCGTCGTTGCCCATCCCTTTTGAGGGTGATTTTGTAGAGCCAATCATGGGCCAAATGAATTGTTTAGAGAGCTTCCATTGGTGAGCCGACTGGCTCGATACCGATCGATCATTGGTCGATTGAAAGACTTGAAATCGATTGACGGTTGGTTGGGAAGCTTTAGATCGATCGAGAGGCTTTAGGGCCATCGTCCATCAGACCGAACGCCCATCATATGGCAATGTGTCGGCACTTTCGTCGTTGTAGCGGCAGGATAGTCAGTGGACTATTATATGTTGATTCTTCGGCGAGCCTTCCCTGTCGTTGATCGTCAGTCGACGAGTGACCATTGATGGCTAATGGTTAGTCGGCGGCAAACTAACAGCCCCCAATCATTGCCCCCCACGTCGAAGTCTGGTACAATGACTTTACATTTTGACTTGATGCACCGAATGCATTGGGTCGACACGTGGCATTGCCTCGAACTTCGTTCTACCGCATGTCATTAATGATTTCTACGTCGTTCGATAAGGTTGCTGCTAGAGGTTGTGCACAGCCTCTATCAACATTCGGACTTACTGCGTCAATGCAGCCAATTGCTAAACTTGAGTGTCCGACGTGACTGCCGAGCATAAAGAGCTTGGTTCCACCATTGCTGATGATGGAGGGGGAGGCGCTTCTCATCGGGATGACTAACCGACGGAGCCAGTTGAGTTCTCGCCATTTTTGAAACTAAATCTTTGATCTCATCCTCCTACCTGGTGCGTCAATCTGTTGCGGCCACTCTACCTACGCCTGTAAATGAACGTCAGAAAACCTGCAAAAGAAAGTCCGCATTGACTGGAGTTGACTCCGATGGAGACCCTCCGATGCTTAAGTTAGTAGGGCGAACTGGTTGAACAGAAAAACTGAAGAGCAAGATAGTAAAGTTTGCTCTTAGAATAATTTGGTTTGTCCTACCAAACTGGCTAGTTTACTTTTCTTTTATAGATGTCGGGATGACAACTGCTTAGCACGTGGATCTCTTTTTTTCGGTATAGTGTGATCATGGGTAGATAGTTAAAACTATCCACTAATCGCTATTATTCATCCTTTTCGAGGGCGGTTTTATAGAGCCAATCATGGACCAGATGAACTATTTAGAGAGCTTCCGTCGGTTAGTCGACTGGCTCGATACCAACCGATCATTGATCGGTTGAAAGATTTGAGGCTGATCGACGGTCGGTCGGGAGGCTTTAGAACCATCATCCGTCAAATTGAACGTCCATCGAATGGTAATATGTCGGCACTCCCATCGTTGTATTGGTGGGACAATCGATGGACTATTATGTATTGATTCTTCGACAAGCTTTTTTCATCATTGATCGTCAGTTGGTGAGCGACGATCGATAGCGACGGTCAGTCGGCTGCAGGCTAGTGAATCGGGCGGCAGACTAACAACCCCAACAGTAGCGACCTCTAGTGGTTGCCATTCAAATTTTTTTTTAAAAAAAAACTCTTTGAACATGATAAATAAAAATAAAATAAAATAAATAAATAAAATTTGACCACTCACGGAGATGATAGCCTATCTTTCCATTAATTGCCAACCATAAAACAGTGAAAGGATCGGCAAGTCCATGACCTACAGATTTTGCTTTTTAAAAGAGTAGAATTTTAGTATTTTTCATCTGATACCAAGTCGGATCCTAAAACACAAAAGCTGGTTGCCAATTAGAATTGGAGCCCTATGTTTATCAGAGGTGTGAGGTGTGAATGGTCTACACGTGCCACATCAGGTTAGAAGCTAGGTTGATAAATAAATTGCACTTCACGTTGGTAGCCCTCGACCATGCATACCTTGATGAAAGGATAATTTAAAATTGGAAGTATAGACTTCATTGGCTTGGTGAATCGGCGAAGAGATATTTAAAGATTCTAATATTTTAACGAAATATCATTATAATGTGAGTAATGACATGAGAAAATTGGTATGGTACACAACAAATCATTATAATCGTGTGAAAACCACCATTGGGTGATCCAATGGCACTTCACTTCTTTTTTACTTAAAACATTTTTAAAATACAATGATGTGTTATATAGAAAAGTTAATTAATTCATGGTCCTCCCGTTCCAAACTTCAAATGGGTTTGGCATTTGAATGCTCATCCATGCATTTTGTTGTTCAGATGGATATTGAGTCTAAGCAAGTTGATATGTAAAGTTGTGCCAAGTAAATGGGTTGGACCAAGTTATGCATGTGAAAATTTGGTACATATTTTCTTCGTATATCGTCTCCCTGCCGTTGCATGGCACTTATATATAACATAGAAAGTATGATAAGCCAGGTTGCCAATGCGTATGGTCACTAATTATTTTATATTCTATAACAATTATGGGATGCAAGGGATGAAAAATTTTTGAATAGACTTGGTCGATCATGTATGCTATACACAAAGTCAATAAAAAAAAAAAATATCTTATTAGTATTTTTAAATTTAAAAATATTGTGACCATCTTAATACATCGCTGTTTAATTTTGCAATCATCTCAACACACCGCTATTTTAACCATTTAATACATCATTGCATGCTGTTGTGGCATTTTTTTCATTAGGTTTATCTATAGTTCATGCGGTAGACTAAGTCTATCCAAAAATTTTTTGTTGCGGACAGGAATTTCAAGGTGAAGTGGTGAACATGGTTAGCATCAGCATCGTATGGTTGATGAATATGATGGCTTCCTTGGCTACAGAAAAATTATCTTTTTGTATGGTGTTTTTATCACCCTCTAATATTATTTGTTGGTCACCTTCTTAATCCAACTGGATTAAATTGGACTTCGGTGGATCTTACACGGCAAATGGATGCTAATATTGATTTGGATCCGAGATGGCTGTGGATCCATGACGGCTGATCGGATCGATCCTATGTTCTTAAAAAATAGGGAGCATGGGAATGATTGAAGTAGGAGTAAAGGCAGCAAGGAGACTGACTTCCGGGTGGAAGGTGTCCTCGCAACGGCTGCTTAGTGTCTCGATCAAAGGCCTAGTTATGACCATCGAAGCATCTTGGCAATAGCTGCTTGTACGAGGGAATTTGCACTTTAAAGTACCGCCTTTTAAAAAAAAAAAAAATGAAACAAATGATTTATAGCCACACAGCCAACATAATTAAAAAATCCCCATCCAAGTACCTACGTGGCTATGTCATGACTGATGCTGGTTATAGTTTTCCACAACAAAACCCATGCATGGTTTGGGCAATATATGTTCAACTACTACAAAAAATTTAGAAAGTTCAGCTCCTGTGCTCACGAATCAAATTTAATTAGAAGAACAGGAAGAAGGAATTTAAACCTGCACTGTACGGTCTTCAAAGGTGACCTCCTACTGGTGTCTTGATATTTTAATTTTTTGATTCTAATCGGTATATTTATTATATATCAGTTTAATAAAATTTTATTTATCTAAAATTATGTTTAATAAAACAAAGTCGACTCTAGCAGCATCATGCATGCAAATTCTTGAGCCTGCTAAATAGAGCCACGTGTGTAACGTTAGAGTTGTAACGTACACCGATAATGAACTACACATCGATAACCTAGGATTTTCTATGGTGGATGGTTTGCACGGTAAAATACTGCACCATGCTCAATAACCTCACGTACTTGGAAGTTCCACTGAAGGACATCACCCATTTTTTGTCATAAGAACTATGGACGGTCATCGGTCAATCAACTCTAGGAACCGATTTCTCTTCTTTATTATGTAATTCATTTTACTTGTTTGTATAAATTTGCGAGGAAAAAGATTGATTTCACGATGTTGCTTATAGGCTCTTGGTATTTCCTGGGGGTGATTCATGCAAAACCATAACGTTTAACAACCATTTCAGGGGAAAACACCTATAAAACAATTGCAAAAGAAAAATACAACGAGTGAAACTATTGTTTGGACCTTTTCTTTTCTTTTCTTGCGAGAATCGGCATGGGTCAGTTCGGGCAGCGATGGACCACCGGCCGGTGTCGTGGTGATCACTTCAACAACTTAGTGGTGTCTTAGCTTTTGGAAATTGATCATAAAACATGGAATAGCTCCATATGGATGATATTTTGCAGGTTTATAATGTTTATCCTCACTTGGATATCTTCAATCCACCCGAGCTGAGTTTCTTTGGTAAAGTTTGGTGCCTATTTTTTTGGGAGGGCTGTCAAAACCTGATAACACCATTTTGATTCCTGATTGGAGAAGTAGCAAGTCCTCAGAAATCCGTAATTGATTTTAACTGCCATTGTCAACTCCAAGCGAACGGTACATTTTAGCAGGCAAGCTTCTATGTAAGCAAAACTTCCAAACATTTTGATGGCAGTAAACTACTGGTTTGAATAGACGAAGGATGTAACCAGCAACAAAATGCCTTGCAGGGATGATATAGGAACACATACATGAACAAATGAAACACAAAATTTAAATATCAAACTAGCATAAAAGGGGAATAAGTAGGATCAATTATCAACAAGACCATTAGTAACCATCCAAAAAATAGATATAAATCTGCAGCTCGTTAGGCATGGAAAATTAATTTTTCCCTTGAGTGAATGGGCATACAAAATCTTTCCCAGCTATTTGTAATGCATAGCTACCTATGTACTGCTATAGTTTAAATAGTCACTGCTTTATTTTGCAACTCATGAAGTAAAACATGATTGAAACCTATACTTTCATGAATGTGTAAATACTCGGCATCTCACAAATGACGAAACCATTAAAGCCTGTGAAATTTAAAAACCTCCTTACCAAATTTAAAGAATCATGCAATCTTTTACATTACTTTAATTCACACAACTTTAAGGCCGATGCTTGCTCTTATATAACTGCTGAATCTAAGAGATTAAAGTTGTTCCGAAAGTATATATGAATTGGTGAGGGTGCTGAGAGGTGCAACTAAAAGCATCCCATGAAACTAGATATGAATTGGTGAGGATACTCTGCAATGCAGTCTTATTCAAAAAATACATCAAAAACATATTTTATCAAACTTACAGCATCAACAGGTTTGAAAATTTATATATACATATTTTTCACAGTAAGCTTGTTCTTTGGTCATACAGCCAATATACTTGGGTTGGAGAAGAGAATACTGTCATACACTTCCGAACGAATTAAGTCTCAAATTTAAACCACTGATCTGTGAAGTGCTATTTAAGAACAAGTATAGAGATTATCCAATCCCTTTGCAGATTATCTGGTCCACACTTTTATCTTGTCTTTCTCCTGGTTATTTCTGCTATGCGGAAACACCTTTTGAGTAGCAACCACCTTTCTAGTCAGCCTTCCAAATGCCTTGGTTGGATCTATTTTCCTAACCTTGCCCAATTCACTTGGTTGTATCCTTTTCTCTACTAAGGTTGTTGGCACTATAATATTGTTTTCAGATTTCCCAACCATCGTACTTCTGAGTTCTCTTTTCCGTTTGATCTCATGAAGAGGCTCAGCTCCTTGTAACAAAATGGAACCCGGACCAGTCAGTGGCTTGTTAACAGAGTTTGAACTTCTTAGAATCCGAGGGTCTGTTTCACTCGTTGATTCATCCCTTGAAAATGCTTTCCCTTCAGTTGGTGTTGCAAATTTGAGAGCATCATCAGAGTGCAACAATAACATGGATTTTGACTGATCTCTTTTTTCTCTTAGCTTGTTTTTAAGTTTGTTGACCTGTGAATTGAACAGAACAAATCAGTTACCACTACTACCATGCTTTGTGCGAGGACTCATCTGGGTGTTTTTTTAGTCCTATATCGGCTATACATTGGGTACTCATGCAGGCCAAGGAACTTAAAAAAATACCTTCCAACTAGCTTTTTTAGATGAGATTCTGAGTTGCAACAAATAGTATCAGAGAGGATGCTGCCCATGGCCTATGTAGACCAGGGACACTACAACATAGATCTATTGGGGCTGATCACCATGCTTATGATTAGATTTGAATGGATTTGGACCTGTAGTTTGGAGAGGATACCCGGGCTTAAATTGGGGGATATATGTGAGGACCTATGCATGCATATGTTTAGTTACACGTCAGCTATATATCGATAAATGTTGGGTACTCATGTAGTACCAAGGAACCTAAATAATACTTTTTGGTGAGCCTTTTTGGATGAGGTACTAGGTTATTGCACTTTGATTATTATAAAGAAAGAATTAATCACTTCTAGTTGCAAAATGCCAACTACCTTTTGTTCAAGCATCAGCTCGGATTGCAGTCTCTCCTTTAGCTTGTATTCAAGTTCCTTAACCTACACAGCATGTTAAAAATGTCAGCCACGGTAACTTGGTACCAGAATGATTCGACCATGTGCATCTGGTTGACTAGTACCTTTTGTACAGCTACTGACTCAGAGTTTAGTTGTTCTTTAAGCTTGCACTCCAGCTCTTTAACCTGCTGAAACATTTAATAAAAAAGCACTTGAACTAATTATTACTCCTATTTTAATTTACAAATAATACACAAAGCAGTATTGTTTGTTGCTGGAACCTTTTGCTGAAGAATCATCGATTCAAAGTGTTGTTGATCGGTCAATTTGCATTCCAACTCTTTTATCTGAAACAAAAATAATGTAGTTGAATTTGTTTATTGAAACTGCAGTCTTTTAGTTGGAAAAACACAATGACCTTATGTGATCAAACTGTACCTTTTGCTGAAGCGTGATGCATGCTTCTTCTTTCCCCTTCAATTTTTCTGAAAGTTGCCAATATTGCTTTTCTGATAAGTTTTGAGACTCTGCCTTTGACTCAAGTTGGCTTTCAAGCTCTTTGTTCTTCAAGAAAATAGGATACAGAAATTGCAGATTTACTAAGAGCAATTAATAAAAAAAATCAGATGTTTTCATAAATAATATGCAATACCTTTTCTTGCAAATTTCTGCAGAGCTGATCTTTTCCTCTGAGTTTATTCTCTAAGTTTTGGCAGTGTTCTTCTAGCTTCTGCAATGACTCATCTTTAATTCTGGATTCTTGTTTTACTTTGTCAAGCTTCAAGATAAATTATAACAAGGGAAGAAATAATTGAATCAGCTAGGCAAGAGACTGACACCGAACATTTCATAGTATAAACAAAAAACATTTTAAGCCAGCTTATAAGTTCCTCCACACTCACCATCTGTTTCATCTTTTGAAGCTCTCCTGTGTCAACCTGCTTCCTTGCAGGACCCAACTCTATATTTCTGACTCGACTTGCAAAGTTCAATGAACTGAGAGTTTCACCCAAATCATTATCGGAGGGGCTGATTTGCACAAACATTAAAGCTTTCGAGTCACCGCCTGCTTATATAAAAAGGAAAATAAGGTTAGGTAAAGAATTCAATAGAAAAACAAAAGCCTCAATGAAATTTTGTTAACAAGGGCAGATATCTGAAAATAAACTGAATGTTTATCCATGAATTGGCGACATACCTAATGAATCTTGCAGCAAATGTGTCAGTTTGGAATTCCTGAATGAATCATAAATTTTGTTTATTTGATGGCAAAATAAAAAATGAATGTAGTATACACATGTAAAAATGTATCTAAAAATAATCAGTGGAAGGGGCATATAATGGTCCATTGAAGACCAAAATGCACCAGTTTTGCCAGAAAAAGAAGCCATTTTTGCAGAAAATGAAGAAAGTGTATTTCTTTTGCAAAATTCCCATCATGCCCCTTATAGATTGTCATGCAGTAAAGCTTCAAACCTGTATGGAATGTGACTGCTTTTGGTTGCAAGAGCAGACATGACATCTCCAAGGGCTGAAAGTGATCTATTAATGTTCTGAGCTTCCTTAAGCCTCTCCCCCTGCACATCTGTCTTTGCCAACCTCTCACTTCCCGCCAAATCTATGAGCCAAAGCTTGCTATTTGTGGACACTCCATTCATTATATTTTTTGTTCTCACCGTTATGCAAAGCATGCTTTAGGCATGAAGGATGACAATCATGAGAGTATATAAATATAAGATCATCAAAATAACATTTAAACAATAACAAAGAATGCCAGGATACCGACCAGTGGGATCGACTACTGTGCTCATTCACATTATTAGATCCAACAGCTCTTGCGTTACTTCCAGCTTGCAATACATCCCAAACTTGCTTTATGTTCTCTACTTTGGCCTCCACTATCCCTGGCACATGATGAAATCCTTCAGCTGCCTGTCTTACCTCCAGTCTGATAGAAGAGCCAAGCAAAACTTCATTACACTAATACAAGAAACAAATATTTTCTTCTTGGAGAAAGAAAATTATAAGGAACGAATTATACTTCTTTGTTGATGGGAATGTTGCCAGCAAGTCTCTGATCTGCTCATTGTACACCTCAAGAACACTGACTGATATGTTGTAGGCAAATGTTTCCTTCCTCTCTGCAGCAATTTTAAACAATTCATCCAAAGTTCTGTAATTCACTCCTCTGTTCTGCTCGGTACCCTCCATTGTGAAAGTCTTTCCTGTTCCAGTCTGCCCGTACGCAAATATGCACACGTTGTAGCCATCCAAGACTGATGTAACCAATGGTGATGCATCCGCATACACATCAGCTGCTCATCAGTGATGATAAGAAGGAATTAATTGAATACAGTATGAATAGAGCCTAATGATATATCTATTTGTTTTGATACAATTACAGAATGGATGACTTTGTTTGTACTAGTTTCCTTACCAACATGCTCTTTAAGTTTATCAGATAACAGGATGCTACAGAGCTTGTGGGATGATAAATTTTCTGTTATACAGTCTTCATGTATGTGAAAGCAAATCAATAAAGTGGTGGTTTAAGGGAATATTGGAGAAATCTAGTCATCTTTTCATCTGTGTACAAATGCATGTAATTAAAGCATCAATAAGATAACATGAGGATAATAGAATGGTTTTATCAATATAAAAGGAATATCTCCTGTATTTAATTAAGAATATCCTCTAAAGGCAACACATTCAGTATTATAATGTACACTGGCCACTGGTTACTAAATGCTTTTCAAATTCATTTTTTGGAGTGAACTATAACTTAAATTGCAAATTTTTCAAGATAATCTATTCATAGTATGGACTTAACTTTGTCCTAGGCTGTCCAGTATTAACAATTCACAAAGCACCATTTTATAAATCCAGCAATACTAATCTACTTTGGTCATCCTTTAGTTTAGGCTCACCTTTACCAAAGGTTATAATGGCCCTCACATGCATTATTAAGATTTGTAGTTGTTGGGGATAAACCTCGCTCCCGCCGAAGTCTAGTTCGATACTCAGCCTAATACAACTAGTAGCCGCAGAAGAGCTTCAGCAGACGGGCTTCAGCCGAACCCCCAGCGGCCGAGTTTCTTCTAACCCATTCAGCTGGACGAACAACTTAGCTGTCGAGCTCCTTCGGACTCCTCCAGCGGCCGAGCTTCTATGAAAGCCGGACTCCCTACGGACTTCTTCAGCGGACGGGCTTCTCAATGGCCGAATTTCCATGAAAGCCGAACTTCTTATGACGGATTCCTGCAGGCGATCCCACTATTAAACGGTTACACGATAATAACGATCGGCATTTATCAAGTCAATAACGATCGGTATTGATCAGGACAGTTACGACAATCATTAATCAAGGCAGTTACAACAAGCTCCCTCTATAAAAAGGATCCTCCAGATACGCTTACGCCAGGTTCTGAAAATCCTTCTCTCCTCCTCAAAACTCTACTGAACTCCACACTGAGCACTCCATTCCTGTTGACTGGAGCTGACTTGATCGTCGGAGGGTCCTGCCGGAGCCACCCCCCACCTACTCCGGACGGGCTTTTGTTTTGCAGGTCCCTGGCGGCGATCTCATCGGCCTCCACTCCAACGGATTCCGGCGACGATCAGATTCTGCGTCAACAGATTGGCGCTAGAAGGAGGGCCGAACCTCCGAGGTTCTCTTGTTCTTAAAGGAGTGCTCGACGATGATTTCTCTCTCCGGAGATCCCTCTTCTTCCTCACTAGAGTTCTCTCCCGAAGAGAAAATGCCTCGAGAGCTTCGACTTGGCGATCGGCAGCTTGCGCGCCAGATCCGCCTGTTCCTGTCTCAGCCCCGGCAGTCCAGTTTCCACACGAAGCCATCGCAGACGTGGAGCAGTTCAACCTGATGGTCGGGTCCGTGACCTCGCCGAAATGATGCTGGCCGTGCGACAACCTCCGGCGGAGACTTTGCCAACAAACCCGCCATGAGGATGCGAGGAACCGACCTTAAGGAAAAGCATTTGGGCATACCAATTGCCCTAAGGAAGGAGAAACGAAGAGCAGAAGTTCTCCCACAGAAGGTTTCACAAGGAGGTCGGAACGAAGTTCAGCGGAAGTGAAGCCGAACTCCCCCTCGAAGCTCATCATCGGAATGAAGTTCGACGGAAGCGAAGCCAAACTCCCCCTCGAAGCTCATCGCTCAAGTCAGGCCGAACTCCCCCCATCCCGAGTATGTCATCAACGAAACCCCCTACAAAGAATTCACAGGAGGCGGAGTGAAGTTCGGCAGCTAAAGCAAAGCCGAGCCCCATTTCGAGCTCGTCGTCAAGGAAGTTCGGGCAAAGAAGGAGAAGTTTCCCCACAGAAGGTTTTGCAAGGAGGCGGAATGAAGTTCGCCCGCGTCCAAGGAGGCGGAATGAAGTTCGGCCATGTCCACGACCTCGAAGTTCATCATCGAGAAAGCCTCGACAAAAGGGCATGAAGTCCTCCCGCGGAAGCTTTCGCGGGAAAGCAGAATGAAGATCGACAGCTCAAGGAAAGCCGAGCTCCCCCTTGAGCTCGTTGTCAAGAAAATTCGGACAAAAGAAGCAGGAAGTTCGGCGCAAGCAAGGGCGGAATGAAGTTCTCCCGCCAAATGAAGTTCGGCGCAAGTGAGGCCGAACTCCCCTCAAACCTCATCGTCGGAATGAAGTTTGGTGCAAGCAACTCCCGCTCGAGTATGTCACCAAGGAAGACCCCTACAAAGATTTCACAGGAGGTGAGATGAAGTTCGGCCGCGCTCACGATCGCCCCAGGACAAGCGAGGACTCCCTGACTCCAAGAAAGCTCCGACAAAGGGCATGAAGTTCTCCCGCAGGTTTCACAAAGGGACGAAATGAAGTTCGGCCGCGTCCACAACCTCCCCAGTACAAGTGAGGCCGAACTTCACCTCGAGCTCGCCACCAAGAAAGCCTCGATAGAGGAGCGCAAAGAAGCCCTCCTTCCGGAAGGTTCCGCGACTAAGCCCCCCTCAACGCTCCTTGAATTCAGATTCTCACCGAAGTGAAGAACCAGCTGCCAAGACCAGAAGGATTACAATCTCCCCCAAACAAGCGTGTACCGCCTCTACCATCGCAACCACGGCCTCGACACCGAGGAATGCATCCAACTCCGAGACGAAATTGAGGAGCTCGTCAGAAAGGGGCGGCTGGGTAAATTCCTCCGGCACCAGCTTGAAGCAGAAAAAGATCGGCCAAGGGCGCTGCCATAGCCAGAGATGGCAAGGAGCTCGGCACTGCCATAGCTAGAGACTGCAAGAAGGTCGGCCACCTTATGGCCTTGTCCACATTGCCCCTGGGAGGAGCTTGGTGCATCAGCGATTCATCGTCTCCCAGCGATAAGAGCTTGCACCAAATTAAGAGGGCCAACATGAGGAGGTCGTCCACAGGACTTATTGCCGAAGAAACGCGAAGGAACAACGCTACCACGACCTTGAAATACAGAATTTGGGGATGCGCTACTAGTAACTTCCTTTCAATAAAATTCTTTTCTTTCGATAATATTATTTCTGGATGCGAAAACTATATAATGACAAGGAAAGAAGCAGTCAATAGTCGCCGTGTTAGGAACAAGAGGAAGACCTCGTCCTAACACGAGCAAGTCAAAGACCATCAACCTCGGCCAGAGATAAGATCTCTCCCGAGCGACCACCTCGGCTAGAGATAAGATCTCTCCCAAGAAGTTCGGCTAGAGATAAGTCTCTCCCGAGCGAAGGCCTCGCACAAAGGACGAGATGGGGGGAGAGGCCCTGACAGCGGTCCTTATGTGCCTCCACGATCTATTAGGAACAGGAGGAGAACCTCGTCCTAACGCGAGCAACAACCTCGGCTAGAGATAAGATCTCTCCGAGCGACCAAGTCAACCTCGGCTAAAGATAAGATCTCTCCGAGCGACCGTGGACAACCTCGGCTGGAGATAAGATCTCTCCGAGCGAAGGCCTCGTTCACAAAGGACGAGATGGAGGAGAGGCCCTGATAGCGGCCCTTATATGCCCCCACGGTCCGTTAGGAATAAGAGGAGAACCTCGTCCTAACGCGAGCAACAACCTCGGGTAGAGATAAGATCTCTCCGACGCGACCAAGTCAACCTCGGCTAGAGATAAGATCTCTTCTCGAGCGACCGTGAACAACTCGACTAGAGATAAGATCTCTCCCGAACGAAGGCCTCGTTCACCAAAGGACGAGATAGGGGCGGCACCTTGACAGCGGCCCTTATGTGCCCCCACAGCCCGTTAGGAATAGGAGGAGAAACCTCGTCCTAAGCGAGCAACGACCTCGGCTAGAGATAATATCTCTCCGAGCGACCGAGTCAACCTCGGCCAGAGATAAGATCTCTTCCTCGAGCGACCGTCGACAACCTCAGCTGGAGATAAAATCTCTTCCGAGCGAAGGCCTCGTTCACGAAGGACGAGACGAAAGGAGAGGCGCGGACGACGATCCGAATGTGCCCCCAAAGCCCGTTAGGAACAGGAGGAGAACCTCGTCCTGACGCGAGCAAAGTCGAAGTTAAGAACAGGAGGAGAACCTCGTCCTAACGCGAGCGCCCGCATCAACCTCGGCCAAAGGAGATAAGATCTCCCCCGAGCAACCGTGTCAACCTCGGCTGGAGAGATTCAACTTAACCTCGGTCAGATAAGGTCTCCCCGAGCGATCGGCCAACCTCGGCTGGAGAGCTTCAGCTTCAACCTCGGCCAGAGATAAGATCAGAGACAACCTCGTCCTGAGATCAGATCTCTCCCGAGCGTCCGCATGAACCCCGACCAAAGGAGATAAGATCTCTCCCGAGCAACCGTGTCAATCTCGGCCAGAGATAAAATCGAAGACAACTTCGGTCAGAGATAAAATCGGAGACAACCTCGATCAGAGATCAGATCTCTCCCAGGCGCCCGTATCAACCTCGGCTGTAGGAGACAATATTGCCCCCGAGGAGCTCAACCTCCGACTTCGATCACAGCGGACGAAGCCTCCCTCAACCTCGGTTGGAGATGGGATCTCCTCCGGACTTCAAGTTCAATATCAACTTTAGCTGAAGATGAGATCTCCCCCGAGCTTCGACTTGAACCAGCACGGAGCTTAGAAGAAGACTTCGGCTGTCGCCTTTCCTGCACTCCCTTCCTTCGAGTTTCGAACTCGGGAGTGGGGGGGCTAGTATTGGGGATAAATCTCGCTCCCGTCGAAGTCTAGTTCGATACTCAGCCTAATACAACTAGTAGCCGTAGAAGAGCTTCAGCAGACGGGCTTCAGCCGAACCCCCAGCGGCCGAGCTTCTTCTAACCCGTTCAGCTGGCCGAACTACTTAGCTGCCGAACTCCTTCGGACTCTTCCAGCGGTCGAGCTTCTGCGGAAGCCGGACTCCCTACGAACTCCTCCAGCGATCGAGCTTCTACGGAAGCCGAACTCCCTGCGGACGGGCTTCTCAATGGTCGAACTTTCATGAAAGTCGAACTTCTTATGACGGATTCCTGCAGGCGATCCCACTACTAAACGGTTACACGATAATAACGATCAGCATTTATCAAGTCAATAACGATCGGCATTTATCAAGTCAATAACGATCGGTATTGATCAGGACAGTTACGACAATCATTAATCAAGGCAGTTACAACAAGCTCCCTTTATAAAAAGAACCCTCCAGATACGCTTACATCAGGTTCTGAAAACCCTTCTCTCCTCCTCAAAACTCTACTGAACTCCACACTGAGCACTCCATTCTTGTTGACTGAAGCTGACTTGATCGTTGGAGGGTCCTATCGGAGCCACCCCCCACCTGCTCTGGATGGGATTTTGTTTTGCAAGTCCCCGACAGCGACCTTATCGGCCTCCACTCCAACGGATTCCGGCAACGATCAGATTCTGCGTCAATAGATTGGCGCTAGAAGGAGGACCGAACCTCCGAGGTTCCCTTGTTCTTAAAGGAGTGCTCGGCGATAATTTCTCTCTCTCCGGAGATCCCTCTTCTTCCTCACTAGAGTTCTCTCCCGAAGAGAAAATGCCTTGAGAGCTTCGACTCGACGATCGACAGCTTGCGCGCCAGATCCGCCTATTCCTATCTCAGCCCCGGCAGCCCAGTTTCCACACGAAGCCATCGCAGACATGGAGCAGTTCAACCTGATGGTCGGGTCCGTGATCCTGTCGAAATGATGCTGGCCGTGCAACAACCTCCAACGAGGACTTTGCCAGCAAACCCGCCATGAGGACGCAAGGAACCGGCCTTAAGGAAAAGCATTTGGGCATACCAATCACCCTTAGGAAGGAGAAATGGAGAGCAGAAATTCTCCCGCAGAAGGTTTCACAAGAAGGTCAGAACGAAGTTCGGCGGAAGCAAAGCCGAACTCCCCCTCGAAGCTCATCGCTCAAGTCAAGCCGAACTCCCCCCATCCCGAGTATGTCATCAACGAAACCCCCTACAAAGAATTCACAGGAGGCGGAGTGAAGTTCGGCAGCTAAAGCAAAGCCGAGCCCCATTTCGAGCTCGTCGTCAAGGAAGTTCAGGCAAAGAAGAAAGTTCCCCCACAGAAGGTTTTGTAAGGAGGCGAAATGAAGTTCAACCGCGTCCAAGGAGGCAGAATGAAGTTCGGCCACGTCCACAACCTCGAAGTTCATCATCGAGAAAGCCCCGACAAAAGGGCATGAAGTCCTCCCGCGGAAGCTTTCGCGGAAAAGCAGAATGAAGATCGGCAGCTCAAGGAAAGCCGAGCTCCCCTTTGAGCTCATTGTCAAGAAAATCCGGACAAAAAAAGCAGGAAGTTCGACGCAAGCAAGGACGGAACGAAGTTCTCCCGCCAAATGAAGTTCGGCGCAAGTGAGGCCGAACTCCCCTCAAACCTCATCGTTGGAATGAAGTTTGGTGCAAGCAACTCCCGCTCGAGTATGTCACCAAGGAAGACCCCTACAAAGATTTCACAGGAGGTGAGATGAAGTTCGGCCGCGCTCACGACCGCCCCAAGACAAGCGAGGACTCCCTGACTCCAAGGAAGCTCCGACAAAGGGCATGAAGTTCTCCCGCAAGTTTCATAAAGGGACGGAATGAAGTTCGGCCGCGTCTACAACCTCCCCAGCGCAAGTGAGGTCGAACTTCACCTCAAGCTCGCCACCAAGGAAGCCCCGATAGAGGGGCGCAAAGAAGCCCTCCTCCCGGAAGGTTCCGCGACTAAGCCCCCCTCAACACTCCTTGAATTCATATTCTCACCGAAGTGAAGAACCAGCTGCCAAGATCAGAAGGATTACAATCTCCCCCAAACAAGCGCGTACTGCCTCTACCATCGCAACCACGGTCTCGACACCGAGGAATGCATCCAGCTCCGAGACGAAATTGAGGAGCTCATCAGAAAGGGGCGGCTGGGTAAATTCCTCCGGCACCAGCCTGAAGCAGGAAAAGATCGGCCAAGGGCGCTGCCATAGCTAGAGACGGCAAGGAGCTCGACACTGCCATAGCTAGAGACCGTAAGGAGGTCGGCCACCTTATGGCCTCGTCCACATTGCCCCTGGGAGGAGCTTGGTGCATCAGCGATTCATCGTCTCCCAGCGATAAGAGCTTGCACCAAATTGAGAGGGCCAGCATGAGGAGGTCATCCACCCCAGGACTTATTGCCGAAGAAATGCGGAGGAACAACGCTACCACGATCTTGAAATACAGAATTTGGGGATGTGCTGCTGGTAACTTCCTTTCAATAAAATTCTTTCCTTTCGATAATATTATTTCTGGATGCGAAAACTATATAATGACAGGGAAAGACGCAGTCAATAGTCGCCATGTTAGGAACAGGAGGAAGACCTCGTCCTAACACGAGTAGGTCAAAGACCATCAACCTCGGCCAGAGATAAGATCTCTCCCGAGCGACCACCTCGGCTAGAGATAAGATCTCTCCCGAGAAGTTCGATCAGAGATAAGATCTCTTTCGAGCGACCACCTCGGCTAGAGATAAGATCTCTCCCGAGAAGTTAAGATCTCTCCCGAGCGAAGGCCTCGTTCACAAAGGACGAGATGGGGGGAGAGGCCCTGACAGCGGCCCTTATGTGCCCCCACGGCCCGTTAAGAACAGGAGGAGAACCTCGTCCTAACGCGAGCAACAACCTCGGCTAGAGATAAGATCTCTCCCGAGCGACCGTGGACAACCTCGGCTAGAGATAAGATCTCTTCCGAGCGAAGGCCTCGTTCACAAAGGACGAGATGGGGGAGAGGCCCTGACAGCGGCCCTTATGTGCCCCCATGGCCCATTAGGACAGGAAGAGAACCTCGTCCTAATGCGAGCAACAACCTCGGCTAGAGATAAGATCTCTTCCGAGCGACCAAGTCAACCTCGGCTAGAGATAAGATCTCTTCCGAGCGATCGTGAACAACCTCGGCTAGAGATAAGATCTCTTCCGAGCGAAGGCCTTGTTCACAAAGGACGAAATAGGGGGAGAGGCCCTGACAGCGGCCCTTATGTGCCCCCCACGGCTCGTTAGGAATAGGAGGAGAATCTCGTCCTAACGCGAGCAACGACCTCGGCTAGAGATAAGATCTCTCCGAGCGACCGAGTCAACCTCGGCCAAAGATAAGATCTCTCCTTCGAGCGACCGTGGACAACCTCGGCTAGAGATAAGATCTCTCCCAAGCGAAGGCCTCATTCACGAAGGACGAAACGAGGGGAGAGGCGCGGACGACGGTCCGAATGTGCCCCCAAAGCCCGTTAGGAATAGGAGGAGAACCTCGTCCTGACGCGAACAAAGTCGAAGTTAAGAACAGGAGAACCTCGTCCTAACGCGAGCGCCCGCATCAACCTTGGCCAAAGGAGATAAGATCTCCACCGAGCAATCGTGTCAACCTCGGCTGGAGAGTTTCAACTTCAACCTCGATCAGATAAGGCTCCCCCGAGCGACTGGGCCAACCTCGGCTGGAGAGCTTCAGCTTCAACCTCGGCCAGAGATAAGATCAGAGACAACCTCGTCCTGAGATCAGATCTCTTCCGAGCGCCCCCATGAACCCCGGCCAAAGGAGATAAGATCTCTTCCGAGCAACCGTGTCAACCTCGGCCAGAGATAAAATCGAAGACAACTTCGGCCAGAGATAAAATCGGAGACAACCTCGGTCAGAGATCATATCTCTCCCGGACGTCCGTATCAACCTCGGCTGTAGGAGACAATATTGCCCCCGAGGAGCTCAACCTCCGACTTCGATCGCAGCGGACGAAGCCTCCCTTAACCTCGGTTGGAGATGGGATCTCCCCCGGGCTTCAAGTTCAATATCAACTTTAGTTGAAGATGAGATCTCCCCCGAGCTTCGACCTGAACCAGCACGGAGCTCAGAAGAAGACTTCGACTGTCGCCTTTCCTGCACTCCCTTTGAGTTTCGAACTCGAGAGTGGGGGGACTAGTGTTGGGGATAAACCTCACTCCCACCGAAGTCTAGTTCGATACTCAGCCTAATACAACTAGTAGCCGCAGAAGAGCTTCAACAAACGGGCTTCAGCCGAACCCCCAACGGCCGAGCTTCTTTTAACCCGTTCAGCTGGCCGAACTACTTAGCTGCCGAGCTCCTTCGGACTCCTCCAGCGGTCGAGCTTCTACGGAAGCCGGACTCCTTTGAACTCCTGCAGCGGCCGAGCTTCTACGGAAGCCGGACTCCCTGCGACTCCTCCAGCGGTCGAGCTTCTACGGAAGCCGGACTCCCTGCGGACTTCTTCAGCGGACGGATTTCTCAATGGCCGAACTTCCATGAAAGCCGAACTTTTTATGACGAATTCCTGCAGGCGATCCCACTACTAAACGGTTACACGATAATAACGATCGGCATTTATCAAATCAATAACGATCGGCATTTATCAAGTCAATAACGATCGGCATTGATCAGGACAGTTACGATAATCATTAATCAAGGCAGTTACAACAAGCTCCCTCTATAAAAAGGATCCTCCAGATACGCTTACGCCAGGTTCTGAAAACCCTTCTCTCCTTCTCAAAACTCTACTGAACTCCACACTGAGCACTCCATTCCTGTTGACTAGAGCTGATTTGATCGTCGGAGGATCCTGTCGGAGCCACCCCCCACCTGCTCTGGATGAGACTTTATTTTGCAGGTCCCCGACGGCGACCTCATCGGCCTCCACTCCAACGGATTCCGATGACGATCAGATTCTGCGTCAACAGTAGTCATTGGTAAATAGTTACTTGACCATCCTTTGGTGTTCAGACTATCAAATTTAAAGGTACTTTTATTGGGAATGTATCACAAAGCTAATTATCAGTCTGGTTGAGCTATACTTTTGTAATTGTATATGAATTATGAATTAATAAAAAATTATTTTAGCATTTTTCATCCCAAATTTTTTTGCCTTCTAATGAACTCCTGTGTTGTGATGAAGTCCTTAGGACTATCTAGATTCGATAAAGAAAGATTTATCGTTTAGTTTTTAAAATAGTTCACGACCAAATGATACATTGTTACTTAGGACGATAATGTTTATCGAGTATAGATCGTTGTGTGCCATATAAGTTGGTTGTCCTCATAACCAAGGAGTGTTGAGACACTGGTATGGCATACAAGCGAGATGTATGGGTACATCTGCACTGAACGTGATCAACTCTGGAGCTTTTCTCCTATCAAGATTAGCTCTGATGGAATATGGATATAAGTGTCCTACCGATCTGAGATCACCATGATGACTTTCAAGCAACTCACTGTGCTTGGTGCCGGACTATCTAAATTTTTAATTTAGTAACGAAAGATTTTTTGGCACAATCAAGTACTTGAAGAGTCGGTGCGTATCAAGATGGAATTGACCACTCCTGATTTTAGGAGCTGTGTTCAATTGTATTTCAATTTAGCAAAGCCTTGGCTAGGATAATCTTAGTGAGGAGTCACGGGACTAATTGTTTTGAGACATGACATGGATGTATTTTTTAGGATTGACAGTCTAACCCTGAGTCATCTATTGCATGAAGGTCATAGGGATTAATTATATGGTAACCATTTTTGCGTAGGTTTTGATTGTTGCGATTGCGACTATTCGACCTATCCGGACGTCGGATACCATTGCTAGATGGTCATTTCGATTAGTATAGAAAGTGATTCCTATGCTACCGGCTTAGGTTCGAACCTACAGAGTCACACACACTAAAGGTTTCTACCTGATCTATTGGCTATGGTCAAGAGTCCTACCGGACTGGGACTCTTCGACCAAATGTCCTATAGCATTAGGACACCGAGTCTTACTTATCTGAAACTCTCTGATCAAGAGTATGGACTCTGTGATCACAAGTTCCATTCATTTCAGACACCGGGGTCAAAAGTCCCACTGGACTGGGACTCTTCGATTAGAATTTCATATCGATGAACTCTATTGCCCGGTGACCTACCAGATTTGGACTCTGAGATTATGAGAGGTTTAATTAATGATTTTAACTCAATTTGATTGAGTTATGATTTTTGATTCAAGTCCAATTGAATTGGTTTCAGTTGGGTTTAACTCAATTAGGTCACAAGTTAACCTAATCGCTGGAGAGGTTAGAACCCAAATTTGATCAGAGGTTGGGCTTGGTCAATTCTTGATTTTATTGGGATTTAATTGAGCCTAATTAAGCCTAAATGGGTTGGGTTTAATTTATTCTAATTGGACCTAACCAATTTTGATTGGGTTGGTTCAGTTGGTTGAAATTTGAATTTCAAAGACTAATTTGACTAGTCTTCTCTTCCCATGCGCCACCTATGTCCCACGCCCACTTAGAATTTGATTTTTAATTCTCTCGTGACTTTTCTCCCGTGCACATAATACCTCACGCCCTGATCTTCCACGTCCTCAATGAATAAGTTATGGTTAGTTGACATTCAAATTCAAAATGAGTTTGAATTTGAGTTAACAACAACCATATCTTATCCCTTGCGCCATCCTTCTCTTGTGCGCCAATTATCTCCACGTGAAAGGGGTTCCACGTGGACTTTTTCTTGCTAAAGAGTGGGTGCACAACTCCTTCACACGTCTCAAATAAGTTTGAACTGGTTTGGATGAAGTTTGAATTAAAAAGAGTTTTGAATTCAAACTAGCATTCAAACTAGTTTTTGGTTCCCCACATGCATAGAAGTTGTTCTTTGCACAAATATTAAAAGAAAAGTTTTTTGGGACGTGTGCTAACACCTATTTTGAAGAGAGAACTTCCGTGAGATTCAATTGGTGCGTGGGAAGAGGCTTCAATCATCTCCGAGAGAGAGAAAACCAAGAGAGAAGGGGCGTAAGGTTTTTAGGATGAGTGCAGTCCTAGGTATTCGACCTAGATTTCGGAAAGCCATTACATGAGCTACGAGCATCGTAAGTCGACGAAATTTTAGAGAGAACCTTCTTTGCCTCTCTACTGCGTCTATCAGCAACCCGGAGCATCCATGAAGCCCATAGATGAAGATTGAAGCTGTTCAATCAAAACAGCCCCTGAAAGACTCCGGTGTCGAGCTAGCACTCGCGGAGAGCCGATCAGGATCAAGAGCCTCGTGTGGATGATCCATGGAGGTCAGATATCTGTGTGGCAGCATTGTGACCAGCGGACCTCCTTGATGACGATCAGATCACGGTGATCGATTACCCGCGAAAAGGTATTATGTTCTGAACACAGATATAGTAAATAGTTTGCTGCATAATTTTATTTTTCAGATCTATATGAATGCATGCATATAATATTTAGATCCTTAGTATAGGATTTAATATTCCGATATAATTAGTAGGTAATTAATTAGATTAATTACTTTTTTTGCTGCATTTTTGCTATTTTCGAAAAATTTTTTGAAAATAGCACTGCAAACCCTGCACTGTTTTCTTCAACTTTTCAGAATGGATCATCCAATTAATGAACGATAGTCTACCTAGCCATCCTTACATAAATGTTCACCTTAAGATAGAAGGTCGCAAGGATCCTAATATGCACTATAAAAATTTTGCATTACTTGACAAGCAATTACCTTGACCATCCTTTGGTGTATAAACTCTGTCAAATTTAAAAATCTTTTTAATAGATCCACCAGCCATGATCCCAATATCACCCTCCTTTGCTGCATCAAAGTCCACCATGGAGGTGTAACCAGATAAAACTTCCTCCTTCGTTAAGGGACGACACCTACAAAACACCCTGATGTTCCCTAGAGTAATAAATGTGATAAAGCTTGGATTAGACTTCTGTAGTCAAGTGATCTCAATACAACATTTCAGAGAGAGAGAAAGGGGGAGAGAAAACACACCTTTTGTCTCTTGGACTTGATTATATAATTTCTTTCTCTTGGCTATCTCTTCACTATACTTTATTTTAAGATCTTCACACTGTGTAACTGCAAGCATAAAGCCATGAAAAGCTCATGGTAAATGGATTTTAAGCATCTGATTGAGTGTACAGCAATTGAACATACCTAAGGTCTGAACAGCAATGATCATCTTATTCAAGTCAGGAGTTGAATTGGCACATTCATGTGCCTCGATAGAAAGTTGGGATTGCCCTTGTTTCATTGCCTGAGATAAAAAGAAAATGATAAAATAAAGGTTTATTGATGACCAGATTCCCTTATAAATTAAAACCATATTTGATTGTGCAAGCTTCATGCACATTTACAGGATATAGTGCAAACCTTAATTTTGTCTTCCAAATTAGAGATAGCAGCAAACCACGACTTCTTATCATGTTCATACCTTTCAGAAACATCTCTCAATTTGCCCGTTTGTTTTTCAACAGCTTGTTCTATGAGCATAAAAATAATATATGAAGACAAAGTCGACAAGACATAAAAGAATACATTCTGGTCAGATCAAATTGCTTACCTAGAGTTTCAGTTTGGAAGATATAATTGTCAAGCTCCATTCTTAGCCTTACCAGCTGTTCATTTGTAGCTGTTAGAGACATCCATGCTTCATAGCATTCATCAGATTTTAATTTGTATTGACTAGTCAGCTCGTGTATTTTCTTCTCATACTTGGCAATATATTTACTTCGAGCTCTAGTCTGCAGGATGGACAATGAGGCAAAATAAATCAATGCAACAATCTATTCTAATGCAAAGTTTCAAGATTCCAGTCTAAATTTTTTGATCCTGACCTGAGTTGGAGAAACTTCTATCTCAGCAGCACATTTGTTACATATCAGATGCTCAGGTTTCACCAAAGGTGCTGCATTAAATTCCAAAGAAATTCAAATTACTTCTAGTCCAATCATATAGTGCTCATAGATTAGATGATCACCACAATATTTACCTGACAATTTGGGTGCTTTTCTAATACAAATCCCACTAACAGTTGGAGTCCCACTAATTCCTTCAAATCTTATGACAATAAATCCATTATCCAGCACAGGGACTCTGATATCAACTAGCTGCAGTGGCTTATTAGCTCCAACAACTGCATATACATCAAGTTCAGATAGTATCTGCAATGCTTACATGGAAAGAGACTTTCAGAAACCCACACAAATGGTTATCTAGATCCCAATAAAAAAAAATCAATTAATGAAAATTTGTCTCCTTGCCTTCTCTTCTTGCACAGAAACATCAAACAGCCTAATTCCTTTAGGCCCATATGTGTTAACTATCTCTGCAAAATGCAGATCTACAAAATAGTCTCCAGGTGCAAGAGCTTCAAACTTGTAGCAGAAATTTCCATAACGTGCAGACTGATACAGAAATGGGTAGTCACCACCTTCAACTATTGCCTCATTGGTCTTTATTACATCTCCGCCTTGAAAATAAGAGTCACCCAGAAAATTTATATGGGAATCTCGTCCTTCTATCGGAGAGCCACCAGAATTCACAAACATTACAACATCATCTGCCTCAACAAAAATGTTAACCAAAAAAAAAATACCAGAAGGGTTAGAACAAGCACCTACAGTGCGACAGAAGAGAATAATGGCTCAAACTCAGAATTTTCAGACCAAGAATGCTATAAAAATAGTATGGCAAACAAGACATCAAATTTACAGTTCTCATACAGACATACATAACCGAATCTTGAAGATAAGAGACTCAATTCAATTTAATTCGTTGTAAATAAGTGAAAAAAAAAAATCTAACAAGAGGTGAAGGTTTATGATTCAAACCACTTTGGATGATAAATAAATGCACAACTCGAAGACAAGAGAAAACAAAAATCAGGTTCTAGATGTCGAATTCCAGCCCTAATAGATAGCATTACTTGAAGTTTAAGGGCTCAATTTGATTAATTAACAAAAAATAACAAAGGAAATATCAATAAGAGAAGACAAAATCTGAAGATATACTACTTAAACTACTTCAACTGTTAGACTAAAAAATGCCAAGAAAACAGAAAAAATGAAGCCCTTATTATGGAAATCCAGCCCTAAAACTTAGCAATTCGAAAGACAAGGCATTCATGTCCGGTCAGAAAGCTAGCAACCAATAATCCAATTTGATCCAAGAATTGAAAACACCATTTTGTGTGGATATAAGCCTTCATACTTCTTGCGAAATTACAAATCCAACCCTAATAATTTTCAGCTGAAAAAACAAAATAATTAGATACCGTAGGAACCAATTAAGAGATCAACAAGAAACAAAGTCCATAAGGAAAGATCTACCAGCTCCAAGATCTGAGTGCCTTCGTAGGATTTCATCCGAGTAGACAGCAAAAGAAAAAGAAAAAGTAAGAAGAAACTAACCTCGGCAATCCATCTTCCTAAACCCGGACTGGACTAGCCTCGACCCAGAAACCAAGATCATCGAATCAAAAGAATCCTCGGTGGCGACGCCCATCGCCGGATCGGCGCCAACTACGGAAGACTTCTCTGAATTTTTTGTCCAGAAAGACGGGCTCAAAAAACGGGAATCTAGGGTTACGTTTTCCGGGTATGGGCGGAAAGGGCTCTGCTGGTTCTCTTCCATGGGATCCGATATTCTCAGCAGAAATTTTTCAGAGATCTCGGAGATCTTGGAACGGGGAGATAAAGACAGAGCCGATAAAAGTTTTCCTTTCTTCCTCATTTTTCTTTGCTTGGAGCTTGGCGGTTCAAATTCGAAAATAATATGTCCGTTGGAAGCACTCGATCGCCGCTACGGTGTACCAGGGAATTTAATGAATCTTTACCTTAATTGAGCGGCCAATCTCAACCGTACATTCCGTGAACGCTCGCGGATGGAAGCTTAGATCGGGAAGATTATAAAGCCATGCTAAAAGAACCTTTCAGTTGGGTGCTTGCCGCGCTGCCTGCCAACCATGGAATTACCACGGACTTCATAGTTTCCAGCCCGGGCATCATAGCGGTGGAAAATATTTCCCTCACTTCACATCTGAGGTGATCATATGATCCAATTACCAGAGGATATGTAGCTCAAATTCAAGAAATTATAACCTACACCACATGCAGGAACAGACTGAGACTAAGTGCGTGAGGTGCCAATCTGAAATGAACGATGGATGAGGCCTAAAGAGACCAAGATGTATGGTTGGCATGGTGCACAGCCACTAGATTCACCGGGTGCAAGATATAATTACTCATCTTCTAATAGGGTAGTTCTTTTGCTTTGTAGAGTGTTGTGCAAATCTTAAAGTTCACCTTGCAAAGGACACCTTGGCAGATTTTTATTATTATTATTTTGGGCTTTGTGAAGGATCTATCTAACCTGCTCCTCTTCCAACCACCAATGTATGGTAAGTCGTTGGTGATTCTGAGAGCTACGGGAACATTATATTTTTAATCTAATGGTGCTTACTGACACATTTTTAGGATGAACCATCTGTCCTCGGGCTAACTACTAGTAGTTAGCCCAATGTTTTGATATAAGAAAAATACAGAAGAAATTGCTGTGGATATGAATGAAAACATTAGAGCTTGCTCATAAATTGGAATGTTGGCCTTCCAGGACTTACCAGGTTTGGTGTGGATATGAAAAGGACGAGAAGGATGGCAGCTGAAGGGATGGGCCCTTTCGCGTTCATCAAAACACCTTCTTCCCTCTCCCTCATTCCCCACTAGTCCATTCTAATTCCCTCTCCAACAAAAAGAGAACATTTTTATAGCTTCTTTCCTTCCAGCGGGTGTCGAAGGGAGAGAGGGAGAGGAGTTAGAAGGTGAGAACCCCGCTATTGTTTCCTTTTAAGCTGGTGAAGTGGATCCTTTTGTACTGCAGAGAGTCGGCGTACAGACCGCAGTAAAGAGAGGAAGTTTCTACCGCCCCTTTACTCAGGGATGAGGTCGTGGGGATGAATTTTTATCAAGATTTGGAGAAAGAGGAGACTCAAAAGTTCTGATCTTTTTGTTCCGATCTCTATAAAGTTTTTGAGCTTTCGGAGCGTACCAGGAAGATGGAAAGGTGAGATTTTAGCTCTTCTGAAAATTTTCAGCACTTAATCATTTTGAGAAGGAGCAGGCTCAAAAGTTGGATCTTTTAGCTCAGACCTCTGTAAAGTTCTAAGCTTTCTGAGTGTACGAGGAACGCCCAAAGGTGCGATTTTTAGCTCGCGTCTTGAATTTTTCAGAATTTGACATCTGCGTCTAGCTTTCCATTGAAAAAAAGAAAATTTTTAATTCGGTTAACAGGAAAATAGATGATTCATTTGTAATTTTAATACTTTTTTGTGAGCATCTGTTTTATCTATTTTTAAGACTTCTAGCACGAGATTCTTCTCTTAAAAAAATATTTTTCACGAAGCAGGATACCGTGAGTTTTGTTGGGCTTTTGGCCCCGGTTCCTCTCAGCAAGGTTGTTCACCTTACCTCTGTTTTTGCTTTTTAAGTTATTTTTGCCTCTACTATTTTGATTGATATTTGTATTGCAAAATCACTAAATCTCTTCACACTAGAATGTCTTAATGTATGACAGAGTTCTGCTCCTTGTAAACATAAATTTTAAAAGCCAGATTGTACATGGAACTCACCCTACTGAATTCCCCAATTTCAATCTGACAAAGAAATAAAATTTAAACAAAGATCACATGCCAATATACTGATCCTGCAAAGATCTGCCATCTTAATCAACCAAATCCCATATTTCAAATAGAAAATTAATCTAATACAAGAACAAGAATAATAAAAGATATATATACATGCTATATGGCATGGAGAGAACACCGGAGGTTCTTTTACTCGAGTCATCAACCCATTAAGATAAACTAGGTGAGAGAATACCGCTGACAAAAGCTCCTAAGATTTGTTCAGTCCAGTTCAAATTTCTTATTTAATTTTTGAAAACAAAAGCAATACCAAACTGGTATGACAAAACGTATTAAAATAACTAAAATAAAAACAACCTGCACTTTTTTGATTCTAAACTAAACCATGATTACATACAATATCCAATGGATAATAAAACTAAATCATGATTACATGGCAAAGTAGAAGTCTTGCTTCATTCCGATCTACCAAAAGAACAAGACATCTAAAAATACCACAACAACAAAGCCCACACCAATCTGGAAGAAAGAAGGCAAAAAACAAAAAAGAGAAGAAAAAAGAGAGCGAATACAAGAGAGAGGAGGGAAGAGAGAACATAACGATCCTCAGAGGAAGCCGGTCTTCTGTAAGACGGCGTTCCGCACCCGCCGGAGATCCCTCCCTTTGAGGGTCCGCCCTACGCCCTCGAACACCGAGAACGTCATCACGTGCGACCTCGCCACGATCACGTGCGGCGGCACCATCTCCTCCTCCTCCTCCTCCTCCTCTTTTTCCTCTTCCCCGTCCTCCGCCTCCACCCTCCTCCCCCTTCTCCAGCTCGGCCATGCCGGAACGTTCACCGGTGCCGACTGGTGGAACCCCTTCCCCATCCCCATCCCTCCCCCGGCCTCCCCTTCGCCCGCCCTCCCAGCCGACATCGGAACCGGCACGGCCCCTCGAGCCGCCGTCGCCGCCGGCCGCCTCTGCCGCACCAGGGGCAGGCTGTCCTCCTCTAGCGCCGCCGAAAGGCCGGACCTTTCCGGCACGAAGGGCCGGGTTTCGGGCCGTCGGTGGCGGTAGCTTTCGGACGACGAGTAGGAAGGTGGGCCGGCGGCAGAGGGGGAGGAGGAGGCGGAGGAGAGTTCGGAGGCGGAGGAGGACCACACGACGTCGCTCTCATCGAACTCGAGGTTAGGGTAGGGGTCGGAATCGGGCTGCTTCAAGAGGCCGAGGAATCGGGCGGAAGAAGACGACGTTAGGTTGGCGTCGAGGGGCACGCTCGCCTCCTCGCTCATCGCCCCTCGGTCGCTTCCTCTCTCTCCCCTTCTCGTCGCCAAGTCTCCCACGGTTACTTGTTTATACCCGATGGGGGGGAGGGGGGGGTGCGGCTAGCGGAATTGCATCTTATCGTGGTGACCGCCACATCAGCGGGGGCTGAGAGAATCTTGAGAAAACCGGGCGTGTGGTGGGGTACCGCTCGGGGAGTGGACAAGCTAAAAAGAGTGGACCGGACACTCTTGGTGCTCACCCTTCCTAACACCAGGCAACCATGTTTATCGCCTCTTTGGGGTGAAAGAATGGTTGATTCTTCTTTCTTCCTTTCTCTCTCTCTCTCTTTTTTTTTTTTTCTTTTTTAGCAAGCCATACACCACAAATTTTGAAGCTCTTTGTATTCTCTTTTAATCCATCTTCATAAATTTTATAATAACCACTGCACGATCTAGTAGTATATATCATAAAAAAAATAAATTATTTTTTTATATAAAAGATATTATTACACGATCCATAATATATATCATAAAAGAAGATGAATTATTTTTTTCAAACAAAAGATACAATAATCCTATAATGATTATTGTATAATCCAGTAGTGCATACCATGAAAAAAAGCAAAAAATAATCATTTCCTCACTCAAACCCTCCATATATATATATATATATATATATATATATATATGTCAAATATAGTGATTTTGTTCACGGAGACAAGATCCAGTCTCCAGTTTGGATTCGATGAATCAGTGGGTCCAGGCGAAACAGTCGATGCCATCCATGCTTCAACCAGCAGTGGGTGATTGGTAAATCTTATGTTATTTAATCATCCGATGCATGGCGAGGGGATGATTCGGCCAGACCCTCAAGTAATTGCAGACTACTCCATTATTGGGCAACATGGCACAAGAACCCAAAAGTTACTCTCAAGATGGACACGTTTCTTGCTTGAATTTTGACCCTCTCCTGCTTTTATTTGCTTTCAATCTATCCCTTTAGCCAGGAATGGCTGATCCAGTGGATATGGGCTCTCTATCGTGTGGTTTATATTTCTCTAGGCTGGATTAAAATCATCCATAGTTTGTCTTCCTTTAAGTGTAGTGGTCCATTCACCTCACTTTCGTTCTAAGTCTCATTTATCAATTATGGTTGATTCCACCAATGCTGGATCCTTTTCATATTGAGCCATAGATTATTGACGGGAATCCGCGGAAATGAATGGTGGGTGACTCTTGTCGGTCGAAGCTGCAACTCGCCCATAAATAACCGATGGACCTCGACCGTTGATGCGTTCCCTCACAATGGCCGTACACCAACCATACAGTCTCTTGATGGGATGGTCGTCATAAACTTACCTGGTTAATCAGAAGCTTTTGGTGGTTGTCATTTTGCGCGACGCATTTAGATTTGATATATTTTACTTTAAGATAGTATTTGAATGCCCAAATATTTCTAAAATAGAAATATAAATTCTCAAAAAATAAATATTTTTTTTATTATTTTAAATTTTTATTTAATAAAAAATTTAAAATTTTCATCTAAATTAAGTAATTAATATAATATTATTCTTAATTTTTAAATTAAAACTCATTAAAAATTTATAATAAGCTATTTCATGATCTATAATGGAATAGCTAAAATAGGATAGATGAAAATAAGAGAGCATTAACGCTAAACCATCTGACCCACCATCCTATTTTCATATGTTTGAAGAAATAAGATAGAATAAATTCTTATTTCATCCATAATTACGTAACCAAATACTACCTAAGAATTCTGAAGGTAATCCAACATAAAAAAAATAAATTTTATATTAAATTATTATATTTAATATGAAAAATAGAAGTGAAAGATGATAAAAAAAACATAATGATTCTTGTTTATTTTTTGAAAAAAAAAGATAAAATAAATATAATAAAAATTATTATTTAATAAATTTTTAATAAAAATATCTTCAATAAAACTATATATATGATAATTAAATTTATTCTAATATTTTTTTAAAATTTATTTAATAATTTTTTTATAAAAAATTAAAATATAGATGATATTATGAAAAGGATTATATGATTATAATTATTATATTAAAATTGATGATGATGATAATACTATTTTGATATTAAAAAAATATTTTATATTCAAAAATATATTTATAAATTTTATCATATTTTTATATAAAATTATTTCCAACCAAATTAGTATTTTCTTGGTATTATTTTTTAAAATAATTTTTTATCAATCAAATATAATAAAAATTATTTTTTAATAATTATTTTTAAATAAATAATTTTTAAGTAAATTTTAAAAATTATTAAATTATTTTATAATCTAATACACCCAATCAAACGGATCTGAGATTTTTATATTGTTGCACCAGGGAATACATGATAACGAGCATATAGACATATCCTCCCACTCTTGCCGGATCTTAACAGGACTCGAGATTTGATGCGTTGATGTATTTCTGTCATATTTTTTATAAAGCTTGCAGTAGAGTGGTGGCAGTGTTCCGTTCAATCTTGCATTTCTTAAATCACGGAGCAATGATGAAGCTAATAAAGGCCGCATGATTTGACCGATAGCAAGTGTTGGACGTCACCACTAGGAGACATGGTGGACCCGTTGGGTCCCACAACGGCAAATTATGAGGCCTACGGAATGCTGCCATCTTTCCCGTCCATCCAACTTGCGCTTCATCTTTCTGGTGGGGCACACATGATTCGATCAAACAAAATTGTGATCAGAGGCAGCGAACGATGGCCGAAAAAAGAAATGGGGACCGACAGAGAGCGATTTATTATGAACCAGCAGCCAATCTCTCGCCACCTTTCCCTTTCACCATCATATCAGCGAAGATCATATGCTTTATAACATTAAGAACTTAGTAGGCGAGTATTTTGGGATTCGTAGGGGGCCAAATCCAGACTCGCGTCACACTTGACCTCTGGAGGGAAAGAAAAGGCCAAAAAGAAAAAAAAAAGTGATTCACTAACCTACGGTTATTGGTTAACCCAATGCTCCCCGCTCTACTCCGTGTCCCCAATGGCGGTGTTGGAACGAGGAAGTAGGTGAGAGCCACGTGGAGGTTAAGCTATTCACCCGCGGTCATGGCAGACCGGAGCATGGAGAAGGGAAATAGAGCGGGTTCTGAACAGCATTTTATATTTCTACACATTGCCTAGCAGGTTATTGTTAATGGTCTTTTCGTTTTTCTCTTTTTTTTTTTTTTTGGGTGGGGGGGGGGGAGGGGAGGATTGGAAAGTCTGTTTTTCTGCTGTGGTTTAGCGATCACGCAACACAAAATCATAGAGAAAGGCTCACGAGGAGGGCTGATTCTTGTAAGAGGTTTAATGTTAATTGCACAAAGATAATGAATAAAAGAAAAGCTGTTGCACTCAAATTGATATGCTTCATTTTTACTACAGTTATACCCCCTAATTTAAGTTGGATCTATCAAAT
Source organism: Cocos nucifera (assembly GCA_006176705.1). Lineage (NCBI taxonomy): Eukaryota > Viridiplantae > Streptophyta > Magnoliopsida > Arecales > Arecaceae > Cocos > Cocos nucifera. The sequence goes on from QRFJ01000056.1 coordinate 2,348,104, forward strand.
TAAGATATGTAATCAGTAATGCTTCTGTCACCGGCCAAAAGAAGCCATGGTCACACAAAACCAGGATGGCTCATGAAGACATTACTAAAAATTGCACGGCATCGTAAAGCAAGCAGGTTAATCCGTAAAGCTAGGCGGACCTTATTTATTCTTTTGCGAAATAAATCATTATTTACCTCTATTTCAATCAATCACCAAGCTGCTGCTGTATAGATATCCGATAGCAAAACCCTGAGGATATGCTTACCACCATGTATTCCCCACCTTAACAGTGTCCTCGACCTATAATACATGGGGAAGGAGTACAAAAGTGTCGGTGCATCAAAAACCATTTTTAGAAGACATGTATGATCAAATATTCAAGCATGATTAAGCCACCAACGTGGACACAAATCACATGGTATGATGCTGAACGAAGAATCAACCAGTTATAATGCCGGCAAGAACATCACTCTTTCCTCTTGCAAAAATGGTGTAAACAAGCCGGATTGCATCTAACCATCCATCAAGAGAATCCCATGTGTCAGCAACCTGGTATCAGAACAGTAACTACATATCAGTATTCAAACTTGAATGAAAAACGATGATCTCGTTCACAAACCAATATTAAGGCCGAAGTTTGTGCTTGTATTGGTGCACGCAGAGAGAGAGAGAGAGAGAGAGAGAGAGACTTCATTTACTAGCATATAACAGAACAAACTCTTTATTTCTGTGAGTAACAAGATCTTCTAGCGCACGACCGTGTTGAGATTCCCCAAAACAAGAAGAATCAGAATAATATCAAGCAAGCTTGAAGAAAAAAATTTCAGTGTAGTGTTGAGATTCCCCAAAACAACATAATGGCCATGCCAGGAAAAGTAGCATCCCATCTGTGTGTGTGTGTGTGTGTGTGTGTGTGTGCATGTGCCCTGTGTGTCAAGGATCACCATATCAACTGCATTGGCCAAGTAGCCATCGATGACTGCAGAGGCTCTTCCTAAGCATTAGGATGCACATCCCTAAACATTAAGAACTACCCAACTTAGGTTGGCACCAGCCTCTGATATATGCATCCTGCATCTTCGTCAGCCATGCCACATATATTGAAAAAAATCCCCTTGAAACAAAAATGTTCTGAAAGAAATCCTTTCCAAAAGGATCACAATTCAGCAAATGCTTCCAAAGCAGCTACGACAAAATATAGGGCCAATTATCACAAACTTCAATGCTACGTCCACCTTCCTGATAGTTTAGACACAAAAGAATTTACACCTTTTTAGCTTAAATTTATTTAATTATTGTGTCTATATATCAAGTTTCATGGCAGCAAGAATATCATATAAGACCAATTATCACAAAGTTTAATGATATGAACCACTGTCCCAATGATATGACCACACACACACACACAACTCTTATCACAAAGTTTAATGATATGAGCACATCCTAATGGTTAGAAGACACAAGAAGTTACACACAGACACAGTTCTATGGCTTGAAATGGACCCGAGCCAGCCAAAGGCCCATCGGCATGGGCTGGGACTTGGGCCAGAAAATTGGGACCAAAAAAATATTGGATCAAGCTTAAGCTGGCCAAGGCCCAGCTTGAAGCCCGAGCCCGAAACCCAACATGTTTGAGAGCAGGCCCAGCCCTTCAGCCCCAACAAGCTTATTCAGGTCAGGGCCAATTGGGATCAAGGCCGAGCTTGGTCCAGGACTTGAAAAGAAACAATAGGGCCAAACAAAATTCTGAGCAGGGCTTGTTCAAGGGCGCCCTAGCCCAGGTCCAACCCCAGCGTACGCACACTTCAAATTAGCAGTTTTTATCCTCAAAACCATTTTAAGTGATATGACTGCTGAGGATATAGTGATAGATTTAGCCTGATGACCCTAATATTTTGTCAAGAACCAGGTTTGAATCCTAAATTTGGATCAGCAATAAATCTCATCCAGTAACCCCATTAATTTTTTTATTAGGTATGAATTAAACCTTGGCAGATCATAACCTAATAATATATAGGGTCTTTAATTATTTAATAGTATAAAACAAATAAGTTAAAATATAGCTACCAAAATATCATACACACAAGTAGCAGATAGATATGGGGGTACTTATCCTATGGTCATCAATTCAGATCTGAATTAGACCATAACTACTCTCACATTCGCACAAAAAAGACTGCTTGTGAGTCGAATTGACCATGAATTCAACCATCTCAGACACTTGCACAGAAAAAAAATGGAATTCAGTTCTCAAACATAAGAGATAAACAAGCAAGGTGGTTACATGAAGACGAACAAAATGAGAATATATGAAACAAATTCATTTATCTAAATGCTGAAAGCTTTGAGCAGCATTTGGAGGGAATTTCTTACCAGATATATAGATCCATGAATTGTATCTATACAAAGGGCTGCACCAGGTGGCAGGGTTAGGTCTGCACATGCTGATACAGAGACAATATCTGGAACATCAACTTTAACTAGTGATTTATCATTGTGTGCAGATCCTTGCAGCCTGGGAGAGGGGGATAATTGTTTGTCGCCCTTAGTAACCTGAAAAGTGGAATATAAGTGGCAGTCATTAGCACCAGATAAGCATTTCTATAAAACATTTTCTAAATTACTGCTTCCTTATGAAATCATCAGATGCTGATATGCATGTATAAGGAAAGAACTTGTTGCCTGGAAAAATAATGAAATAAGAGTACCCATCTTTTTTTTTTGCTAAAATTCTTAGTCAAATTGACTACCGGTAACATCAAATTATATGTGGATAAAGTCACACATATGCAGCAATTTTAGAATAATTAGCTCAATATCACCGACAAAGCACAACAATTTGTCAATTAAGAAATGTCATTAAGAAAGGAAACATGACATGATTTCTTTCATGCTCAAAGACTTGGAGAATATATTAAAAAAAAATATTTGTTGTTATTTGACAGACTGAATTTCCTTCTTTTCTACCTTTTGACCATCTCCTAAAATTTTGACATACCGGCGAACCTGATCCATCTATTGGGTCACTTCTGCCTGGGTCTTTGCTCGTTTCAGAAACTAAAAGGCTTTATGAAGTTTAAAAAAGTCTCATGATGTTTTGCTGGAGAAAATATTGATGTTCCGTCACATTAGCATATCCAGACAAGTTAATGCACCAAAGCAAAGTAATGCATGTAATGTTCATATGCATAAATGGGAACTGCAATTTTCAGTCATGATCTTCACTCTCCTGACAAGATGATGAATCATAGGAAATGTAATGCAGGTCAAATAAAAAAGTCAGCAAATGTAATTTGAAATTGTTACTTCATATATAAAACATCAATATGAAAGATGTGACATATGCTTACCAATGGAAGAAACAATCAAACACATCTTCATGCTTTCCTTAAATGGAGAGGTATCTACTCCTATTTCTACATTCGCAGATTTATTCGACAAAAAGCAGAGGTTTTTCAATTAGTTTAGCTTTTATGGGCAATCTAACCTGAGGAACAATTAGCAACTTTGACTCAATTGCTTGGAGATTCAAAGAGCATTCTTCTGGCAAAATGGGGCTTAAAGATTAAAAGAACATTCTTCTGGTAAATGGGGCTATAGTCAGCACTTGCAACCCCCTCTGCTACTGGATGGAGGTTGTGTGTTCAAAACCTGAGATACATTTCCTCAAGCATTTGACATGGGTAGTTCTTCCATCATTTCTATGGTTTCCCACCATAGTTTCAGAGGTTTTGGCATTCTACTGCAATTTACTGGCAGTGGATAAATGTTTTGTACAAATAGCTAAATTGTGAGGCGACTCTCAATCTTTCCTTACAAAGATAATGAGTATCTATTACTTTTCATTATAGATATTAGAAAAACTTGGATCACATGCACAATCACTAATGTGATTTGCACTAGTAACTCAACTCAGCTTTTTACATGTTATGGAGGGCAATTAAAATACATAAACATATATAATGGAACAGCGGCAGAGGCAAGAATTGACATGGAGGTATGTTCTTTTAATAAAAGATTGCAACTGAATAGCCTCGACTTCTAATGTAACAAATAAACCAAGAAGAAAGCATAAGACAATAGACTTTATTCTATGATTTATAACACAGAGTACCAATAGCTTCCAATAAAAAAAGAATTTGTGTAAGAACATCTTGACAGAATACATTGCCCTCACCAATCTGTTGTTAAATTTAGAATAACAAAGCAATCTAACCTGTTGAAGTCCTTCATAATTCAAAACAAACTGGGATCTTTCCCAATCTTTATGAGGTGCAATTGGGTTCTTCGCGGGTGGTGCAGTCAAATATCCCACTTTTAGGTAGGGCAGAGGTAGCTGTGAGGAAAACACATCATGATTAAAAAAAAAGAAAAGAGAGAGAAGACATCAGAGATGGGCATAACTTGAAACATAATTGCTACACAGGAAATAAACATCTGATGCACTGCAAATTCGTACAAACAAAATCGTTGACATAACTGTATTACAACTTATTCAGGCTTTAGGACTTGCTACAAGGTATGAACTGTAATGACTTCAAGAATCACTAGAACTGGTAAATCATGCAAATGAAAATAGAATCAGGGAAATAAGGCTTGTTTTTCGGGTCAGGGGTTAAAAATGCTTGATTGGATAATCAAATTAGTAGGCTTCTATGCTACTAGGAAGCAAATTCAGTAACAGGAATTTAGGACCCAGTAACATAGATATGTCCACACACACAAAAAAAAAAAGTCAACATCTTTAGCAGCCACAGTATACATTATATCTTGCAAATCCTTGAAGCTCTGAGTCTAGCTCAACCTTCGTTTCACTAATTGCAAATATAAAATTTTAAACATAGAAAAGCATATTATATTTTCATTTCCTCATCTGAAGACATGGTAATAACATTTGATTCTTTTCTTGGCAGTAGTGTGGGGCTAGGCCTCCCTCATTATTTCCAAGGAACACATCCATTGCAATCAGCTTGAGCACACTCTCTTTGCATGCATGGGATGGTCAGTCCACCAGTTGTCATTATCTCCCTCAAATACACTTACTCCAGCAATCCATTCAGCTGATTGCTTGCCTTCATGAAAGATATGAGAAGCTTTGTAATTATCAAGTAAATGAACAATAGCCCAGATGCCCGATAGTATAGGCATATAAAATGTACAGGTCCAGTATGTGCTATTGATCCAAGAAATGATAGTGAAGTCCCAAGCAGTTGTTCATGGCCATGACAAGACCATTGCAAACTAAGGGAAGCTCTGCCATCGTTATCGAGCAGGAATCTATATGGCAGAAGCAAGCATGGGTAATGCAACCTCTGTGATCATGGAGGATGACCTCTGTGATCATGGAGGATGAACCTTACTCCACTCGACTTTAACCGCATCAACTCTTAAGGTAACCAGGAAATTACAAAGTAAAAGAAGAGGAGGAAAGCTTTGCAGAGCCAAAGGTATAACGATAGACTGATAGGGCCAAAGTTTTGTTAGTTGGAGGCATGATATAACTCCAAAGAAAGGGGCATGGATTGCTGAGCAAGTGGATCAGCATTGCATCCTATTTTTTCAAAACTCACCCATTGCAGGAAACCAAAATAGCCCGGCCCAGAAAGCAGAAAATGCTCTGATAGATTTTCCAGAGTGCCCTTATCTGCAGGGTCATTTAGTAGCTGGCCAGCAGATTGAAACTGTAAGTGGATTTACAACCACAGGGAGATGGACAACAAAGTGGTGTTGAGCAAGAAAATAATCCACCTAACATGGTTGACATCTTCAATCTCATCAGGGCATAGGTCATAAATAGATTTGCTAGTCAATAATAACCAAAACCTGCAAAAACCAGCCCTGAAAGGAGCCTCTCCTGTTGAATATATAGGATTGTTTATTATTTTATTCTTCTCATACTCAATATTGATTAAATCATGATCTTCTAATCTCACCCTAACTTAATTGGTAGAAATACACATTGATAAATTACACACTCAATTTTTCATGGCCATACCTCTCAAGGTTCACTAATCAAAGTTCCTTGCTCTCAATAAGTAACCTTTAGACAGAATCAAAGTTCAGTATTGGTATCCATAGAAAATATACAGGCAAGTGCTGTAATCACAATTTACTTATTTCGTGGATGATAAGCGCATATATCTCAAACCTTGTCTTCCTTAGCATCAGCTTATAGTACACTACCCAACTCAAAGATTAAAAAAAATGGTAACCAACAGTCTCATGATGTCTTTGTGTCCGAAAATGCCCTTTTTCTCCTGTTATCTTTTCCTCATTTATTAATCTTTTTAATAGAAAAATGATAAACAATTATGGATTAAAATTTTAACTGAAATATTTTCTTTTCTTGTATGCCGTTGAAGAAACAAACCTGGGAAAAAAAACTTTGAAAGTGAAATTTTTAACTCCAGGGTATTTCAATATTTTTGACCATCATAGACCGAGTTTCAGGCAAAAGGCCACTGCTTAAATGATAGTCTCATTTGATCTGGATGTACCAAAAATAAGCATGTAGAAGAAATGGGTCCAGTTTCTTCACAATACCTTTTTTGAACTTATTCAAGTCGATTCCATCATAAGAAACCAATTGACAAAGCATACTATGTTTTAAAAAAAAATCAAAAAAAAAATTAAGAACCACAAGTATTTGCTAAAGGTAAAAGTGAAAGCATAGAGTACGAGTCCAGACAAGACTTTATGCAATCCAAACAGCCTTTTGTTGCCTATGGGTAAGTAAATAGCTATGATCTACATCCATGCCCTGTATTGGTAAAATTCAATTCAGAGGATATAACCAAACAATGCATGCTAGGAAGTAAGGATACAGATTTGGGATACGAACACAACATGATATGGATATGCCGACACAACAAATCTTGAATAAAAGGATATGCATGGCTAGGATATGGTTTATCATAGAATAGCATTTAGTAACATTCAAAACATCACAAATTCTAACATAATTTACAAAACAACCATTCAATATATAGAAATAATAAATATAATTCTACTAAGTGTAAATAGACAAAATGCAGTTAACATTCTATATCATGGAAACATAAAATGCAGCAAGTCAATGAGAATTTGAGCAGCAAAGTATATGAATAAATAAGAATAGCGATAGCACATACTCAATGAGTCAGCAACAACATTAACAGAAATCAAAAGGCTGGAACCAAATAGAAACAAATGCAGCAAGCTAACAACACAATAAAAAATTATTATCCAAAAAAACAAATGAAGCAACAAAAACAAAAAAACCAGATCATAATAAAATATTATGGAGAATTATGCTATCTCTGGAAAAAAAACAAGATTGGGATATAAACCTTCAACTTTGCCATGTGCCCTACCCATCATCTAATACACATGAATGAGAAATACCAAAATTTAAAGCAAAGAGAGATTTTTTTAAAAAAAAATATTAAGGTTGAAAGAAGAAAAACTGACCTTGAATAGGGCATAGGAGATATTATTAGGTGTGGATATAAATCCTGGTTGATAACCCACTAGCACATCAATAAGTAGCCTGGACAAGTCACACAATCTCGATGCCAAGTACCATACCAGTAAGTCATCGGTTTGGTACAATATGCATCTATACCAAGAGAGCCCTCGGCCTCTTTTTTCTCACTTTTTTATCATGGTACCATCCAAAACAGGGGCAGCACAAGGGAGTACGGTATAGTATGCACCCCAATTTTGGGTGGTACTAGGCGATATGGGGCGTTTCCACTCGATTCGGACTGGTATAGACCGGTTCGACTCATATACCGATCCAAACCTCAGTACCATGCCTATCCAGTACAGTATAGGTCAATACCGCGAACCTTCATCTTAGAAATATCCTTGGGTTATCCAAGAAGGTTTGAAACCTATCCTAGAAATATCCAAAAAGTATCTGGACACATTTGAGGAGTATCTGGATCCTATTTTAACGATAGAAAATTCAGGACTTCTTTTCTCCATGGGACATGCATTGGAGCTATATCAAGGCTGTATCCATATCCAATACTTATCAGGTATAGCCTCGATTGGTGTTTTGCATTATCAGAGCTTCCTAGCATGCAAGTACCAATATGGAGGAATTAATGCATGAATATCTGACACTACTAAAAAAAAAAAAAAAAAGAAGAAAGAAAGAAAGATGAATGTAGCCATCTTTTGGGTGCTTTTGTCTGACTTTTACAAAACAGAAACTAAATGGTAATTATGTTATTATGTAGCAGTCAATTCAATAAGCAATACATTAAGACTAGCATAAAAAAATGAATGCTTGAATAAGATAACATCAAAAAGAAGCAGAAGCCCTACTAACCATGGAACGAACTAGTCTCAAGGCACTGCGGTAAACCTGCATGGATGTAAACAAATGAAAATGAAGTTTAATATAGTTTGGCAATTAGAATCTCTGCAACCACAAATTAGCATTTTACAATATGTTCATAATCTTTGATTAAAAATTGCGAAATCATATTAGCTCAGAAATTTGTCATACAAATGAAAATTACTCAAAGAGCACCTAGCTATAGTTATAGTTTCCCTGATCAGTATTGATTTGTTTATAAGAAGAAGCAGCATGATTTTTCTCTTTTAGCAAATAGGATGGCAAAAACACTACCTAATCATGAAATGCATGTTGTCCTCCAAGAATATGAACTTGCATATGTACTACCAGCAAGATGGAATATCTAGTTTCAAGAAAAGCTATGGTTTAAACACACTTGCTATATGAAACTAAAATGTCTTTGAGTGACAGCATTGCTCCATTTTATAGCATGGCTATACACAAATAGTTCAAAGGAACTCATAGGAAGAAGAACAACCCTCTAAGAGGTACAAGCACGGAACCTGTGTATGAACTCTACATGTACAGTCCACAAGAGATTGAAACATGAAAGATTACATAAGTGGAGTACATGCTTAACATATACGTCATGGAGTTAGGCTTTCTCAAATACCCTCCAAAAAATTGAGGTGGATAAAACCCAACCCAAGAAAGGCAGAAAACAATCCAAAAACACATTATTGTCATATGAAACTGGCCATACAGAAAAGCTCTAATAAGGCTCTTTAGAAAAATTAAGCAGAATTTATGATCAGTGGTCAACCCCACATCAACCTCTAGAAGTTGCTGCCAAATTCTGAGAAGAGGCAAATTTATGCAAAAGAGGGGAATGAAACCTATATTGGCTAGCTGGCAGGTATAAAGATTTACATTGTGGTTGCAAGTTAAGCTCATGAAAGTAAAAAGCAACCATCCAATATCCCCTAAGAGTTGGAAAGAGTTTAGACAAAGGGGGTGATAATCATATATGCTAGGTAATTGTTCATACCTTTAGGCTGAATATAGCATGAATGGAGTAGAATCTATGGGTTTACAAAGATCATGACACAAAATGTAAATGGGCAGAATGAAAAAATCATTAACCATAAAAAAAGTGAGAAATATTTTTTTAAAGAGTCAACAATCTGAATACACTGATAAAAAAATCATGAAATGATCAAATGAATTTGTGAAACATCATGGATGCTAGCTTCTACATATGACCAAAGCAGGAAAAGTGGACCTTGTAGTTTCCAAAACAACCAGAAGTTAAAGCAGCAAAAATCAAATCAGAGTCAGAAAGCATTAAAATTCAATTACCTTCAACCATATAAACAGGGATAGAGAAGATGCCTAGCAACCTTCAAATGCCAAATTAGAACAAAAAACTGCTCTTGAAACTCTTTTGAATAATAAAAGAAACTTCCAAAGGTCTGAAAAGAAATAAGAATCCTAAAACAGCCAAAACATGAGGCTTTAAAAGAGAACCAATAGTGTTGCACGCTTGCACTAATTCTAGCCAGCTAGCTGGAAAAAACAACCAAGAAAATATGCAAGCGCTGAAATATTCACAAGAACTGATCAAACATGTTGGATATGTCTCAAGAAAACAAATGATGATCTTTTTAAGTAATTAAAGAAATGGACCAGCAAATCATTGTCTACGGAACCCAAATATTTGGGATACGGATGGATGGTTACGTATGGACCTGCGATAAAAAAACTAGTATGATCCAATGGTCTCCAGCTATAGCTAGTCGGTTTTGTTAAACTTCTTGCTAAGGTTTTATTTTAACAAAAAGATGCAGGTGCACTTCAAGATGCAACTTTACATCAAAATATATCCTCCAATAGCCCAAAAGCAAGCAGCAATAAGGGAACTGAAATTGGACATGTTGATCACTTTTCACCAGCAGAAGAGGAAACAAATGAACAATGGCCATCATTTGGACAATCAAACACCAAATTCTGGGTCCTCAAGAGAGGACAAACCAAAGCTTTTATTGAAATCAAGGAAAATATATTTTAGCATCCCACAAGCGAGAAGTGATGGAGAAACTGAAATTGGGCATGTTGATCACTTTTCACCAGCAGAAAAAGAACAGACGGGAACAATGGGCATCATTTTCAACAGTCAGAGACCAAACTGAGTCCTTAAGAGAGAACCAACTAAAGCCTTCCTTGAAATCAAGGACTTATCTAATGGCACGGGCAGCAGACCCCGCCCCCAAACCCCCAACCAAATAATAATAATAATAATAACAACAACAACAACAACAATAACATTGTTGGGCAAACACACCAGCTAAGGTAAAACATTGAGAAAGTCACATGACCCCTAAGTTCATGACAGTCCAGAAAAGCAGTTAGATTGGACTAAATGCAACATCCTGTTAAGGTATAAACCAAACAGGAATCTCACAATATGAGCAAGAAATTTGAAGAGAAACCATCTACAAAAAAATTAACAGCAAGAAGGTTTAGATTTTCAGCCAAAATATTTGGAATGAAAACTCTTAAGCTAGCCCCTGAGATTCACTTGTAGCCAAATCCGACCAGTTTAGTCCACTTTCACCCAATTTCAGTGGTCTCAACCAAAACTGGTAAATAGAAGCAAAAGCCTTATTTAAACTCTTCTTTCTTCCAATTTCTTGAGTTAAGCTTGATGACAGGTCTTATATCGAGCATCAAGAACTCATTTCCAAAGGTAAAATTCGCTTTTGCAGGTTTTGAGTAGAAGCACTTAGGTGTTGGTTGTAAGAAATTTAAGGGGAATAGAATTTATTTACATAATTTGTTATGTCAAAAGAATAAACCCACATGAGACAATCCATGGTCTAAAACTTTTAATCCAAGAACTCCAACCAGCTTTATAACCTATTAGGTAAAATTATATGAGGCTAAGAATTCTAAAGGGCTTGCCGCATGCACGAAAGCAACAATTGCATTCTCTCTTCACTCTTTAAACAATGGCCGCCAAAATAGAATCCATCCTATACAGCATTAACAACTTCTTAAGCAACATCCTTAAATGTGTGTCACCAATACTAGCAGAAGACTCAAAATATTATTAGTAGCATTTCCCATTTGAAAAAATGAATATAAAATAAAATCTTAAATAGGAAAGAATCCCATTTCGCAAGACATTAGGAACAAGACAATGGTTCCTAAAAGGAATGCAAGAATGAAGCATTTGAAGGCAGAAGTGCCACCCCAGATATTTACTGAAGTTTCTGGGTGCAATGACACCTTTGCACAATGGAGCAACAACAGAAAATGGTCAAAATCCTCTTAGTCACTCCAAGAATGGATCATTGTACTTACACAATCATAAAACGTCAAAGCTTGATAGAAATTTGAAATTAACCATTTAGGGGATACCTAAGTGCAGGTGCTAATACATCAGTTATCAATCGCACCTCCTATCACAGATTCACTCTAAGTGTTTGAGCTAGGCCCCCTATTTATTGTAGATAATATGAAATATTTTTTTGTTCACTAACTTATGCATTTTTGATGTAAAACAAAAAATAAATAAATAAATAAATAAAGAAGAAACAAAAATTTTAAAAAAAATTCAAAAAAAAAAATTCAAAGCCTGGATTTCAGGGATTCAATTAACCAATCATTCAATCAATTGTTCAGGTCTATTATTCTCCACACAGATGGAGCCTTTAAATAGAGAAATAAAAAGCTACCTGACAAAAGTCTAATTCCTGACTTGAACCCTAATAGAACTCTTCTTATAGAGTCTGAATAAAATTAAAAGTCCCAATAAAATAAAATAAAATAATCTAAATAGACCCACAAAATTAAACTCATAAAAATAAATTAGGATTAGGGTTTAGCGATGCTTTCTTCTAGAATACGTGTGTAATCCTTAATTCCTATCATTCCCTTCTGGTTAGAAAGAACTCAATTATGGCGAGGAATTGATGTAAGCTTCTAAAACCTCTGGATCAACACGTCGTAGATCTTCTTCAAGAATCCAAGTAGCATCTGAGTCTGGACGGTCGTGCCATGTAATCAAGAATCGATGAAATCCTCCATCAACAGTAGAAACAATCTCGTCTGTGATAATACGTTCAATTTGATCGGATGAAGACGGTGGAAGTGATGGAAGAACTAGAACTAGCACTAAAGGAGATGGAGTATAATCCTTGCTATCACCTGCATTCATAGTAGAAGGCTCGAATGTGCCTCAATAAGATAGCAAATTCTCAACATTGAAAATTAGATTAAATTTTAAATCAAAAAGTAATTCTATAAAATATGCATCAGGCCCAAGTTTATAAAGAATACGAAATGGATCAGTGGCTTGGACATGTAACTTTTAAATGAATTTAGAAGATAATGTTTATGACGAATACAAACCTTCACATAGTCACCCTCGTTAAACTCCATTATTCTACGGTAAGTATTATCAACAAGTTTATATTTTTCATTACTCATAGCAATCTTTTGTCTAATGTGTTTAGTAAAAGAAGTGGCAGACTTAAAAGTAAGGTTGTTTATAGGTAAGAAAACAAGTTCAATAGATTGACGAGAATTGAAGCTATAAATAATTTCGAAAGGACTTTTATCAATAGACCTATTTACTGAATTATTATAAACAATTTTCGCTATAGGCAATGACAAATCCCACATCTTAAGTTTATTACCAACTAGATAACTAAGTAATTTACTACGATTACTATTTATAACTTCTGTTTGACCATTAATCTATGGATGAAACGATGAAGAAAAATTTAAATTTATCCCAAATAGTTTTCAAAAGATTTTTCAGAAATAACATATAAATTTGATATTATAGTCAAATATTATGGAAGAAGACAAATCATGAAGTCGAACGACTTCCTAAAAGGACAACTTTGCAAATAAAGAAGCATCAAAATTCTTTGGATAAGGAATAAAATATGCTATTTTAGAGAATTGATCAACAACTAGAACTATGATTTTCTTTACTACCTGTTTTCTTATTTTCTCATGCTCCTTAGAATTCCATCTGTTGGGGATAAACCCCGCTCCTGCCGAAGTCTAGTTCGATGCCCAGCCTAATGCAACCAGTAGCCGCAGAAGAGCTTCAGCAGACGAGCTTCAGCCGAACCCCCAGCGGCCGAGCTTCTTCTAACCCGTTCAACCGGCCGAGCTACTTACCTGCCGAGCTTCTTCGGACTCCTCAACCATCGAGCTTCTTTGGACTCCCTTCGTCAGGACCGAACCCCTCCAGCCGGCCGAACTGCTTAGTGGCCGAGCTCCTCGAACTTCTAGCGACCGAGCTCCTTCCGAACTCCCAGCGGCCGAACCTTAGCCGCACTCCTCCAGCCAGATGCTTACGAGAGCAGAACTCCCCTCCAAGCTCTCTCTTCGGTCGGACTTCTTCGAGAGTCGGACTCCTCCCTGACATCCCCTTCGGCCGACTGAGCTCCTACCGAACTCCCCAGCGGCCGAACCTTAGCCACGTACCTCCAGCCAGACGCCTACGGGAGCCGAACTCCTTCCAAGCTTCCTCTTCAGGAGCCCGAACTCCTCCGAAATGGGCACACAACGAAGGCCTTCGACCCTTCGTTCGGCTGGCTCTGCAGCCATCACCATCAATCCGTCGCAAGCTCTACAACCATCACCATCAATCCGCCACAGATGGCACCTCCCCGAGAGACTGACTCCGCCGAATCTCGAGCGGCCCGTCAGCACGCGGTTGTAGCTGTCACCATCAACCCGCCGCAGACGGCACCTTCCTGAGAGACTGACTCCGCCGAACTTCGAGCAGCCCGCCAGCATGCGGCTGCGGCTGTCACCGTCAAGCTCCGCTATAAAAGGGACCCTCCAGATACTCTAATCTCTCTGATTTCTAAGCTCTCCTCTTCTTCTCCAAGTTCCGGAACTCGTTCCCGAGCACTCCATTTCTGTTGGCCAAAGCTGACTTGATCGTCAGAGGGTCCGGCCGGAGCCACCCTCCCCATCAGCTCCGGACGGGACTTTGTTTTCCAGGACTGCGGCGACGACCAATTTCTGCGTCAACAGAATGGCGCTGGAGGAAGGAAGTGAACCTCCGAGGTTCCCTTGTTCTTAAAGGAGTGCTCGGCGACTTTTCTCTTCCCTCTCCGGAGATCTCTCTTTTCTCTTCCGAAGAGAAAATGCCTCCCAGGAGAGCTTCGACAAGACGCTCGGCGGCCTCCGCAGCCTGATCTCATCCAGATCCGTCTGTTCCTGCTTCAGTCCCGGCAGCTCAGGTTCCACCTGTACCTGCGGTGGATGTGGAGCAGTTCGACCTGCTTGTCCGACAGGTCTGTGGCCTCACAGAGGCATTGTAGGCTATACAGCAGCCCCCGGTGGCGACTCCACCAGGAAACCCATCATTGGAACGTCGAAAACCGACCCCAAGGAAGAGTACCAGGGCCAGCGTACCTGTCGCCCTGGAGAAGGGGAAACAGAGGGTCGAGGATCCATGCTCGGATCATTGTTCTCTTCTGGGGGAAGCTTTCTCCGTTCGTAGTCGGAAGCCTCCCAAGATCTACAGCCAAGACGACGCCCTCGATTGCAGACTGCGGGAGATGGACCGACGTATTGAAGAGCTCGGCCGCGTCGCCCCGGCTCATCATGCCGACGTCCATGCCGAACCTCCTTTCTCTCTTCGAATTATGCAAGAACCTGTTCCACCGACTTTCGAGCTCCCTCGACTGGAAAGCTACGATGGAACTTCTGATCCGGTTGATCATCTGGAGGCCTTCCGTGCCATGATGCTGCTCCATGGTGCTTCAGATGCCATACTGTTCCAAGCTTTCCCATCTACCTTAAAGAGAGTAGCTAGAAACTGGTACTTGGCATTGAAGCCGAGTACGATCTTCTCTTTTGATCAAATGAGCAGTCAGTTCGTGGCTCACTTCATCAGTAGCCGACGTCCGTGCCGAAGTTCGGACTCCCTGATGAATGTCAAGTAGAATCGGGAGGAATCCATCCGGACTTACGTCATCCGGTTTAACGCCGCGGCATTAGAGGTCCGGGACTTGGACCAGTCTGTTGCGATGGCCGCGCTCAAGGGCGGCCTTCAGAAAAATGACTTGCTGTTCTCCCTGGAAAAAAGTATCCCATGGACTTCGCCGATCTGCTGGCTCGGGCCGAGAGATATGTCTGTGCGGAAGAAGCCTTCAAGTTAAAAGACGAGGAAGCCCTGAGAGAGCGGCTGGCGGACGATGGAGAGCCGAGCGAAGTTCGACCGCGCTCGCAGACCCCCTCCGAAAGCAGGCGAACCTGAACTTCTCGAACTCGCCACCGAGGAAGCTCCGACAGAGGGGCGCGAAGAAGCCCTCCTTCCGGAAGGTTCCGCGACTACGCCTCCCTCAACGCTCCTCGAACTCAGATTCTCACCGAAATGAAGAACCAGCTGCCAAGACCAGAAGGGTTACAGTCTCCCCCAAACAAGCGCGATCGAAATAAGTACTGCCTCTACCACCGCGACCACGGCCACGACATCGAGGAATGCATCCAGCTCCGAGACGAAATTGAGGAGCTCATCAGAAAGGGGCGGCTGGGTAAATTCCTCCGGCACCAGCCTGAAGCAGGAAAAGATCGGCCAAGGATGCTGCCATAGCCAGAGACGGCAAGGAGCTCGGCACTGCCATAGCCAGAGACGGCAAGAAGGTCGGCCACCTTACGGCGCAATCCACATTGCCCCTGGGAGGAGCTTGGTGCATCAGCGATTCATTGTCTCCCAGCGACAAGAGCTTGCACCAAATTGAGGAGGCCAGCATGAGGAGGTCGTCCACCCCGGGACTTATTACCGAAGAAACGCGGAGGAACAACGCTACCATGATCTTGAAATACAAAATTTGGGGATGCGTTGCTAGTAACTTTCTTTCAATAAAATTCTTTCCTTTCGATAATATTATTTCTGGATGCGAAAACTATGCGATGACAAGAAAGAAGCAGTCAATAACTGCCGCGTTAGGAACAAGAGGAGAACCTCGTCTTAACGCGAGCAACAACCTCGGCTAGAGATAAGATCTCTTCCGAGCGAAGGCCTCGTTCACAAAGGACGAGATGGGGGGAGAGGCCCTGACAGCGGCCCTTATGTGCCCCCACAGTCCGTTAGGAACAGGAGGAGAACCTCGTCCTAACACGAGCAACAACCTCGACTAGAGATAAGATCTCTCCCGAGCGACCGTTGACAACCTCGGCTAGAAACAGGAGGAGAACCTCGTCCTAACACGAGCATCAACCTCGGCTAGAGATAAGATCTCTCCCGAGCGACCGAGTCAACCTCGGCTAGAGATAAGATCTCTCCCGAGCGACCGAGTCAACCTCGGTTAGGAACAGGAGGAGAACCTCGTCCTAACACGAGCATCAACCTCGACTAGAGATAAGTTCTCTCCCGAGCGAACCGTTGACAACCTCGGCTAGAGATAAAGATCTCTCCCAAGCGACCGTGGACAATCTCGGTTAGGAACAAGAGGAGAACCTCGTCCTAACACGAGCATCAACATCGACTAGAGATAAGATCTCTCCCGAGCGATCGTTGACAACCTCGGCTAGAGATAAGATCTCTCCCGAGTGACCGTTGACAATCTCGGTTAGGAACAGGAGGAGAACCTCGTCCTAACACGAGCATCAACTTCGGCTAGAGATAAGATCTCTTCCGAGTGACCGAGTCAACCTCGGTTAGGAACAGGAGGAGAACCTCGTCCTAACGCGAGCAACAACCTCGGCTAGAGGTAAGATCTCTTCCGAGCGACCGTGGACAACCTCGGTTAGGAACAGGAGGAGAACCTCGTCCTAACGCGAGCAACAACCTCGACTAGAGATAAGATCTCTCCCAAGCGACCGAGTCAACCTCGGCTAGATATAAGATCTCTCCCGAGCGACCGAGTCAACCTCGGTTAGGAACGGGAGGAGAACCTCGTCCTTACGCGAGCAAAATCGAAGTTAGGAACATGAGGAAAACCCCATCCTAACACGAGCGCCCGCATCAACCTCGGCAAAAGGAGATAAGATCTCCTCCGAGCGACCGGGCAAACCTCGGCTGGAGGGCTTCAACTTCAACCTCGGCCAAAAGAGATAAGATCTCCCCCGAGCGACCGAGCCAACCTCAACTGGAGAGCTTCAACTTCCACTTCGGCTAGAGATAAGATCGGAGACAACCTCGTCCCGAGATCAGATCTCTCCCGGGCGTCTGCATCAACCTCGGCTGTAGGAGACAATGTCGCCCCCGACGAGCTCAATCTCTGACTTCGATCGTAGCGGACGAAGTCTCCCTCAACCTCGATTAGAGATGGGATCTTCCCCGGGCCTCAACTTCGATACCAACTTCAACTGGAAATGAGATCTCCCCCGAGCTTCGACCTGAACCATACGGAACTCAGAAGAAGACTTCGGCAGTCGCCTTTCCTGCACTCCCTTCGAATTTCGAACTCGGGAGTGGGGGGCTCATGTTGGGGATAAACTCCGCTCCCGCCGAAGTCTAATTCGATGCCCAGCCTAATGCAACCAGTAGCCGCAAAAGAGCTTCAACAGATGGGCATCAGCCGAACCCCTAGCGGTCGAGCTTCTTCTAACCCGTTCAGCCGACCGAGCTACTTACCTGCCAAGCTTCTTCGGACTCCTCAGCCGTCGAGCTTCTTCGGACTCCCTTCGTCAGGACCGAACCCCTCCAGCCGATCGAACTGCTTAGTGGCTGAGCTCCTCGAACTTCTAGCGACCGAGCTCCTTCCGAACTCCCAGCGGCCGAACCTTAGCCGCACTCCTCCAGCCAGATGCTTACGAGAGCAGAACTCCCCTCCGAGCTCCCTCTTCGGTCGGACTTCTTCATGAGCCGGACTCCTCCCTAACACCCCCTTCGACCGACTGAGCTCCTACCGAACTCCCCAGCGGCCGAGCCTTAGCCGCGTACCTCCAGCCAGACGCCTACGGGAGCCGAACTCCTTCCATGCTTCCTCTTCAAGAGCCCGAACTCCTCCGAAATGGGCACACGACGAAGGCCTTCGACCCTTCGTTCGGCTGGCTCTGCAGCCATCACCATCAATCCACCGTAAGCTCTGCAACCATCACCATCAATCCGCCATAGATGGCACCTCCCCGAGAGACTGACTCCGCCGAACCTCGAGCGGCCTGTCAGCACGCGGCTGCAGCTGTCACCATCAACCCGCCGCAGACGGCACCTTCCCGAGAGACTGACTCCGCCGAACCTCGAGCGGCCCACCAGCACGCGGCTGCGGCTGTCACTGTCAAGCTCCGCTATAAAAGGGACCCTCCAGATACTCTAATCTCTCTGATCTCTAAGCTCTCCTCTTCTTCTCCAAGCTCCGGAACTCGTTCCCGAGCACTCCATTCCTATTGACCAAAGCTGACTTGATCATCGAAGGGTCCTGCCGGAGCCACTCCCGCACCAGCTCTGGATGGGACTTTGTTTTGTAGGTCCCCGACGGCGACCTCATCGGCCTCAACTCCAGCGGACTCCGGCGACGACCAGTTTCTGCATCAACACCATCTATAATGTGGAAGATTAGATATCTATGATCTCGGGACTAAATCAATAGCATTTTAGATGTCATGCATGGGAGGTAGATCATCGGGTATGTTTTCTAGAATCATATCCTTAAATATCTCTTTTAATAGTTCAATTTCAGGAGGTAGGTTATCTTGAGAGTCTAAGGTTAGGTGAATCTCATTCTTGGGAAAGATAGCTAATATTAATCCGGATTCTTCACTTTCTTTTTCAATTTTTGTATGAGTCAAAATACTACCATCTTTCTGATCAGGAGTTTGAAGAGAGTTCTTATCTTTTCTAATAGGTCAGGATACGCAAGGTTTGATAGGATTTAACCTACCATCATAAGAAAGAAGAAACAAAAATTCAAAAAAAAAACAAAAATTCAAAGCCTGGATTTCAGGAACTCAATTAACCAATCATTCAATCAATTGTTCAGATCTATTATTCTCCACACAAGTGGAGCCTTTAAATAGAAAAATAAAAAGCAACCTAACAAAAATCTAATTCCTGACTTGAACTCTAACAAAACTCTTCTTTCTGAACAAAATTAAAAATACCAACAAAATAAAATAAAATAACCTAAATAGATCCACAAAATTAAATCCATAAAAATAAATTAGAATTAGAGTTTAGCGACGCTTCCTTCTGAAATACGTGTGCAATCCTTGATTCCTATCAATTTCACAAGTCAACTTAGTGTAACAGTAAAATTATATGTTTATATTGCACAGACAGCCACCATGCATCAAGTTACTCTTAAATCTGCTGTATACAGAAAAGGGGCACCTGGATGTGGCACTTTGTATTTGCATTCAGGTACGAATAAGTGAAATAGGTATTTACAAGGAAGCCACATCCTTATTCTTTTTTCACTATATTCAGACTTAACTTTCTGTCTCCAAACCTAAGAATATGATATAGATGTTCTTCCAAAAATACAGCAATATTTCTCACCTTCATAAAAGCCAACAATACCTCCCATTGGCCTCATATTCACTTAATAGCCATGCAAGTAAATGTGAAATTTCAGAGGTTTTCCTTAGGCTTAAACAAATTCTCTAACATCTAGTAATAATTGAACCCACCACTAGTGTGAGACTGTATGTATACTTCATATCATCTTATTGCAGTCTAAGAAATACTCAGAACAATCGAGGAAAATTATTCTGAAGGAATGCTACCGAGTAATTTGGCTTCAGAGCATGAGCAGCTGCAATATAAATAGCTGACTGGCTGTACAGCTCATTAGGAGAGACTTCTTTTGCCGGTCTCCCAGATCTTAAAGTGTCCTCTGCTAACCCATACTGCAATATGATAGGCAGTACAAAGATCAGATCAATTCATCGTTAACTAACTCAGTTAAATACAAAGAATGTTGCCCTTTATTTCTGTTGTGATCGTATATCCAAAAAAAGCAAGGGAATCTTACAAGGCAAGACGGTGATATTTACTCAAGAGATGGTAATAGAACACTGGATACTCACCAGAACTGTCCCAAGATTGTAAATTGCTCGATGGAAATCAAACTGTAGTTGGATTGCAGCACGGAACTGCCAACATAGCATAAGTAGATGTAATAATCACAAATAAAGCAAGAAAATATGTTTATAAAAAAACATACATAGAACAAAAAAATTGCAGGTGGATATAATCATGGCAAGTAATTAGGTATCATGCCTCAAGTTGAAAATTTTACCTTGCTTATCGCTGCTCTAACAATAGTCTGCTTCTCTCGGACAGGAACAATCGCACTGAGTTCCTGCATTGCTTGTATTTTAATTAAAAGTAATATAAGTGATATAAAGATAATTCAGAAATTTCAGAAAGTAAGAATGGAACCACTAACAAATTGCTTCCAATCAAGAACTTATTAGACTTTGGAAGACAATGCATGCATATTAGAATATAACCATACCTGTAAAGCAAGACCCCAGTTGTTAAGTGCCTGTAATTAAAGAACAAGAGAATTAACAATAAGGGTTCATCAAGTTTAATTTAGTAGTAATATTATTGTACACACTTAAATGATGATAAGTCAAACTATTTAAAGAGAAATACCTGTACTGAAAAAATGATGGAGAAATAAAGTTAATCAAAAAGACAAAAAAAAATGCATCAACCGATAACCATGAAGAAGCACAGATCTTGCGCACAACTTTGAGTACTATACATGCAGAAGAACACAGTTTCTCCCAGTTGCCAACATATGGGATGAACTATACTGGAAAGACTAAGTGAAATCAGGAACCACAGAGATGAGAACTCGCTTACCAATCCAATCATCTGAACAATAACTCATAGTTTGGAAAGCTTAAATGAGAAGTTTATTGACAAGATACCCAGCTATTGAGCTCATTGATTCCATTCCATGGAGAATGATTGGTGATACCAACAATGTTACCATGCTATAAAGTTCCAGCAGAAATATATCTGATTGTTTCAAGTACTGATAACAAATTTGATGGCAACTAGTAAGAAATGTTTGTTTCATTTCACCTGAAACGTTTTAGGATTTTAAATATCAAAGAGTGTCAGTTTAGTTCAGTCCACAACACACTGATCCTGGCTATTTCTGTTGATGATTAGTAACTAATGGTTGAAGCCCACATGGACTTATTAATATGAATCAACTTCATGCACAAATGAGCAGAAAGGGGTCAAAATGCAAAAATGATATCCAAGTTCTCCTCTTCCTTTAGTTACTAAACAAATCAATACCAAGTGGAATACTTCAGAAAGCAAAGGAGATTTGCCAGATTAGAAGCTCCCCTGAATGTAAGAAACTTAGAACTTTGGGTGCATAATTTTTTCTTAATCTACATTATAAGTTAACCAGATGCTCTCTCTCCCTTCCTTGGTTCAAAGTTCCTTGCCATAGTTCAAAAGCAAGTATTGTTCATCATGCCACAAAAATGCTTGTCTGCTCTGTTCATGTTCTTGGTCCAACTTAGTCATGACAGGCATCCTAGATGCCAAAACTTAACTTGCCTGGGATGCCTTCCTATCACATGGAATCCAAGCATTTTGCCCACTTCTGGGAAAAAATTGGCTACTTCTAGAAATGTTATATTCTAACTACACTCCTTCAGTGAAACTCGAACGCTACTAATGGGTTTACATAGTAAAATGTGATGCATATGAGTGCATGGAGAAGTACAATGCTTGATTGTTTGCAAACATTTTGCTCAAGCACAGAATTTCCTACAAAACTATAGCAAAGCAAATTCCATTCATATTATTTTAAGACATTTTACTCATGGAGAGACAAACTCTGTCCATAAATCTTGTCTCCACAAAATGGTTGTAACAAGAATTATTTAAATTTTACATACACCAGGTATAATAGCTTGTCATGGAAAGAAAAACCTAGTATAAACGGAGACAGGAAAATGCAGATCAAATAACATGATGAGTATAACAATATGATGATAACATGTGACCACATACAGCATACCTGAGGGCTATTCCAGTTGAGTTGAACAGCTTTCTCGTAGTTTTTTGTTGCCTGCATCCGAAAACTCAGATGTTAGTAATGAAACTCAAAGACTACGACACCAAACATCTAAGAAGTATCCTCTGGCTGGATGTGTTGGGCTGAACAACAATAAAGAAATAGTTACCAAAGCAATGTCTAATATTATAAACTTGCAGTAGTCCTCATCTCAGAGCATAATAAAAGATTGGATAAGTAACATCTGACCAAATGATCAGAAATTCTGAACCACTGATTTCCTAGAAATTATATGTTAACAGAAAGAGATTTTGAGCAAGGATCTAAGAACTATTCCATATCATACTGTATTGAATGATATATACCATTTTGATAACATTATATTTTCCTTATCGCAATTTGAGCAGGATCTCAATTAAGTCATGGACAAAAGCTACATAATTGTTCAATTTTTAATGAACCACTGTCCTACCAGCACTTGATCCATTTGCATCAAGAAATTACAAAAAGGTTTGGGTCATCATATTTTATAAACAAGCTTATAAAAAAATATCATCGGGCAAGATGATTATGATATTGTATTTAGACATGACATAACAACACTTTGTGAAATTATAAAGGCAACAATAGTAACATTAGTCAGTGAGAAAAGCAACCAAATAACGCCATGCATCAAAGCTATGGCCAACTTATGGCTATCATGATTATGTCATCCAGTAGGAACATATACATCACAAGCTTGAAAAGTGTTTACCATCAGCAATAAAATAACCAAAACACTAATGGTACAAAATTTAAAATGTTGATAAGGTTCAACCTGTTTCCACAGTTCTTCAGCTTCTTTGGTGCGACCACGCATTTTAGCCCGATCGGAGATAGCAATGGCCCAATTATAATATGCCTGATGAAAGAATAATGATTTATCAAAGCATGAAAAGCTGGTAAGCAACCTGTACAGATCATATGCAAAGAAATGCAAAAAATTAAGGCCAAATTTAGTAATACAGTTAAACCAACGATTGTACGATTAACAGCACAGAACAGAACAGAACAACTCAAAAGCAACAAGTTACACTAGTAGCATAGGATAATACATGGATAAGTTCAACGTGGATGTCAGCCTGTGCAGACAGAGGAACCTAAAAAGAACTTAAGTTGCATGATATGACATTTTAGCAGTGCAGAACAACTCAAAAGCAACAAGTTATACTAGTAGATAAGATACTAGATAGATAAGTTCAACTTGGACATAACTTGCCTGGACAGGGGACCTAAGAGGAACTTGACTTGCATAATATGACATTTTTCTCCCCAATGACACATCCAAGCACACTAGGACTGCAGCTATGAAACATTTTATTCTTCCACGGAAAATTCCCTATTCTAAACAAAAGACATTATTAGGTAAGAACTCTTAAAGCTGAAGATAGATACAAACAAAACCCTTCAATAAAATGTGCCACATAGTTCGTTAAAAGCATGAACAACCTCCCTTGGAAAAAAAGAATGTGCAATATTAGCAGTCATCACATTGTAAATTTTTTCCATGCCTACTTAAAGACTTCCAGATTATCTGTCATGGTAGTCATCATATGTTTTCTCCAAGCTGAATGAAACAAAAGCACATTCCTTTCTTCTCGCCAAGTCTTTCCATTACTTGCCTGTCACTAATAGAGTGTTTGAACAAGCACAGTCTCAGTCACTCATGAACTTAAACATAATGACTTTAAGATGTCAGAGATATGTGCGGGCTTTTGATGTTAAATGTTTTATCATGGTCCGTATACATGTAGATCTGCTTGTATACTTACACACAGAGACAGCCTTAATATTCTTTTCACCTTTTAAATGACCACAAGTATATGAAAGTTCATTAGTGCTAGCTGGAGTTGCAGTTTATGACCAATTAATGATAAAGATTTTATTGCAACAACATCTTAAATCAACAGGAGAAGACAATTATTTCAAGAAACTTGATTGTATAATCTACTAATGAAGTCAGATAAATATTTAGAAATGGGATTAGAATTATAAAGTAGACCGAGAAGCTTACATCATGAAGTGTAGGGCAAAGCTGTGTAGCTTCTTCATACTTTTTACAAGCCTCCTCAAGTAAAGCATCTTTAGAAGGAGAACTAGAATCCGGATCAACATTGTCTGCACTCTCCTGCATCGATATAGAATGGCAATAAAGAGCATACTTGCACAATGCATTTATTTCAAGAAATATGAATGCATGTGTCATTTCTAATCTTAGCAATTGCTAAAAATTACAATAACAATAATAATAAAGCTCAGTGACCTAGGATTTCTTATTTAAAGTTAATGATGCAGAGATTTGCTCAGAGTAACATCCTTCAATTCCCATTTTAATCTATTATGATTATATAACAGTTGCTAGTAACAGGTAAACTATTCATTCACGTTTGTGCTTTATAAGTAATAAAGTGTTGAATATTAAATATCAAAAATAGTGATTTATATGATATTAGAACTTCATACTTGCTAATAATTGCACTAAAGCCTGTAATGAATAATGCACTATGTTATTGAAAACAAAATTCCTCCCATCAAGAAACAATACTGCAGTATAAGATCCAACCTTACCCACTCATGTTGGTGATAGGAAATCCTTTTGTTAAATGGACAGATTTTCAATGTCAACGAACAAAGAATGAAAGTTCGTCAATGGAAAATTTTTTAAGTGACAAAGAGCGACGTACATATGAATGGTGTAACTAGGCTTGCCCATTCATTTGCTGGTATCTTGGGTTTCACTGATGGAGACAACCATCAGTTTATTAGTATCTCAACATTCAGATTTCACAGGTCATTATAACTTAATTATCTAACTTGACTATCCACTAGCAAAAAAAATTGTACAAACTTGGAGCGGTATGATCCCAAAATCTATAGCTCAGAAGTTGTAAGTAAAAGAAAGATTAAACTTAGACATTTTCAGTAGGTATTATATAAGTATTCATAATAGATCCAATCGAAGAGAGCTTAAGGAATCCATTAGACCATAGAATGAAATTGGTCTCATATCAAGCAAGGCATGTCAATTTTTTTCAAATAAATTGGAAGAAAAATGATTTGAAAGATTGAATAGCTAATAAGACTATGCTCATGAACTAGTTAGTAGTGGTTCAGTTTGCTGAAAGTTGTTAATCAATACTTATTTGCACATCAACTAAAGTTACAATATGTATCTCATGATAGATAAAGTATCCTTTGCATACATAATATATGTCCTGCATGCTTTTTTTTTTTTTTTTTGATATCTACATAATAGATTCAAGTTTGCAAGCTTAATACCCATTTAATTTCAATGCCTAAAAATGCTAAAACAGTATGGCATCTGCTAGTATGCAGAGAAAGTAGTTATATGCACATCAGCACATGTCCCAACAAACTTGTTCAACATGTCATAAGCAAGTAGCTTGTTAAAAGGGCTAACATGGGGCAACCCTTAATGTTAATGGTTATGTTTATGGTTATGGTTATGGTTATGCATGTAAGAAGAAAGGCATGTGTGTGTTTTAATGAGTCATGTCATTTCCTATCATAACACATCCAAGAACACCTTCAAGTACCATAATGGAACCCACAAATAATACTAGCACTATGCGTTCATCAATTATTACGGAAACCTATAAGTACTGCATATGGAGAGTTCAAGCAATCAGAAGTTTAGAATCACACCTGGAGTACTAGTGCCCAATTGTAAAATGCATCATGGTCTTCTGGGTTTCTCTCAATGGCACTAGCATACCTACCAAAAAGGGAATAGGTGAGAAACTAGATTCAAGCATCACAATGAACATCCCATTTAAGACAAGACACACTGCCCTTAAGTTCAGTAGGTTTAGACCATGATAAGAATGAAACTTAGAAGGGCACTTGTAGAGGGCTCACTTTAGAAGGATACTAGATGCTAGAACTTTAACAACAAAATGATAGCATAACAATGAAATATACCTTTTAGCAGCAAAAGCAAGAATTCGTTGGCGATTGCGACCTTCCTCGTCCACCCCAGTGACATTATTGATCAAATCCAGGGCAACATCATTCTGGCCCAAATAATGTTGTTGCAAGCCATCTTGGCTGAAATGTAATAAGAATGGGAACTGTGAGAAGACTGAAGATCTATCACCCTTTTCCTAAGGGAATTAAAAAAGAAAAAAGAAGTGGCTTCTTTTTTAAGGGAGTAATATGATGCAGTATATGAGGCAAACAAGCATCTAATTCTAATCCATATTAAGATAAAAAAGGATATAATGAATCCCTGAGAGCAGGAAAACATGTAAACGAACATGATTAAGAGGAAAACATGATAAAGAATAGGTGAACGGTCTTGTGAATTAATGGCTGTTTAATAGGGAAAACAAGATAATTTAGTAATGCAACTTTGGAAAGACACCAGTGTCATTGAAATTGCACTTAAGGGAAATGCATGTTTTTCACATAACAGATGACATAAATAGAAAAACAAATTTAACAGAATGTTGACAGGTAAAGAATTAAAAACAAATGGATATGCATGGTTTATTAGCAAATAAGAACTCTCCTGTTAACGAGAAACACGAGATCAAACACCGCTAACCTGCTGGCACTGATAAACTCAATCAACATGGGATGTGATCACTAGAAATTTGGTCATTGATGATCTTAATGCAATTGATATTATAGACTGTTCATCAAGAAGATGGCCTTGGATGAAAGAAAAATATGTAACTATTACCTGAACCATGTGATTTGAGTAGATTAGTTGTCAAAAGCAGAACTTGAAAGGCTAGGGAAGAAGGTTAGGTGATGTTGTTTCTTAATAGTTTCTCAGGCTTAGCCCTCAACTTTTTGTATAGAATGACCTAAGAATGCTGACATGCATCTCCCTTTCACTGGTATGAAAGCCATTACGAGCTGAACTTCTATGGTTTATGATATGTTTGCATCCCAAACAGCATGCCACATCAATATAAGATGAATCAGTCTTTATTACAGGGCATGCATAAACACTTGGAAAATAAGAAGACACTTGAAAGGGTCAAGACTCAAGAGTCTTAATGCAAAAGCTAAGGTTATTCAAACAACTGATGAAGATATCCTAACAATCTCCATGCATGCAGTCACTAGACTTAATGCACTCTGAATTATAAGGTTCAAGAAGCACACCAACTAATCGACAGCAAATGAAATCAGAAGTCAATGCATGTTAACGAACGAACAAACAGTTCCCAGTTGTCGTGGTAAAACGAGCAAAGCTGATTGTTGAAAATTTAAGTAATTTTTTTAGTCAAATATAATGATCAAGGATCGATCCATTTTCCCTTCTATTTATGGGAATAATTTATTAATCCACATAACCATCGTGAAAGTGCCCAACACAGACCTAAAGCGGTCCTTTCTCTCAATCGATAATGTATAAATTTCCTAAAAAAGAACCAAAACATCAAATTATATCCATAAGATCCACCTTCCCGAGCTTAACAAGCTAAAAAAACGCATGAGAAATGAGAAGAAGAGCAACCTGTGTGAAGAGCTCGCCGCAGTGCTGTTCCCCATTGCATCTCTTCCGTTGGATCCGGATGTCTCCTTTCCCCCCGCCCCCTTCTCCTCCTCCTTCAGCTCATTCAGAATCTCCCTCATCGTAAACGCCCGGCTTCCCTCGCCGTTCAAGGGCTGGGCTTTGCCAGCCGACGGCGGCTCTTCCGCCGCTCCCTCCGACGCGATTGCGATCTCCCCGGCCTCTGCCGCGGGCTCGATCCCGCTCTCGTTGGCTTCTGCCTCGGTTCCGTTCGGGAGCTCCAGCGCCTCGCCGGTCTTGGGCTCCGTCTCGTCGCCGGGTCTGGTAGCGTTCTCCTCCATGCCCAAAATCGAAGAATTAGGGTTTTCTTCTGTGGAAGGAAGAAGATCCAACTGCAGAAAAGAGGGTATCGAGTCTAATAATTTTTTCTTTTTTTAATTCTCTTTTTCTCCTTCTCGTGCTAAAGAGGCGACGCACTCCTCGGCATCGAGGGGAGTAGAGCAATACGGGCTTATATTGGGATCATCATAATCGCCCGTGCGAGATGGAGGAGTAACTCCGATTGGGACCCGAAACTGGGAAGCTGATAGAGAAAGAGGCAGAAGGGAAGCAAACTTGGCGACTCGTAACTTCCGGAACTGAATGGCCGGACTTTAATTTTGGGCTGGGGTCCAAAGAAGGGATTTTTAGGCCCAATAAATGGGTTTACTCTGTCCGGATAGCCGGCTTGATGGCTGCATGACATAGGCTGCTGCTACATTGCAGAATAACAAAATTTTGTTGGAAAATGACTCAAAAATAATGGTCGATTGGATTAATGACAAGGCTCTTCACATCATCTAGCTTTGAGAAACATTAGATTGCTTTGTTCCTTTCTCCTATTGTCATGTATTCAAGGAAGCAAATCATGCAGCAGATTATCTAGCACATTCAGCAAGTGTTTGTCAAAGTCTTTATGGCATGAGAAATTTCCTTGCTTAATTTATTATTGCAGATGCATGGGATATTTCCTTCATTAATATAAAGATTTCCCCTCTGTGTTACCAAAAATAAAAAATAAAAAATTTTTAGTATTTAAAAAAAAGTATAAAATAAATTAATTTTGTATGTATGTATGCTTGTGTTTGTGTGTGTATATATAGAGAGAGAGCGTGGCTAGAATCAGGTCGACTGAATTTAGACTCAAATCCATTCATATCCTACATCAATCATCCAAATCATTGAATATGATAACTACCTCAACACTGCTTACACACAAAAATTTATATGATTTGAAAATTCTTAACTTATGCATTAAGTAGTCAAAAATTATATAGCCTAAATAAAATTAAATTAAATATTCTTTTATCACTTGATGCATTGGCTAAGAATCTTCAAATAATATAATTTTTGGTATGCAAGTAATTTTGAAGTTGTAGATTACATCTAATAGCTTAAATCATCGATGTAGGATCTCCATTATCCAATTTTGATCTAACCAAATCTAAGCTTAAATCTGATTGACCTTATTCAAATCTATCATATATATATATATATATATATATATATATATATATATATATATATATATATATATATATATATATATATATATATATATATGTATGTATAGAGATGGATCGGACTCCGATCGATCGGATTTCGGTTCATATCCGATCGGATCCTCGACCGTCAGATTAGCGCGCATTTGCATGCACGTGCTTGAAAAGCAGCGTCGACTGAAAAAAAAGGCGCACGTGCACCTGAAAAAAAAAATAACAGGCCTGCTGGCTGCAAAAAAAAAAAAAAAAATTTATGAAAAAAAAAACATGAAGATGCCTGCATTAAATTGTAGGCGTCTTTCAGGCACCTCAAGGTACCTACATTTTAAATGTAGGCATCTTTAGGGGCTTTTTTTTTTAAATTTTTTTTTTTAATTTAGATTTTTATTTTTTAATTTTTTTAAATTTTTTTTGAAATTTTTTTTAGATCTATTATTTTTTTTTCTAAATTTTTTTTCAGATGCACGTGCGTTTGTTTTTTTAGTCGGCACGTCTTTTCAGATACGTGCGTATTGATCTGATAGTCGAAAATTCGATCAAATATGGACTGAAATTCGGTCGATCGGAGTCCAATCTACCTTGTATAGAGATGGACTGGGCTTCGGTCTATATATATAGACACACACCCCATCGGATCAAGGTTAATTTCAACCATTGAATCCAATCCATCCATTTCAATAACAAAACATAATCTCTACAAGTCCGCTGTCTACAACTCAATTTCAATTTTCAAACCCTTAGTCTACCCTCTTCCGCTTCCCTATCTCTCACTTAGTCTGTCTCTCTCGTTTGCCACCTTCAGAGTTCGGACTCTCTCTCCTCCCTCTACTAATTTTTGCCGTCTTACCGATCTACGAGTTAGGTTATTCTTGCTTCTAAATGCTTTTTATAGGTTTTTGCTTTGAACCTAGGCTTGAAATTGTGCCATAATTTATTCTGGATTGAATTTTACATAATGTAACAAACAAATCAATTTGAAATCACACCATAATTTGTTGATTCTGTGTCTTTTGTTTTCACTTCTTCTTTAACCAAGCCCAATAACCTAGCTATTCTCTTCAAGAATCGCATCACATCACAAAAATAGAACAAATTAAAAAATTGAACTAAATCTATCGATGAAAGAATAAAAGGAATCGAAAGGAAGAAGAAAAATATGGGATTTTGTTATGGTTTTGACATGTGATTAACTCAATTGTATTGGATCTCTCGGACTGAATTTGATGGTTTTGATGGGTTTAGTTTTGTTTTACTTCTACGGCAGTTTGATGCTAAGTTGGGTTTAGTAATGATTTTTTATGCATGTAGTTTTTAATTTAGTTTGTTTATGGTGTTGGTTTTATTGTTGATGTTGTTGGTAGGAAAAAATTGGATTGAGATTGTTTATTTGTCTTTTACAAGGTGTTCTTTTATAGATGCTCTTGATTTGAAATAAACTTGATAGAAAAATCATCAATTTTAGCTTTGATCCAAAGGTATCTAAAGATATCATGGCTCCAATGATCATCATGCATGAGTATCCTCTCTTAATTGTCGAGCACTTTTTTTTCAAAGAATTTTGCAAAAATCTTCAACCAACTTTTACCGGGGTGTCCCAAAATACTATCAAAAGTTATATTATGAAGACTTATGAACTTGAGAAGGCGAAAGCAATAAGTGCCATGGAGGTATGCAAGAGCAAAGTTGCAATGACAACAAATATGTGAAGGGATATATGGTGATTACGGTGCATTTCATCAATGATGCTTGGAAGTTGTAAAGCCATGTGATGAGCTAATTGTTCTTATTTAACAAGAATACTATACAATTTTCATTCCTAATTAATTGTTTAACTTGGTTATAACAAATAATTATCAGGTTTGTTTATTTGCCATAATGTCCTCATACAAGTGAAGTTATTTCTAAATGCTTGGTGGAAAGTTTGTTGAATTGGAATATTGATTATAATTTGTCAACTATTAAACAAATGATGTGTCATTGAGAAATTGTTGGATAGCTTAGATAGAAGTGCACTTATAATGGAAGGAAAATTAATTCACATGCATTGTTGTGCATATATCTTAAATCTGATTGTGAAAGATGTTTGGATGTGATTAGCAAAAGTATTACCAAGATTCATGGCAGTGTTGTTTATTAGACTGGAACTCCAAAATGGATAAGAAAAATTGAGTACACAGCCAAGCAGTTATCTATATCTTGTACAAAAACACTGTCAAAAGATGTTAAAATCCGATGGAACTCTACTTATTTGAACTGCTTTAATTTACAAAAATGTTTTGTTCGCTTGGTCATGCATGATCCTCAATATAACTTGTCACCGTAGACTTGCTTCAAGTACGATCGAGGCCATGATGTGCACCCAAAGTTGGTTTCAACAAGAAATACTAGATTCCATGGAAAGTAATGTTGAACTGCACCATTTTTAATTGATAATTTAGCATGATTATTATTATTCTAATAATTTTCTTTTATCTTTAG
Organism: Cocos nucifera; assembly: GCA_006176705.1. Lineage (NCBI taxonomy): Eukaryota > Viridiplantae > Streptophyta > Magnoliopsida > Arecales > Arecaceae > Cocos > Cocos nucifera. The sequence continues at coordinate 2,379,895 of QRFJ01000056.1, forward strand.
GTTCTTCTACATCTAAATCTGAATTTAACGATCTTTTGGATGGCTCCGATGGTGAAGAGGAGGTACAATATTTATAAAATATAATTCATTCATTGGAAAACGATTTTGTTTATGTATCTATTCAAATTTGTTGAAATTGATTTGCTTTCGTGAAGAGCAAACACGAAGAACCATGGCAGATATTAAAATGGATGCATGCATGGACCTTGATGATAGAGATTAATATTCTTCATGGATGATTGAAAATTTATGTTACTTGTTGATTGTTGTTCATTTTCTTTTAATTATTAAAAAAATGTAGTGTGCACTATGTTGAACCTTTTGTTTACTTTTTGAGTATTGTTGTAATGCTGTTGTAATATTATTTTTCTTGGTTTTTCACTTGAATCAATGATTGGATCTTTTTATTATGATTATTGTTATGATAACATGGAAATGTAGGAATTTTGGCAAGAAATTTGTTTATGAGATGAGATCTATCAATGGATCAAAGACATATAACATGTTTGGAACGGGTTGGGTTAGAATGGGTTGGAGCAGAGTAGATTGAAAAAAAAATAACTTCAATACTGAAAATTTAGATTTTATAAATTTATTTAAGCTTAAATGGGTTTCAAGGAGCGGGTCAAGGTCCAGGTTTTTGAAAACATGAAGGATTTGGATTAAGTTTATAAACCTATCAAGGTTTGATGGAGCAGAACGGATCCATGTATCTAACTTATGGAGTGGGCCACAGAAAGGGCCGGTCCACTCCAAATCCATCCCGTTGCCTTCCCTATGTATAAGTACAAAAAAAATAATTTAACACCTACATAAAAAGAGAGTGCGCCAAATTCCTTCTCATATATTGGATCGAAGTGCCCTTCAGCATTTACCGCATTAGGAACGCATGATGATATTTTTAAACTTCTATCTTCTATTTTCAAAGACGCATTTCAAACAAAATAGCTAAGCCGTAACGATTTCCCAACACTGAATCATATATTCACCGAGATGGTGCATATTATTTCCTCACAAAATCCGATTCAGGAGTTTCAATTTCTCTTTCTTCTTTGGCATTGTTGCAACAGGAACGGCATCAACATGGTTAGATCAGAGAGAGAGAGAGAGAGAGAGAACTCAGAGAAAGATTTATTGCTAATATTTGTCCAACAAGGGGAGCAGAGATCACCATGGATCATCCGTCCATGGATTCTGGTCTTGCTTCATCGAACTCAGATATCTACAACACTAAACAAAATTGACAACCCTCGTCATAGAGGTTCACTCCATGGAATGGAAAATAAGGTGCACAAAAGAAACACCCACAAGATTGTATTTTGAGGAAGAGAAGGATCCAATCTAGAGTTCATGTTCTTGTTTGCATCAAATTCTACAAAGATATCGATCTGAGTTACTCGCTCGGCAGTGTCCCTACTCTTCGGAGGTGGGGCGTATTGCTCTTTCCTAGTAACCAGCATGAGTGATGCTGCACCAAAATTAAGGTGCAGGAGTATGCCGCACATCATGGAATACTTAAAAAGTTGATTTCATCTTTTGGCAGAAGATGGTCAAGCATCTTGTGTTGACACCGTAACAAAATGAGCATCCATGAAAGCTGGATCTCCCATTATACATATGTAAGATATTATTTATTTTGGCTCGAGGCCTGTGGACTATATGAATTATTTTGAGCCTCATAATTTTATTTTTTAAAAAATATTTTAAATAAAAAAAAATTATTTCATATGAATTATATTTTTTTCTTAACTCATAATTAATACGAAGCTAAAACTATAGTTCCCTCACAAGTCATGACATCGACGATCTAAGGTGCATGTTTTGTGCAGAAATATCCGCAGATGGATCGCATACCGTGGTGCCATATACGCACCGCAGGGGTTCACGCTCTATTTGTTTACTTCTTATAAAGGACCCCAATCAGATGAGACTTGAATTTGGTTACACAGTGATGTTATGGGCGCGAATCTCCGGGTTCGAGAGAGCATGATATGGTTGGCTCACGGGAAGTTCGCTTCTGCTACCACCATCCGCTGGAATAAACAGCTCTCCCTCGCATCGATAGCCGGCCAACAAGGACTGCTACCATGTCGGTGATCTAATCAGCCCTCGAAGTGGCAACGGGCAAGTACCAATTTTAACTACTTATCCCACGACGGTGCTTTCCAACTCAAGTGAAGAGTTCTACTTGGATTTTTTTTTTTTTTTTTGTTTTTCTTCTTGAGGTCTCCCTACTTTCCATAGAGTATCTGAAATTGACGTCATCCCTTGCTACCTAAATAACAAAATAAGAATTCAATTTTGCTTGGCATCGTTTCCTGAGAGGTGGGTTGGATATGGAGCAGCAGATAGCTATTAGCTTTCCTAATTTTTTTTTTTTTAAAAAAAAAATCCTTGATCTCTCCTAGTATTAAAAAAGTCCATTCCGTCTTTACATACGGTCCAAAAATGTCACATCTAAAACGTGAATCCCGGATGCCGAATCAAAGTGGAGACTTGGAATTTATCCACTTCCGGATTCCTCCACGTGTTGGGGCTAGTTTTCTTCGCCCTCTACCCAACGGTCGTCATTTTCCTTCGCTCGTGCGGGGAAAATGGGAATTTGGGGAGGACCAAACACCGTGGCCGCCTATATGAATCAGAGCCGCCAATATAGCCAACAAAAACAAGTAACAGATTAATGACTTTTCATATAATATAATATATGCTATTAGACTAATATGTTATTATAGATTGTATTGACAAATCACTACAGCACATCTAGACGGAAATCTTTGGTCGGTGCTTGGTCCGGGAGATTTATCTCGTTAGAAATGCATCTGTTTTGATATTCCAATTTCAATTTTTTTCAATGTCGACCAATCGCAATCCAGTTCTATTAATGAATCATGTGACGCATCATCTCCTCACATCTTAATTCAACTCGGAAAATTACATTTATTTTTGAATTGTGCTCTAAATTATTTGTTCTTTCTCTGCAAAAAAAAAAAAAAAAAAACAGCATTTTTTACCATACGTCATTGAAAGAAGGAAATATACCATTACTTTATTTTCAAATGTTCTTGTAGCAGCATGTTCATCCGTCAAATGAAGCAGCTTTGATATCTAGCCCAAGAGCTGGTCTTTTATTCAATATCATGCATTATAGCATGATGGATTCGATCTCGACAACCATTGAATCTAGCTCAAAATAATATGACCCATTCAATTAAGGGTTATTTTACGTATCATAAGTTGGCTAGCGGTGCAATATATGCCAGCTCCGTTGACTGGAGGCTCCTAACTGGACTACATGCTGCAAGCCAAGTTGTAGGATCTTACCACCTGGCCCTCAAAAGCCACTGGATATGGAATGAGGTATAGACTCGAGTCCCAACTTAAACCACTATCCCAAGCCTGTGCCTATACTCCTCTCTCTCTCTCTAACCTCTCAAATTCCCATTTTGCCTTAAGGATCCATTCTTAGATAAAATATTTATCTAAAAATTTATATTTATTTAGATAAATATTTTTTAGATAATATTTATAAAAAAAATAATTTATTCATATCTTTTATGTATGAAAAAGTGGCTTCAAAATTCGTTACCAATGTTCTTTTGCATTACTACTTTCTTGAATAAGTGACTAAAATTTATTCATATTTCTTATAATATCCTTATGCTTTTTAGGTTTGGAAAAAATGGATAACCGAATTATTGGCATCGAATAATAAAGATATTGAAAATAAGGATGGGACATTTTAGGAATAAAATTAAATATTTACTTTACAGATTGATAAAAAAATGATTTAGCCACCCTCTACATGGATAAGATTTTTCTCGATTTCATGAATAAATATTATTCATGAAAAAATCACTTATTTATCTTGAAAAGCGTGAGAACATGAGTAAGTTGGTCAATAAAAAAATTGATCAATTTTTCTATAATATTTATCCACTAAAGAAAGCCTTAAGGATCCATTCTTTTATGGGTAAATATAATAAAAATTTTGGTCTACTTTCTTATTGACCAATTTATTCATATTCTCACATGTTTCAAGATAGAAAAGTTATTTTTCTTGGATAGCATTTATCCATTAAATAGAAAAAAATCTTATCCACCTAGAGGTTGACTAAATCATTTTTCTATCAGTTAGTAAAGTAGGCATTTGATTTTATACTTAAAATATCCCATCCTTATTTTCAATATCTTTATTATTTAATATTCAATAACTCAGTCATTTTCTTTCTCCAAATCTAAAAAATATAAGAGATATTATAAAAAATATGAATAAATTTTAACAACTTATCCAGAAAAGTAGTAATGCAAAAGAACGTGGATAACAAATTTCGAAGCAACTTTTTCACATATAAAAAAAATATAGATAAATTATTTTTCTATCTAAATATTATCTAAAAAATATTTATCTAGAAAAATATAAATTTTTAGGTAAATTTTTTATTTATAAAAAAATAGATCCTAAGGTGGAATCCTCTTTCCTCCAAATTTGTTCATAGATATACCAAATTTGGAGTCTTGTAGGTGGAGTTGTATCATAGCTCAAGTTGTAATATAGCTTAAGTTGCAAGCAGACCATAGGAGCTTTACTTCTTTTGTCTTGAAGGTCAGAGGGTGGGATTGTGGTGACGGTAGAGGAGAAAGAAGTTGAGATGAAAGGACTCGTAGAGAATATGGTGGTGTCAACTATAACACGATTCATAATTAAGGGAGCAAAGGGGAAAAAAATTTTGATAAACATTAACATTGGTGTGGGAGAGGAGGAATGAAAGAGGTGAGTATTACAAAGTGGGAAGGAGGTGGTGGGCGACCAATTGGAGCCTGCAATTTGTTTAGTGGTCATTTTTGCTGGTGGGTTAACCTATATTATTTCTAATTGGATTTGTAATTAAAATGCAACTTGATCTATAATCTATAATTGAGGACACATTTGATTGGTGAAAATTTGAGAAGAAAAAGTGTGATACTTGAAAAGTAGAAAAAAATTTTCTTATTTGGTTGGAGTTTTCAAAGAAAAGATATTGAAAAAAAAGATCTTCTTATTAAAATATAATTTTTATATTTTATGAAAAAAATAATAGAGGGAATAAATTTTTGGAATTCCTATGGGATAGACATTGGAGGCTCTTATTTTCAAAAATATCCTTCTATTATTATCTTTTATATTATATTAATATAATATTAATATTATTTATTTATATTATTACGACATTATATTAATATAAAATATAATAAACATAAATATTAATAGTATAATATTTATATTAATATAATATTATTATTTATGTCAATAGAGTATTATATTAATGTTTATATTAATCTAAAATATAATAAATTACTATCAATATTAATGTTTATATCAATATAAGATGATAATATTTGTAATATAATAATATTATTTTAATATATATAATATTTTTTATTTATTTTTATATAATATTTATATCAATATATCAATATATACTAATATGATATTAATATTTATAAAAAAATAGAATATATAATTTTATATCTATTAAGGATGTAATAAATATTTTATATAGCTTTCTCAAAAAAAGATAGATATTCAATCAAACATAAACCACCTTAAAACAAGCTAGTTTCTCGGAATCAAATATATTAAAACTATTTTTTTCAAACCACATATTTTTTAAAATTAATTTTTTAAAAATAATATTTTAAGAAAAAAAATCTTTTCACAAACCAAATGAATTCTGAGTTGCCAATGTCCAAATAATGATAATTCAACCTACGGTATAAACCAACTTGTGGCGTTTGAACAATCCTTAATGTTTTTTTTTAATAAAAGAAAAATATCCCGAGCTATGAAAGCTCAAATCCCATCCAACGTTATCCCATCCCTTTATTGGCCCCAGCGTCCAACCAAAGAGAGATTATATCCTGCACCGCACACGCGGTGGTACGCAGGATATAATTTTCCGCATCCAAAATTTTGCCGAGAAATATATGACAACTCGGTAATTCCAAGTGCATACCCATACCTTTGGGTTTGTTTCCCAAATGGTAAGAAATGAACTTTACCTCCATCCGTAATTTGTGCAAGAAATGGATTACAATATTTACAATAATTCCACGCGCGCCGCGCGTGCCTTATCAAAAAAAAAAATGATAATAATTCCACGCGCACAGTCAATGTACGACGTAACGGGCTGCATCCGGACATATATAAAATATAAAAAAATTACCTTATGATAACGCTTTATATTTAGTTGGAGATGGGGAGCGCGTTGCCCAGGCGCGCCGATCGGGAAAGGCAAGGGAGGCCGGCGAAGAAGCAAGGAAAGTTCGGCCTTTTCTCGTCTCTTTCTACCTCACTCAGCTGTAAATTCTCTCCCTTTTCCTCCGATTTTTCACAAGTTATTGATTCGGTATATAATTCATCAGTTTGAGATCTAAGATCGTGGTTCTTGGAGCAGCAAATGGCCGCCGGTCCCAAAACCTACCACTACGATGAGGTCGCCAAACACAACGTGGCCAAAGATTGCTGGATCATCATCTCCGGAAAGGTCCATCCTTTCTTTGTCATCTACATTAGTTCACCTTTCTCAGATACCGTTGTTTTTCCCCTTGTTTTGTTTGTTTAATTTGGTCGTAGATTTGCATGTATAAGTTTTGATAGGACTCGCTGTGATGATTTCTGTGCGAATAGCTGCTCACAGGTGATGGGTGAGAAGCGAGGTTCTTTTGGGATTTGGATCGGTCGAAGCAGGGTTTCTGATGAGGTTTCCGAGATTTTTGTTTTATTGACACATTGATTGATTGAGATTAAGGGTTTCTTTTGGACCTTATTTTAATTTGGATTTAAGCCTTCTGAATGGAGCTTCTTGGATTTATTTGTTCGGATGTTGAGACTGGTTTTTTAAGAAACCTTGCTCTCTGTCTGATGATAGGTTAAACTGCTTCGATTTCTTTTGACATCGCTCTTTTGATCTCGAATCTGTTCTTTTTCTTGGAAACTTCCATTTATGGTTTCCAGGACCTATTGCTGAAACTGAAAAACTGGGATCTGATTATTGAGTGGTAGATTGTTTCTCTTCCATGGTTAGAAAGTTTGATACTTTCCAGGTTCTCTGTATAAAATCTTGTAGTTTTATCATATTTTGGCATTGAAAACTAGAAGTGATTGTTGGTGGAACAGGGATCAACTGAAGAAAGTTGCGGAATCATACCCATCTAGATATAGGACCATAGGGAGTTTGAGAGGAACGTTTGCCAGAAGACCATTAAACTGGAATGAAAGCAAAGTTTAAGAGCTGCTCTAAGATCAATCTTCAATAGTATAATATACAATACTAGATATTGAATGTGGTTTTCTTTGAGGTAAGAAGTTTCCTGCTGATTAGATTTGGATGAATGGTTTCTGATCTGGTGCTTAGTGTTATCCACTCTTATCCTTCTTTGTGCTTCCAGAAAGAAAAAAAAAAATCTGATACGTTTGACCATAAAAGAATGATGGACAGAGTGATATTCCTCTTCTGCTTGTTGAAATATTTGGATAAGATAAACATTAAATTCGATTTGTTAAGGGACTCAACCGTATTCATATGAATTTTTACCCTGTCCTAGGGACTTTTTTTTTTTTTGGTTCCACAAGCATATCCCAGCTAGATGTGTGGAGGAAGCCTCAAGATCTGCACTTCTCACTCCTGATTTCTTCATCACCTATCTTTGAAGTTTCAAGAATCCTAACAGCCAAACGTGATATTAAAGGCAAGCGCACATGACTATATGTTACACAATTTCATATTTTTCCCAGAAAGCAACAATACAGAGGATGGTGGCAGGACATCTGTAAGCATCACACAGCATGCTTCTGTAAGAACACCTCATCCACTTTTGATGAACACATCAATCATCAAAGTTTCATTAAACACAATTAGCATTTACATCTTAGCTTTCAGTGGCACCATCAATATTATCTCTAGTCCTTTTGTGTGTTGTGGTTTTTTCTTTCTTTCTTTTTAAATTTTGTGGGGCATGTGCCTTTAACTTAGAAATGAAATGTTGTGGTAAAATTGGCCTCTTCTTTAGTGTAAAGGTTCAATCCTCCACACTTGGGACGCTGATGAGAAACTTCGGATCTTAAGTCGACATTTGTACACAGTTTGAGGAATTAATATGCCTTTAGGGCTTTAAACATAGGGTGTATCTTGGAGGGTTCATATGAAAGTAGCCTGAGAGCCTGACTTCTGGGAAGTCAAAGAGAAATTGGTTGTGGGCCCCTATTTTGTATGTCATGCATAGAGCAGAGGATTATTTCTATCTGAACAGCATACCATCACAAAGGGAGCTCCTTTCAACCAATTGTTGCTCATTCATATGATCTATTCTTTTGTTCTCTTCTAGACTACCCATATATGCAGATATAGTTACATAATCATAAAAATAGATGTCCAGTTCTATCTCATCAATTTAAGTTGCACACGACTGTTCCATGTCAACTGGTTTTTTTCAATATTTATCCAATCATCAATGCAACATATGAGCTTCATTTATGCACTCATTTCCAACCCTAACATTTTTTTTTTTTGCAAATAAATATCTTAATCTCCTTACTTCTGCTCTGCTAATTATGCTCATAAATCTTTTTTTCACTTCAAGATTCTGACCTGAATGAAACTTGAATTCTTTATTTTATGCAGCTGAGCATTTTTTCCTCTTGGGATTTTTCAAAATTTCTAAAAGAGCCAAATTTATTTTTTCATGGAAAGTCTACTTTGAACTTCAAGGACCATTATGCCCCTGTCATCAGAATGCATATGTTTATTTTAGTTGATGCACACATATTTCTAAGGTTGTGGTTCAGTTCTTTGTAAAGTGAAAATTAAGTTTCACCATGGCCCAGCCTGCAATATGTGGCAGGCTTTGAGATTTCCAGAGTCCCATGGAAATTTTTCATTGTAATGCTTAGCACATGATGGCTACCATGGATCTCAAAGTCCGCCATGTGTTACAGATGGCCACTAGTGGAAGCTCAGTTGCCTCTTTGTAGTGGACCTCAGCTTCATCTATTGGTGGATGCACATAGAATACAATTTTATGCACACTAAAAATGTTTTTTTATAAGTAGTTAGAAGATCAGGGTTACAACGGCTGAATAAAAATCAAAATGAAGCATTTCTGCAAAATAGAAAAATGGCCTTTTCTGCAAATTTGATAATCATGTGGATCTTTTCTGTTTCTGTGTACTTCTCATATCCTTAACCAAAAATTGTTTGTGCTTGACCAACTCCTCTCAGAAGAAAAAAAAAGGATCTTTTCTTCAAATACCTTTTTCCTTTCTCTTGGTTACTTCGTCACTTTTTTGTTTAGTCACATTAAAAAATTTGTAAAATATGTGATAGTGCTTGTTGGTGCAGAATTTGATTGACGCCGGGACGAGCTGGAGTGGAGGAGGACGAGGTCATCGTCGGTGACCTGCAAAACAAAGTCCCATCCGGAGTCGGTGGTGGTGGCTCTGGCAGGATCCTCCGACGATCAAGTCAGCTCTTCTGACCAACAGAAATGGAATGCTCAGGAGAGAGTTTGGTAGAGTTTCGGTAAGGAAAAGAGAGCTTAGAGAAAATGTATCTGGAGGGTCCCTTTTTATAGACGGAGCTTGATTGATGGTGACGGTCATACCGTCTGGTAGCGGACTGCTCGAGGCCGCGTGGAGTTCGGTACGGAGAGGAAGGCGTCGTCAAGCTGATAGTGACAGCCATACCATCCAGTAGCGGGTCACTCGAGGCCTGATGGAGTCTGTCACGGAGGAAGGCGCCGTCTGTAGCGTCGCTTGTAGCAGACTGATGATGATCGTTCGTCGAGATTTAATGGCCGTAGTTCGGAGGAAGCAGGCATTGGTTGGTGAAGAACTCCGATATATATCAATTTCAGAGGAGTTCGGACTTCCAAAGAAAATACGGATAGAGGGAATCATTCGGGAGGAATGCTAGCTGAAGGAGAGATCCGAAAGGAGTTCGGCTCCTGGATGAGTTTGGCCGAAGGAGAAGTTCGGAAGGAGTTCGGCTCCTGTAGAAATCCGACTGAAAGAGAAGTTCGGAAGGAGTCCGGATCATGAGAAAGTCTGGCCGAAGGAGATGTCTGGGAGGAGTCCGACCGAAGGAGAAGTCTGGGAGGAGTCTGGAAGAAGTTCGGTCCGACTGAAGGAGAGATTCGGAAGGAGTTCGGCTCCCATAACCGTCCGATTAAAGGAGATGTCTGGGAGGAGTCCGGCTTCTGGAGAAGTCCGGCCGAAGGAGAAGTCTAGGAGGAGTCCGGATCCTGGGGAAGCCCAATCGAAGGAGAAGTCTGGGAGGAGTCCAGCTCCTGGAGAGTTCGGTAGGAATTCGGTCGTTAGGAAAGTTCGACTGGGGCTCGGGCATTGAGAAGTTTAGCTGGCTGAAGGGGTTCGGCTGGAGTTCGGCCGGTTGAAGGAGTTCGACTAAGGTTTGGCCGCTGAAGCTCTTCCGTGATTACCGGTTGCATTGAGCTAAGCATCAGGCTGGACTTCGGTAGGAGCGGGGTTTATCCCCAACAATAGTCTCCCCTACTCTTGAGTTCGAAATTCGAAGGGAGTACAAAAATGTGACTGCCAAAGTTTTTTTCGGGCTCTGCATCCGTTGAGGTTGAAGCTCGAGGAAGATCTTGCCTCCAGTTGATGTAGAAGGAGATCTTATCTTCTGTTGACATAAAAGCTCAGGGAAGATCTTATCTCCAACCGAGATTGAAGGAGATTTTATCTCCTATTGAAGTTAAGGCTTGGGGAAGATCTTATCTCCAGCCGAGGTTGAAGGAGATCTTATCTCCTGTTGACGTAGACTCTGAAGCTTGAGAGAGATCTTATCTCTAGCCGAGGTTGAAGAAGATATTATCTTCTGTTGACGTAGACTCTGAAGCTCGGAAGAGATCTTATCTCTAGTCAAGATTGAAGGAGATCTTATCTCCTGTTGACGTAGACTCTGAAGATCTTATCTTCTGTTGACGTAGACTCTGAAGCTCGGAAGAGATTTTATCTCTAGTCGAGGTTGAAGGAGATCTTATCTCCTGTTGATGTAGACTTTGAAGCTCGGAAGATATCTTATCTCTAGCCAAGGTTGAAGGAGATAAGATCTCTAGTCGAGGTTGAAGGAGATTTTATCTCCTGTTGACGTAGACTTTGAAGCTCGGAAGAGATCTTATCTCTAGCCGAGGTTGAAGGAGATTTTTATCTTCCCGTTGACGTAGAAGCTCGGAAGAGATCTTATCTCTAGCCGAGGTTGAAGGAGATCTTATCTCCTGTTGATGTAGATTCTGAAGCTCGGGAGAAATCTTATCTCTAGTCGAGGTTGAAGGAGATCTTATCTCCTGTTGACGCAGACTCTGAAGCTCGGGAGAGATCTTATCTCTAGCCGAGGTTGAAGGAGATCTTATCTCTTATTGACGTAGAAGCTCGGGAGAGATCTTATCTCTAGTCGAGGTTGAAGGAGATCTTATCTCCTGTTGACGTAGACTTTGAAGCTCGGGAGAGATTTTTATCTCCAGCCGAGGTTGAAGAAGATCTTATCTTGTAGACTTTTGAAGCTTGAAAGAGATCTTATCTCTAGTCGAGGTTAAAGGAGATCTTATCTTCTGTTTACGTAGACTCTGAAGATCTTATCTCCTGTTGACGTAGACTCTGCTCTTATCTTTTGTTGACGTAGACTTTGAAGTTTGGGAGAGATCTTATCTCTAGCCAAGGTTGAAGGAGATCTTATCTCCTGTTGACGTAGAAGCTCGGAAGAGATCTTATCTCTAGCCGAGGTTGAAGGAGATCTTATCTCCTGTTGACGTAGACACTGAAGCTCGGAAGAGATCTTATCTCTAGTCGAGATTGAAGAAGATCTTATCTCCTGTTGACGTAGACTTTGAAGCTCGAGAGAGATTTTATCTTCAGCCGAGATTAAAGAAGATCTTATTCTCGTAGACTTTGAAGCTCGGAAGAGATCTTATCTCTAGCCGAGGTTGAAGGAGATCTTATCTCCTATTGATGTAGACTCTGAAGATCTTATCTCCTGTTGATGTAGACTCTGAAGCTCGGAAGAGATCTTATCTTTAGCCGAGGTTGAAGAAGATTTTATCTTCTGTTGACATAGACTCTGCTCTTATCTCCTGTTGACGTAGACTTTGAAGCTCGGAAGAGATCTTATCTCTAGCCAAGGTTGAAGGAGATCTTATCTCCTGTTGACGTAGAAGCTCGGAAGAGATCTTATCTCTAGCCAAGGTTGAAGGAGATCTTATCTTCTGTTGACGTAGAAGCTCGGGAGAGATCTTATCTCTAGTCGAGATTAAAGAAGATCTTATCTCCTGTTGATGTTGACTCTGAAGCTCGGGAGAGATCTTATCTCTAGCCGTGATTGAAGGAGATCTTATTTTCTGTTGACGTAGACTTTGAAAGCTCGGGAGAGATCTTATCTTTAGTCGAGGTTGAAGGAGATCTTATCTCCTGTTGACGCAGACTCTGAAGCTCGGGAAGATCTCTAGCCGAGGTTGAAGGAAATCTTATCTCTTGTTGACGTAGACTCTGAAGTTCGGGAGAGATCTTATCTCTAGTCGAAGTTAAAGAAGATCTTATCTCTTGTTGACGTAGAAGCTCGGAAGATATCTTATCTCTAGTCGAGATTGAAGGAGATCTTATCTTCTGTTGACGTAGACTCTAAAGCTTGGGAGAGATCTTATCTCTAGCCGAGGTTGAAGGAGATCTTATCTCCTGTTAAAGTAGACTCTGAATCTCGGGAGAGATCTTATCTCTAGTCGAGGTTGAAGGACTTCGACTTGCTCATGTTAGGACAAGGTTCTCCTTCTGTTCCTAACATGGCCACTATTGATTGCTTCTTTTCTGTCATCACATAGTTTTTGCACCAGGAAACAATAATATTGAAATGATGGAATTTTATTGAAGAGAAATTACTGGCAGCACATCCTCAGATTTTTTGTATTTCAGGGTCGTGGGAGCGTTGTTCCTCCGAGTTCTTTCAGACGATAAGTTCCGGATCGGACGACCTCTATTTTATGCTGGCCTTCTCAATTGGAGCAAGCTTCTCTTGGCTTTGAAGTTGGGAGATGACGGCTCGTCGAAGTACCAAGCCCTCCTCCGAGGTAGCATTGCTGATGTCGGAAGGCGGCCGACCTCCTTGTTGTTCTTCCGTCATTGGTGATTCTGGCTACGGCAGCGCTCTTGGCCGATCTTTTCCTTCTTCAGGCTGGCGTCTGAGGAATCGATCCAACCGGCCTCTCCTGATGAGCTCCTCGATTTCGTTTCGGAGTTAAATGCATTTTTCAGTATCATGACCGTGGTCACGATGATAGAGGTAGTACTTGCTTCGATCGCACTTGTTTAGGGAAGATCGTAATTCTTCTGATCTTGGTAGTTGATTCTTAATTTTCATCAGAATTTGAGTTTTAGGAGCATTGAGGGTGGTGTAGTTGCGGAACCTTCTGAAGGGAGGACTTCTTCGCACCCTTCTTTCAGGACTTGCTTGATGATGAGCTCGAGGAGTTTGGGCTCGCTTACGCTCGGGGGGAGTCCGTGAGCATGGCCGAACTTCACTCGGCCCTCCATTGGCGGTGGGTCTATTAGACTCATTCGCCCGCCGCTCTCCTGCAGCTTCTTCATCCTTCAATTTGAAGGCTTCTTCCGCACGAGCATATCCCTCGGCCCGAGCTAGCAGATCGACAAAATTTCTGAAGTACTTCTTCTTAGGGAGAACATAGCAAATCATTCTTTCTGAAGGTCGGCCGTCTTTGAGTGCGGCCATTCCAACAGACTGGTCCAGGATCCTCGTACCTCTAATGCCGCAGCATTAAATTGGGATGACATAAGCCCGGATAGATTTTTTCTCCTTCTGCTTGACATTCATCAAGGAATCCGAACCTTGGTGCGGACGTCGGCTGCTGACGAAGTGAGCCATGAACTGATGGCTCATCTGGTCAAAAGAGAAGATCGTACCTGATTTCAACGTCGAGTACCAGTTTCTTGTTGCTTTTTTTAAGGTGGATGGAAAAGTTTGGCATAATATGACGTCTGGTGCGTCATGGAGTAGCATCATAGTCTGGAAGGCCTCTAGATGATCAATCGGATCAGAGGTTCCATCGTAGCTTTCAAATTGAGGGAGTTTGAAGTTCGGCGAAATGGGCTCTTGCATAATTCAGAGAGAGAAAGAGGGATTGGTGCAGACGTCGTCACAGCGAGCCAGGTGATATGACGGAGTTTCTCAATCCATCGGTCCATCTCCTGCAGTTTGTGATCGAGGACGTCGTCTCGATCGCAGATCTTGGATGGCTTTCGGCTACACATGGGGAGGGTCTCTTCTAGAGGAGAATCATGATCCGAACACGGATCTTCTGCTTTCTGTTTTTTCTTTCCAGAGGACGATAGGTATGCTAGCCCAAAGTGCTCTTCCTTAGAGACTGGATTTTCAACATCCTGATGGTGGGATTTTCTGGTGGAGTCGCCGTCGGAGGGCTGCCGCATGGCTATGCACCATCTCGGTGAGGCCCTGAACCTGCATTGCATCAGCAGGTTAAACTACTTCGGATCTACCATGGTCGCCGGTCGGAGGTGGAGGTTGAAGTACCGATGATGGAGCAGGAATGGATGGATCCGGCTCAGATCTGACGGTAGAAGTGGTAGATCTTCAAGTAGTCACCTTCTTTGAGGTAGTTGCCTTCTTTTGAGGCATTTTTTGGAAAAAGATTGAAGGATGAACCTTTAGAGAAGAAGGTCGGCAGAGTCGACTGAGCACTCCTTTAAGAACAAGGGTACCTCAGAAGACAGAGGATCCTTCCTTTCTAGCATCAATTCTGTTGATGCAGAATTTGATTGACGCCGGGACGAGCTGGAGTGGAGGAGGACGAGGTTGCTATCGGTGATCTGCAAAACAAAGTTCCGTCCGGAGTCGGTGGTGGTGGCTTCGGTAGGACCCTCCGACGATCAAGTCAACTCTTCTGGCCAACAGAAATGGAGTGCTCAGGAGAGAGATCGACAGAGTTTCGGTAAGGAGAAGAGAGCTTAGAGAAAATGTATTTGGAGGGTCCCTTTTTATAGACGGAGCTTAATTGATGGTGACGGCCATACCATCTGGTAGCGGGCCGCTCGAGGCCGCGTGGAGTTCGGTATGGAGAGGAAGGTATCGTCATACTGATAGTGACAGCCATATCGTCTAGTAGCGGGTTGCTTGAGGCCTGGTGGAGTCTATCACGGAGGGGGGTGCCGCCTGTAGCGTCGCCTGTAGCAGACTGATGGCGACCGTTCGTCGAGATTTAATGGCCATAGTTCGGAGGAAGTAGGTATAAGTTGGTAAAGAACTCCGACATATATCAATTCCAGATGAGTTCGGACTCTCAAAGGGAATACGGCTAGAGGGGATCATCCGAGAGGAACGCTAGCTGAAGGAGAGATCCGAAAGGAGTTCGGCTTTTGGATGAGTTCGACTGAAGGAGAAGTTCGGAAGGAGTTCGGCTCCTGTAGAAATTCGATTGAAGGAGAAGTCCGGGAGGAGTCCGGATCCTGGGAAAGTCCGATCGAAGGAGATGTCTGGGAGGAGTCCGACTCCTGAAGAAGTCCGGCCGAAGGAGAAGTTAGGGAGGAGTCTGGATCCTGGGGAAGTCCGGCCGAAGGAGAAGTCTGGGAAGAGTCCGGAAGGAGTTCGGTCCGACCGAAGGAGAGATCCGGAAGGAGTTCGGCTTCCGTAGGCATCCGACTGAAGGAGATGTCTAGGAAGAGTCCAGCCGAAGAAGTTTGGGAGGAGTTCGGATCCTGAGGAAGTCCAGCCGAAGGAGAAGTCTGGGAGGAGTCCGGCTCCTGGAGAGTTCGGCAGGAATTCGGCCGTTAGGGGAGTTCGACTGGGGCTCGGCCGCTGAGAAGTTCGGCCGGCTAAAGGGGTTCGATTGGGGCTCGGCCGCTGGGGAGTTCGGCCGGCTGAAGGAGTTCGACTAAGGTTTGACCGCTGAAGCTCTTCCGTGATTACCTGTTGCATTGGGCTTAGCATCAGGCTGGACTTCGGCGGGAGCGGGGTTTATCCCCAATAGTGCTTATTCTAGCCTTAACGTTCGTAGGGAATCATGTGGCATTGCCTAGCAACATATCCAATGTTTCACACTTAAACCGAATCATGAATATTACTGATCTTGCCTGTTTGCTTCCTGACATTAGCTGAAATCAACTAATGTATATAAAATATTAAACTTGTGCCACATTTGGCAAGTTGACTTTAACTTGACAAGCTCCCCTTATCACATATGGGACAATGATCTATGAATAGTTTAAAACATATCTGAACAGTTAATGTGTGTTAACTTGCAGGGAATTGTTTGACCAGAAATCTAGGAGAACAATTAGAAATCTAGGTCACTCTGGGTGGACAGGACATGAGTATCATCTTATCTTATGCGTCTTTTTTTAATAGAGACTGCTTGGTTGGTAGTACTTCTGCTAATGAAATAATTGCTTACTGCTTGTAAACTGTTTTTGATGTTTGTCACTTATACTAGAAATAATTATTTGAAGCTAGCCATAGAATGCGGAAGGTCAATATACCTCAACCCAAGCTGTCGAGGAAGTAGACCATAGTTACAGATGGTTCCCAGTTCAGTGTTGATTTCAAGACTTGTTTTACAATTTTTATAGAGTGATTGTTTAACTTGTAAAATTTGATATGTTAATAAGTATTTCTGTGTTTATCATTTCCCATGCTTGGCATAACGACAAGATGCTAGATGATCAATGTGTTTATTTCCAAGGCTTGATATGGACTTAATTGTTTGCTTTCATTATTTTCATGTCATGATGAATCTCGTGGGATCTTTGCTTCGGCAAATTTGTAACCGTATCGTATATGATCGTTTATCAATCTTGTATGTTTATTCCTGAGGCTTCAGATAGAAATTTGGGCATGGTGATCATGTTTTCTTCATCTCAAATTACTCACGTATTTTTTCAACGTATATTGGTACTTCAGGTCTATGATGTCACCCCATTTATGGATGAGCATCCAGGCGGTGATGACGTCTTATTAGCGACAACCGGTAATAATTCAATTTGGCTTTCTGTTGACCTATATGATAGTTGCCTTATGTCAGATATTTTCCTCCATTCTTCTAAAAGAAAGCATGATCAAACCATTCAAAATCTGCAGAGTTGAATTTTGCATCTACTGTCTCTGCAGGGAAGGATGCAACCAATGATTTCGAAGATATAGGTCACAGTACCTCTGCTAGGGAGACGATGGCCAAGTACTGCATTGGGGACATAGATTCTTCAACCATTCCAACTAACCGCACCTGTGTGCCACCACAAGAAGCTCCCTCCAATCCTGATAAAACTCCACAAGTCATCATCACAATACTGCAGCTCCTCGTGCCCATCTTGATCTTGGGCTTAGCCCTTGCTGTCCGACGCTTTACCAAAGCAGAGTAGCAGCTCAATTTGCCTTGATGATCCATACTCCATTGAAACTTAGCCTTAGTGGTGGATTTGATAATTTTAAAGTAATTAAACTGCAACACTATTCAACCATCCTGATGGTGGTAATTAATTAGGGGTGTGCCAGTCAGAATTTCATCGTCATCTTGTTTCCTTTTAGTTTGCACTTTGGAGTTTCCTGTGTTAAAGCTGGAACATCTCTGAGCGCGCTGAGGATGGATTTTGAGCTGTTACAATTTCAGAAAAAGAAATAATGAATGAATGCTTTCCAGCCCTTTTTAGTCTTTCCTTCTGTTTAGGTGGTGCAGGAATTTGATTTTTACATACTGGAGACGCTTCTGGTCTCTAACTGGAGATCTAATGGCTATCCTTGTGTTCTAGGCTTTTGAAACTTTTCTTCCTCGTTTTCATGTTATGTTTTATTCACGACCTAGGTATCCTTCTATGTTCGCTATTAAGTGCATATAGAAAGCTCTTAATTTGTGGTTCTGTAAAGATCAAGGCGAAAGTTCTTCTGTTATCTCAAAGGCCTCTGGAGCATTTGGTTTGGTTTAGGAGTCACTCATCTGCAATTTTGCTCGAATAACCTTGGTATTTAGGTAATTATTGGGTACTTGGATAGGCTTCTGCAAGTGGATTCTGTGAGGCTATATATATATATATTTTTTCTTTTTGGTTAAAATTGGATCATTTGTACGAATCTTGTGTGAATACATCTCAGTCGATTAGAAAATAAACAATCTTCACTTTCAACTAGGAACTAGAAAGCACCTTCAGAAACTTATTAAGCTAGCAAAGGTGAGAGACAGGATGTGGTTACTGCTGCCACCAAAATCCACTTTGATGATCTACAAGTTTTGAAAAGCATTGATCAATTTGTTGTCATCTGCTATACATGCTGATGTAGTTTGATCATCTACAAGTTTTGAAAAGCATTGATCAATTTGTTGTCATCTGCTATACATGCTGATCTGCACATGATGGCTAAAAAAAAAAAAAGAAAGGTCATCAGAGTTGATCTGGTCAAGGGATCTCTGATGTTTTAGTCAGAATTTTGAGGAATAGTCAAAAAGAGAAGAATAGTGTATTTTCGAATAGTGTATTTTCTACGATCAACTAAAGAGAAAAAGGAATAGTAGTCGAAGAGAGAAGAATAGTGTAGAATTTTCTGCCATTAGCCAAAGAGAAAAAAGAATGGTGTTGGAGATAAATTTCGTCTTTGCTGAAGTCCAGTCTGATGCTTAGCCCAATGCAACCGATAATCATGGAAGACCTTCAGCGGCCAAATCTTAGCCGAATTCCTTCAGCCGGCCGAACTTCCCAACGATCGAGCCCCAGCCGAACTCTTTCAGCCGGCCGAGCCTCCGTTGAACTCTCCTAACGGTCGAATTTCTGTCAAATTCTTCAGGAGCCAGACTCCTCCTAAACTTCTCCTTCGGCTAGGCTTTCCCAGGATCCAGACTCCTCCCAGACTTCTTCTTCGACCGGACTTCTCCAGGAGCTGAACTCCTCTCAGACATCTCTTTCAGTCGGACGCCTACAGGAGCTGAACTTCTTTCGGATCTCTCCTTTAGTCGGATCGAACTCCTTTCGGACTTCTCCTTTGGCCGAACTTTCCTAGGATCCGGACTCCTCCCAGACTTCTCCTTCGGTCGAATTTCTCTAGGAGCCGGACTCCTCCCAAACATCTCCTTCAGCCGGACTTCCCCAGGATTCGGACTCCTTTCGAACTTCTCCTTCAATCGGATTTCTACAGGAGTCGAACTTCTTCCAGACTTCTCTATCGATCGAACTCATCCAGGAGCCAAACTCTTTCTGGATCTCTCCTTCAGCTAGCGTTCCCCCGGATGATCCCCTCTAGCCATATTTTCTTTCGGAGTTCTAACTCCTCTGAAATTGATATATGTCAGAGTTCTTCACCAACCAATGCCTGCTTTCTCTAAACTACGACCATTAAATCTTGATGAACGGTCGCCATCAGTCTGCTACAGGTGACACCCTCTCTCCGTGACAGACTCCACCAGACCTCTAGCGGCCCACTACTGGACGGTATGGTTGTCACTATCAGTCTGACGATACCTTCCTCTCCGTACCAAACTTCATGCGGCCTCGAGCGGTCCGCTACCAGACGGTATGGCTGTCACCATCAATCAAGCTCCGTCTATAAAAAGGGACCCTCCAGATACGTTTTCTCTAAGCTCTCTTCTCCTTACCAAAATTCTGCCGAACTCTCTCCTGAGCACTCCATTTCTGTTGGCCAGAAGAGCTGACTTGATCGTCGGAGAATCCTGTTAGAGCCACCACCACCGACTTTGGATGGGACTTTATTTTGCAGGTCACCGACGGCGATCTCATCCTCCTCCACTCCAACTCGTTCCGACGTTAACCAAATTCTGCACCAACAGAATTGGTGCTAGAAGGAGGGGCCTCTGTCTCTGAGGTACCCTTATTCTTAAAAGAGTGCTCAGTCGATCCTGCCGACCTTCTTCTCCAAGGTTCATCCCCACCCTCATCCTCAATTTCAAGAAATACCTCAAAAGAAGGTGACTATCCAAAGATCTACCGCTTCTGCCATCAGATCTAAGCCGGATCCATCCATTTCTGCTCCATCATCGGTACTTCAACCTCCACCTCCACGGACAGCCATGGTAGATCTGGAGCAGTTTAACCTACTGATGCAGTGGATTCAGGGCCTCACTGAGATGGTGCAGGCCATGCGGCAGGACCCTTCGACGATCAAGTTCATCTCCGAAGAATGAAGAAGCCACAGAAGAGCGGCGGGCGGATGAGTCTAATAGATCCACCATCGATGAAGGGCCGAGTGAAGTTCGACCGCGCTCATGGACTCCCTCCGAGCGCAAACGAGCCCGAACTTCTTCTCGAGCTCATCATCAAGGAAGCCCTGACAGAAGGATGTGAAGAAGTCCTTCCTCCAAAAGGTTCCGCAACTATGCCCCCCTTAATGCTCCTAAAACTCAAGTTTTGATGAAAATTAAGAATCAACTACCAAGACAAGAATAATTATGATCTCCCCCAAATAAGTGCAATCGAAGCGAGTACTGTCTCTACCATCGTGACCATGGTCACGATATTGAAGAATGCATTTAGCTTTGAGACAAAATCGAGGAGCTCATTAGGAGAGGCCGGTTGGGTCGATTCCTCAGACGCCAGTCTGAAGCAGAAGAAGATCGGCCAAAGGCGCTGTCATAACCAGAACCACCAATGACGGAAGAGCAACAAGATGGTCGGCCACCTCCCGGCATCATCAACGCTACCTCTTGGGGGGCTTGGTACTTCAACGAGCCGTTATCTTCCAACCTCAAAGTCAAGAGAAGCTTGCTCTAAATTGAGAAGGCCAGCATAAAATAGAGGAGGTCGTCCAGCCTGGAACTTATCGTCTGAAGAAATTCAGAGGAACAATGCTCCCACGATTCTGAAACACAGAGAATCTGAGGATGTAGTGCCAGTAATTTTTCTTCAATAAAATTCCTCCATTTGAATATTATTATTTCTTGGTGCAAAAATTATGTGATGACAGGGAAGAAGCAGTCAATAGTGGCCGTGTTAGGAACAGGAGGAGAACCTCATTCTAACATGAGCAAGTCAAAGTCCTTCAACCTCGGTTAGAGATAAAATCTCTTTCGAGCTTTAGAGTCTACGTCAATAGGAGATAAAATCTTCTTCAACGTTGGCTAGAGATAAGATCTCTCCCGAGCTTTAAAGTCTACGTTAATAGAAGATAAAATCTCCTTCAACCTCGGCTAGAGATAAGATCTCTTTCGAGCTTCAGAGTCTACGTCAACAGGAGATAAGATCTACTTTAACCTCGACTAGAGATAAGATCTCTTCCGAGCTTCAGAGTCTACGTCAAGAGGAGATAAGATCTTCTTCAACCTCGGCTAGAGATAAGATCTCTCTCGAGCTTCAGGGTCTACGTAACAGGAGATAAGATCTTCTTCAACCTCGGCTAGAAATAAGATCTCTTCGAGCTTCTACGTCAAACAGGAGATAAGATCTTCTTCAATCTCGGCTAGAGATAAGATCTCTTCCAAGCTTCAGAGTCTACGTCAATAGGAGATAAGATCTCCTTCAACCTCGGCTAGAGATAAAATCTCTCCCAAGCTTTAGAGTTTACGTCAATAGGAGATAAGATCTACTTCAACCTCGGCTAGAGATAAGATCTCTTCTGAGCTTCAGAGTCTATGTCAATAGGAGATAAGATCTTCTTCAACCTCGGCTAGAGATAAGATCTCTCTCGAGCTTCTATGTCAATAGGAGATAAGATCTCCTTTAACCTCGGCTAGAGATAAGATCTCTTCCAAGATTCAAAGTTTACGTCAATAAAAGATAAGATCTTTCTTCAACCTCAGCTAGAGATAAGATCTCTTCCTGAGCTTTAGAGTCTACGTCAACAGGAGATAAGATCTCCTTCAATCTCGACTAGAGATAAGATCTCTCTCGAGCTTCTACGTTAATAGAAGATAAAATCTCCTTCAACTCCAGCTAGAGATAAGATCTCTCCTGAGCTTCAAAGTTACGTCAACAGGAGATAAGATCTCCTTCAACCTCAGCTAGAGATAAGATCTCTTCAAGCTTCAAAGTCACGTCAATAGAAGATAAGATCTCCTTCAACCTCAGCTAGAGATAAGATCTTTTCTGAGCTTCAAAGTCTACATTAGCAGAGATAAGGTCTCTTCAACCTCGTTAGAGATAAGATCTCTCTCGAGCTTCAAAGTCTACGTCAACAGGAGATAAGATCTTCCTCAACCTCGGCTAGAGATAATATCTTTTCCATGCTTTCTACGTCAACAGGAGATAAGATCTCCTTCAACCTTGGCTAGAGATAAGATCTCTCCCAAGCTTCAAAGTCTACGTCAATAGGAGATAAGATCTTCTTTAACCTCGGCTAGAGATAAGATCTCTTCCGAGCTTCAGAGTCTACGTCAACAGAAGATAATATATTCTTCAACCTCGACTAGAGATAAGATCTCTCTCGAGCTTCAAAGTCTATGTCAATAGGAGATAAGATCTCCTTCAACCTTGGCTAGAGATAAGATCTAGCCTAAGCTTCAAAGTCTACATCAATAGGAGATAAGATCTTCTTCAATCTCGACTGGAGATAAGATCTCCCTCGAGCCTCAACTTTAATAGAAGATAAAATCTTCTTCAACCTTGGTTGGAGATAAGATCTCCTCCGAGCTTCTACATCAATAAGAGATAAGATCTTCTTTACATCAATCGAAGAAAAAATCTCCTCCGAGCTTCAACCTCAACGGATGTAAAGCCCAAAAAAAAACTTCGACAGTCATCTTTTTGTACTTCCTTTCTTTGAATTTCGAACTCGAGAGTGGGAGGGACTATTGTTGGGGATAAACCCCGCTCCCATCAAAGTCTAGCCTGATGCTTAGCCTAATGCAATCGGTAATCATAGAAGAGCTTCAGCGGCCAAACCTTAGCCAAACTCCTTCAGTCGATCGAACTTTCCAGTGGTCGAGTTCCAACCGAATTTCTTCAGTCGATCGAACTTTTCAGCGGTCGAACCCCAGTCAAACTCCCCTAACGATTGAATTTCTGCCGAACTCTTCAAGAGCCGGACTCCTCCTAGATTTCTCCTTCGGCTGGGCTTTTTCAGGATCTGGACTCCTCCCAGACTTCTTCCTTCGGTCGAACTTCTCAGTGGTCGAGCTCCAATCGAACTCCCCTAATGGTCGAATTTCTGCCGAACTCTTCAGGAGTCGGACTCCTCCCAGACTTCTCCTTTGACTGGGCTTTTCCAAGATCTAAACTCTCCTAACGACCGAATTTCTATCGAACTTTTTAGGAGCCGAACTCCTCCCAGACTTCTTCTTCGGCTGGGCTTTTCTAGGATCTAGACTCCTCCCAGACTTCTTCTTTGACCATACTTCTCCAGGAGCCAGACTCCTCCCAGACATTTTCTTCAGTCGAACGCCTATGGGAGCTGAACTTCTTTCGGATCTCTCCTTCAGTCGGACCGAACTCCTCCCAGACTTCTCCTTCGGTCAGACTTTCCTAGGATCCAGACTTCTTCCAGACATCTCCTTCGGCTGGACTTCTTCAGAAGCTGGACTCCTCCTAGACATCTCCTTCGATTGGACTTTTTTAGGATCCGGACTCCTCCTTCAGTCAAATTTCTATAGGAGCCGAACTCCTTTCGGACTTCTCCTTCGGTCGAACTCATCCAGGAGCCGAACTTCTTCTGGATCTCTCCTTCAGCTAGCGTTCCTTCCGGATGATCCTCTCTAGCCGTATTCCCTTTTGAAGTTTGAACTTCTCTGGAATTGATATATGTCAGAGTTCTTCACCAATCAATGCCTGCTTCCTCCGAACTACGGCCATTAAATCTCGATGAATGGTCACCATTAGTCTGCTACAAATGGCACCCTCCTCCATGACAGACTCCACCAGGCCTCTAGCGGCCTGCTATTGGATGGTATGGCTATCACTATCAGTTTGACGACATCTTTCTCTCCATACCAAACTCCATACGGCCTCGAACGGCCCACTATCAGATGGTATGGCCATCACCATCAATCAAGCTCCGTCTATAAAAAAAAATCCTCCAGATATATTTTCTCTAAGCTCTCATCTTCTTACCAAAATTCTGCCGAACTCTCTCCTGAGCACTCCATTTCTGTTGGTCAGAAGAGCTGACTTGATCGTCGGAGGGTCCTGCTGGAGCCACCACTACCGACTCTGGATGGAACTTTATTTTGTAGGTCACTGACGGCGACCTCGTTCTCCTCCACTCCAACTCATCCCGACATTAACCAAATTTTGCACCAACAGAATTGATGCTAGAAGGAGGAGCCTTTGTCTCTGAGGTATCCTTATTCTTAAAGAAGTGCTCAATCGATCCTGCTGACCTTCTTCTCTAAGATTCATCTCCACCCTTATTCTCAATCCTAAGAAATGCCTCAAAAGAAGGTGACTATCTAAAGATCTACTACTTCTACCGTCAGATCTAAGCTGGATCCATTCATTCCTGCTCCATCATCGGTACTTCAACCTCCACCTCCATCGATGGCCATGGTAGATCCGGAGCAGTTTAACCTACTGATGCAGCAGGTTCAAGGCCTCACCGAGATGGTGCAGGCCATGCAGCAGAATCTTTCGACGATCAAGTTCATCTCCAAAGAATGAAAAAGCCGTAGGAGAGCGGTGGACGGATGAGTCTAATAGATCCACCATCGATGAAGGGTCAAGTCAAGTTCGGCCACGCTCATGAACTCCCCCCAAGTGCAAGCAAGCCCGAACTCTTTCTCGAGCTCATCATCAAGGAAGCTCTGAGAAAAGGACGTGAAGAAGTCCTCCCTCCGAAAGGTTCCGCAACTATGCCCTCCTTAATACTCCTAAAACTCAAGTTCTGATGAAAATTAAGAATTAGCTATCAAGATCAGAAGAATTACGATCTCCCCCAAACAAGCGCAATCGAAGCAAGTACTGTCTCTAGCATCGTGACCACAGCCATGATACTGAAGAATGTATTTAGCTCTGAGACAAAATCAAGGAGCTCATCAGGAGAGGTTGGCTGGATCGATTCCTCAGACGCCGGCTTGAAGCAGAAGAAGATTGACCAAGGGCGCTACTGTAGTTAGAAGCACCAATGATGGAAGAACAACAAGATGGTTGGCCACCTTCCGGCATCATCAATGCTACCTCTCGGAGGGGCTTGGTACTTCGATGAGCCATCATCTTCCAGCCTTAAAGCTAAGAGAAGCTTGCTCTAAATTAAGAAGGCCAGCATAAAATAGAGGAGGTCGCCCGGCTCAAAATTTATTGTCTGAAGGAACTCGAAGGAACAACGCTCCCACGATCCTGAAATAGAGAATCTGAGGATGTAGTGCCAGTAATATCTCTTCAATAAAATTCATCCATTTCAATATTATTGCTTTTTGGTGCAAAAACTATGTGATGATAGGAAAGAAGCAGTCAATAGTGACCATGTTAGGATAGGAGGAGAACCTCATCCTAACATGAGCATGTCGAAGTCCTTCAACCTTGGCTAGAGATAAGATCTCTTCCGAGCTTCAGAGTCTACGTCAACAGGAGATAAGATCTCCTTCAACCTCGGCTAGAGATAAGATCTCTTCCAAGCTTCAGAGTCTGCATCAATAGGAGATAAGATCTCCTTCAATCTCAACTAGAGATAAGATCTCTCCCAAGCTTCAGAGTCTACGTCAATAGGAGATAAGATCTTCTTCAACCATAGCTAGAGATAAGATCTTTTTCGAGCTTCTACGTTAATAGGAGATAAGATCTCCTTCAACCTCAGTTAGAGATAAGATCTCTTCCGCGTTTCAAAGTCTACATCAATAGGAGATAAGATCCTTCAACCTCGATTAGAGATAAGGTCTCTCCGAGCTTCAGAGTCTACGTCAATAGGAGATAAGATCTTCTTTAATTTTGGCTAGAGATAAGATCTTTTCTGAGCTTCTACGTCAACAGGAGATAAGATCTCCTTCAACCTCGGCTAGAGATAAGATCTTTCTCCGAGCTTTAGAGTCTACGTCAATAGAAGTTTAAGATCTCCTTCAACCTCGGCTAGAGATAAGATCTCTTCCTGAGCTTCAACTTCGACCTCGATTGAAGATAAGATCTCCTCCAAGCTTCGACTTCAACGTCAATCTATTGGAGATAAGATCTTCTTCAATCTCGACTAGAGATAAAATCTCTTCTGAGCTTTAGAGTCTACGTCAATAGAAGATAAGATCTTCTTCAACCTCGACTAGAGATAAGATCTCTCCCGAGCTTCTACGTCAATAGGAGATAAGATCTTCTTCAACCATGGCTAGAAATAGATCTCTTCCGAGCTTCAGAGTCTACGTCAACAGAAGATAAGATTTCCTTCAACCTCGGCTAGAGATAACATCTCTCCCGAGCTTCAAAGTCTATGTCAACAGGAGATAAGATCTCCTTCAACCTCGGCTAGAAATAAGATCTCTTTCGAGCTTCAAAGTCTACGTCAATAGGAGATAAGATCTTTTTCAACCTTGGCTAGAGATAAGATCTCTTTCGAGCTTCAAAGTCTACATCAGCAGGAGATAAGGTCTCCTTCAACCTCGGCTAGAGATAAGATCTCTTCCGAGCTTCAAAGTCTACGTCAATAGGAGATAAGATCTTCTTCAACTTCGGTTAGAGATAATATCTCTTCCGTGCTTCTATGTCAACAGGAGATAAGATCTCCTTCAATCTCGACTAGAGATAAAATCTCTTTCGAGCTTCAAAGTCTACGTCAATAGGAGATAAGATCTTCTTCAACCTTGGTTAGAGATAAGATCTCTCCCAAGCTTCAGAGTCTACGTCAATAGGAGATAAGATCTCCTTCAACCTCGGCTAGAGATAAGATCTCTTTCGAGTTTCAAAGTCTACGTCAATAGAAGATAAGATCTTCTTCAACCTTGGTTAGAGATAAGATATTTCCTAAGCTTCAAAATCTATGTCAATAGGAGATAAGATCTTCTTCAATCTCGGTTGGAGATAAGATCTTCCTCGAACCTCAACTTCAATAGGAGATAAAATCTCTTTCAACCTTGGCTGGAGATAAGATCTTTCCCGAGCTTCTACGTTAACAGGAGATAAGATCTTCTTCTACATCAACTAAAGGAAAGATCTCTTCCAAGCTTCAACCTCAACGGATATAGAGGCCAAAAAAAGACTTCGACAGTCATCTTTTTGTACTTCTTTTCTTCGAATTTTGAATTCGAGAGTGGAGGAAACTATTGTTGGGGATAAATTTCTCTTCCATCGAAGTCCAGTCTGATGCTTAGCCCAATGCAATGGGTAATCATAGAAGAGCTTTAGCGGCCAAATCTTAATCGAACTCCTTCAGTCAGCCGAACTTTCCAGCAGTCGAGCCCGAGCCAAATCCCTTCAGCCGGTCGAACTTCTCAACGATCGAGCCCCAGTCGAACTTTCCTAACGATCGAATTTCTGTCGAACTCTTCAGGAGCCGAACTCCTCCCAAACTTCTCCTTCGACTGGGCTTCCCCAGGATCCGAGCTCCTTCCAGACTTCTCCTTTAGTCAGACTTCTTTAGGAGCCGGACTCCTCCCAGATTTCTCCTTCAGTCGGACGCCTACGAGAGCCGAACTTCTT
This sequence comes from Cocos nucifera, assembly GCA_006176705.1. NCBI lineage: Eukaryota > Viridiplantae > Streptophyta > Magnoliopsida > Arecales > Arecaceae > Cocos > Cocos nucifera. The sequence continues at coordinate 2,407,445 of QRFJ01000056.1, forward strand.
TCGGATCTCTTCTTCAGTCAGACCGAACTTCTTTCAGACTCCTCTCAAACTTCTCCTTCGATCGAACTTCTCAGAATCCAGATTCCTCCCAAACTTCTCCTTCGATCGGATTTCTCCAGGATCCAAACTCCTTCCAGACATCTCCTTCGATCAGACTTTCTCAGGATCTGAACTTCTTCTGGACTTCTCTTTTAATCAAATTTTTATAGGAGTCAAACTCCTTTTGGACTTCTCCTTCGATCGAACTCATTTAGAAGTCAAACTTCTTTCAGATCTCTCTTTCAGCTAGCATTCCTTTCAGATGATCTTCTCTAACCGTATTTTCTTTGAGAGTCCAAACTCCTTTGAAATTGGTATATGTCGAAGTTATTCACCAACCAACATCTGCTTCCTTCAAGCTATGGTCATTAAATCTTGATGAACAATCATCATCAGTCTGCTATAGACGATGTTACAGATGGCACCCCCCTCCATGACAGACTCCATCAGGCCTCAAGTAGCTCGCTACTGAACGGTATGGCTGTCACTATCAGTCTGATGACACACTACTACAGCTTCAAATCAGTCATCGACGAGAATGTAGACTTTTTCATGACTGCTCGAGGTGGTCATGCTCAGTGCGCTCGTTCTCTAATGAGTATCTGTACTCTTACTTCGGTAGTTCTATATCGTAGACTCAAGACTCATCTATCCCAAAGAAGCGATCGTACACCAATCTTTCGGATCAATCACCATCCTCATAATGATCCTACGGTCAGAAATATTTTATGAGTTAATAATGAAAATTCATGTCTTAAATTTTCAACTCTTGAAAATATGAACTATCATTATCATTAACTCAAGGAATGTATCACAGACACTTTCAAATACATACTGTAATAAAAAATATTCTATTTTATTATTTATAGTTAAAATTATAATTTTGCTCTTAGAAGTATATTACAAGGTCAGCCAATCTGGCTTCTAGGGCACACATATCTAACAAACTCTCACTTGATCTAAAGCCAATTGACTACAAATCTAAGTCCCATCTTCTCAAGGTGGGCTTCGATCTTCTATTGGTCCAACGACTTTGTAAGTGGATCTGCCACATTGTCTGTGGAGTCAACTCTCTTGACCTCGACGTAATCTTTCTCAAGATAATCACGAATGAGATGGTATTGCCGCTCGATATGCTTGGATTTTTGGTGAGACCTCGACTCCTTAGTAAGGGCTATGGTGCTATTATTGTTGCAATACAGAGGAATGATATTCGATGACATCACTCCGATCTCTGCGGCAAACTTCTTGTACCAGAATGCCTTCTTCGTAGCTTTGACATAGCGATGTACTCTACTTTCATGGTGGAATCTACTATCACTGTCTGCTTGAAACTCTTCCAACTGACAGCACCACCATTACACATAAACAGACTTTCAGATATCGACTTTTGATTATCTATATTAGACATAAAATTTGAGTCTGTATATCCCTGAACTTGGAGTTCTTCATTACCAAAAATCAACATCATATCCTTAGTTCTTCTTAAGTACTTAAGGATACATTTCATAGAAGTCTAGTATTCTTCATCTAGATTTGATTGATATCTGCTCGTGACACTCACAGCATGGGCTATATATATCAGGTCATGTACATAACATGGCATACATGAGGCTCCTTATTACTGAAGCATAAGGGATCTTGCTCATGCGTTCAATCTCCTCAGATGTATTGGGACATATTTTTTTGGAGAGATGAATGCCATGTCTAAAAGGTATCAATCTCCTCTTGGAGTTTTCTATGCTAAACCTCTTTAGTACTTTTTCTATGTACATTTTCTATGAAAGACCTAGCATCCTATTCGATCTATCTCTATAGATCTTAATTTCTAGAATAAAGGATGCTTCTCCTAGATCTTTCATTGAGAATTCTTTAGATAACCATATTTTAATGGTGGTCAACATGAAAATATCATTCCTAATAAGGAGGATATTATCCATGTACAGTACGAGGAAGACAATAGCACTTCCACTAATCTTTTTGAAAATACATGGTTCCTCCTCGTTCTTGATGAAACTAAATAATTTAATCACATCATTAAAAAGAGTATTCTAGCTCCAAGATGCTTGTTTAAGTCCATATATGGACCTTTGCAGCTTGCATACTTTATGATCAACATCACTGGATGTGAAACCTAGTGGTTGTTCCATATAGATATCTTTCTTAAGAAATCCATTTAAGAATTCCGTTTTCACATTCATTTGTCATATTTCATAATCGAAATAGGCTACAACAGCAAGCAATGTACGGATAGATTTTACATAGCTACCGACGAAAAGATATCCTGATAGTCAATTCCTTCGCGCTGACTATACCATTTTGCCACTAATCTAGCTTTGAACGTCTCCACATTTCCATCTATACCAAGCTTTCTCTTATAGATCCATTTACACCCAATAGGTATTATACCTTCTGGTGGATCTACCAAGGTCCAGACTTGGTTTGAGTGCATCAAGTCAATTTCTGATTTCATTGCCTCTAACCATTTCTTGAAGTCGATATCCGATTTTGCCTCATCATAGATTTTGAGATCATTATCATGAACCTCATTACCTACGAGGATTATTTTCTCTACTTCCTCTGAAATAGTACCTAAGTACCTCTTAGGAGGATGAAAATTTTTTTTTGATCTACGAGGTGGAGGAGGTAGTGATTGTATTGGCTCAACCTAATTTGGTTCTATAGGATCCTTAGCTCGTTGCTCTTGTGAGATTTTTTTCTCAAGCTTGATCTACTTTCCAATGCCACCATCTTGAATAAATTATTTTTCAAGAAAGATGGCATGCTAACTCATAATCACATTATGGTCTTCTGGAATGTAGAAATAATATTCTAATGACTCTTTAGGATATCCTATGAATCAAACTTTAAAGGACCTATAGTCTAACTTGTCTGCTTATTGTCTTTTGACATGAGTCGGACAATCCCAAATTCTGAGATGATTCAGACTTGGTTTCTTACCATGCCATATCTCATACGGTATAGTAGGAATGGTTTTAGAGAAAATCTTATTTAGTAAATATATAGCAGTTAACAGACAATGTCCTCCAAAAAAATCAGGAAGGTCTGTGAAGCTCATCATGGATCGGACCATATTTAATAGGATCCGATTCCTCCATTCTAAAACTCCATTGAGTTGAGATGTTCTAAGTGGAGTCTATTGAGAGACTATGTCATTTTGCTTGAGATAGTCTAGAAATTTCCGACTAAGGTATTCATTTTCTCGATCTGATCGAAGAATCTTAATGGATTTTTCAGTTTGCTTTTCAACTTCATGTCTGAATTTTTTAAACTTTTCAAAGGCTTCAAACTTATGTCTCATAAGATACACATATCCATACCGAGATAAATCATCGATAAAGGTTATGAAGTAGTCAAAGTTGCCTCTAGCCGACACATTAAATGGGCCGCACACATCAGTATGTACTTGAATAAGTAGTTCCATGGCCCTTTTTCTGTATTCTACAAAAGGGTGCTTAGTCATTTTGCCATAAAGACATGATTCTCAAATTGGATATGACTCGAAAGTTAATGGACTCAGTAGCCCATTTTTTTTTAATTTGTTAATCCTATCTTCTGCTATATGACCTAGCCTTAGGTGCCATAGATGCCTATCATTTGGATTATCTTCGGGTCGTTTTGATCTTATGGCATTCACATTTTGCTCGATATTAAAGATAGATATATCAATATATAACTGATAGAGACCATTAATAAGAAAACTACTTGTAATTTTATTTTTTTCATAAAGAATATTATAATGGTCCTTAAGAAAACTAATTACATAGCCTTCTTGTGCTAAACATGAAACAAAAATCAAATTTCTACTTGCAGCAAGCATATAATAACAATCTCTAAATACTAAATTTAAGCTAAATGATAGTTGAAGAGGGTAGGTTCTCATGGCCACAGCAGTAATTCTTGCTTCATTTTCGATGCATAGGATCATCTCACCATCTCTCAGCCTCTTGCTATCCTCAAGATCCTGTATAGAAGTGCACAAATAAGCACTAGAATCAAAATCAAGCACCCAACTGGATGCAGAAGAAATCGTAAGGTTAGATTCAATAACGAGCATACCTCCAAAAGAACCTGTCTTCTTCTTATTCTTCAGGATGGCCAAGTATGTAGGAAAAAGTCCGTTCCATAGCAAGTACTGAGTTTTTAGAACCTTTTATAGAAAGCTCAGCAGTAACCAGCATATTCATAAGCTCGGCCAGAGTATTATGAAGTTTATGCATATGGTAGTTCATGATGAACTGTCCATACGCATCTGTCAAGGATTGCAGAATTATATCATTTTACAGATCCTGGTCTAACTTCACTCTGAGCTTTTCAAGCTCTTCCAAGTTCTTGATCATGAAGAAAATAGTTCAGGATTTACCATGCTACTTTAAAAAAATATTTCAAAAATAGCAATGATGTAATAAAAAATAATTAATCTAATTAATTATCTACTGATTATATCAGATTATTTAATCCTACATATTAGAATTTAAATATAATATACATGCATACATCAATAGATTTAAAAATAAAATTATGTAATAAACTATTTACTACATCTACATGTTCATAATACAATACCTTTTCGTGGGTAGTCGATCATCATAATCTGAATCCATCGAATAATACTCTGGTATCATGTCACAGTTGTACACATGTTCAATCTCTACAGTTGGTCCACACGAAACTCCTGGTCTCGATAAGCCCCACTGGAGTGCTAGCTCCTCGTCAGAGCCTTCGATGGCTGATCATGATCGATCCGATCGATCATATACTTTATTATTGTTTAGATATTTTAGAAAACTAAAACATAAATATTGGATGATGATGAAGATGTATTTCAAATTTGGTGGTGATCTGATGCTCACAGCACTCGATCTCTCTATCTGAATCCAGATTTCTAAATCTAGGATTTCACTCAGTCCAAAAATCCTGACACACTAAAAATCCTATCACGCCCTCTCTGCATGGAGTTTGTCTATGAAATAACTTTTTATGAAAAGATAACTTTTAGATCTATAATCTCTATTTAGATCATATCTAAAAATAGGATATCCTTAGAGATAAAAATCATAAGAGAGGAGAGGCATAAAGAAAAAAATAGTGCTATAAGATCTTGTTCACCTTTACTCTAAGATTTTTTTTGCCTAGAACTGATGCCCAAATATTCTAAAATTTTTATCATGTAATGCTAACCTCTTCTTGTGCATGCAAATTTTTTTTCATAATTTATTGATGTGAATACCATAAGAAAACAACATAGAAATGATAAGGATCGAGTGGTTGAGAGGTTTTAACCACTCACTTGATTTCAAAAATCAAATGAGCCTCTTATCTTTATCCAATGTCCCCTTCCTTGTGTTTAACACGCAGAAGGACTTTCCTTCTATGTACATATTTTTATTTCTCAAAAAAATATTCGATAAACAAAAGGGAGGGCGTGGGAAGCTGAGTGGAAAAGTCGAAAATGATAGGCGCATGGGAGAATTTGAATTCAAACTTCATTTGACTTGATCCTAATTGGTTTCAACCAAACCAATTAATCTAGTCCCAATTAAATCAGATTAAATTCAACCAAACTAGACTTAGACTAATCTAATAAAATTTTAATCAAATTAAAAATTAATTAAATCTATGTTTTGATCAAATCAGGATCAAAACTCTCATAGCGATTAGGTCATCTTATGACCTGATCGGATCAAATCCAATCGAATCAAATTCAATCGAACTTGATCGAATTCTCATCGCTTAATGAAATTGAGCTAATTAACAATCAAATTACTAATTAATTCTTCAAAAATATCTGAGTCCAAATCGAATGGATTACTGGGCAATAGAGTCCTATCAACATGAAACTTTTGAAGAGTCCTAAATTAGAGAGACTCTTAAAACCAGTGTCCCAAACAAATCGAACTCACGATCATAGAATCTCAGACTAGTGAAACTCTTGATCAGAGAGTTTCAGATGAGTAGAACTCAGAGTTTCAGTTCAGTAGGACTCTTGATCATAGAATCTTAGTTTAATAAAACTCTTGATCACAGTGTCCTAGATTATCAGGACTCATGATCAGAGAGTTTCAAACAAGTAAGACTTAAAGTTCCAGTCCAGTAGGACTCTTGATCATAGAGTCCCAATCCAGTGAAACTCTTGACCATAGAGTCCCAGACCAATGGGACTCTTGATTAGAGAGTGCCAGATAAGTAGGACTCAGAGTCCCAGTCCAGTAGGAATATTGGACACAGAGTTTCAGTCCAATATTTGATGGACAGTCTTGATATCTTTATGTTGGCGCTGAAGCTCATCAGATATCGAGCCCAATATATAGTATTTGGCCTTATTATCTTCATCCATCTATTTATTAAGAGATGCTTTCTATTTAGAGGATGGACGAGCTGGTAAGGTGGGGGATCTTGATCCAATATATGAGTCAACTTCTTAGAATCCAAAATGATTTTGAAGTTCTGGAGCCAATCTTTGTAATTGAGTCTGATCAGTTTATGGGTGTCTAGGATACGGGCTAGTGGGTTAGACGCAGACATTTTTCTTTTTCCTGTAGAGAGTCAAAGTTTTTAGTTAGATTTTGTAATTAAGACTTGATTAATTTATTTAGGAATTTGATTTTTAAATTAATTAGCTTTCACTATTTTTTTGGATCCCTACACTCTCTTTGTAGAGATGCAAAAATCTTCACGATTACTGATTTCTAGTGGGTGGTGCAGTTCCACCAACTGACTCATCACATCACCTAATAGTTATTGATGATAGGTTAGTCAATGAGTGAACAACTCTTATCCAATGATTCTCTAATCATGGTGTACCCATATTTGATCTCTAATTCATGAATCTCACCATGCCCGGAATATTGATCCACTCCTTAGTTAAGTCAGACCCACCATTTGCACAGATTGGATTTATAATTGGGTCTCTCACCATATCCAGAATATTAAGCCCAATCCATCCTTCAGTCCGTAGCATCCAATGTCTAATAGATATAGTTGCATCTTTTCGGTGCAATTGAACCACTGTAACCAGTCGAGAATAATCAACCCCAGAAAGGGCCCGCACATCTACAATGGTGGAAGACCTTAGACTTAATCTTTTCTTAGAAAGATTTAATTTAGATCTCTTTAAACTTGACTTGACATAGCCATAATCATTATGACTAACCTAGTGGCATGTGTTAGCTCGTATTGTTAGCCACCTTAGATCAGGACTGGATCGATAAATATGGCTAGGTAAGTGAGATCGGTAGAAGGAATATGCCATTAACTCGACAAGAATGCATTCGAGTCGAGTAGCTCCCAATTAAAAATCAGTCGATCGTATCTACCAAATTTATCTTAGACATCAAATTGTTGAGTCAGAATCAATCGGATTAGCCTACAATCCAGACTCTAACCACTGAGCCTAATTAGGTCTTAACTTGATCGATCACTCATGTGACTCAACCTTAATTCAGACTTAATCCTATTAGGCTGATCAATTTAAATACTCTTGATCCCACCTAACCAACTCTTGATTTGGTTTGATCAACCGCTAGACCTAATTGAGCTACCCAAGCTCGAAGCTAATTTTATGAATATGTCTTAGATAAAAATTTTTAATTTAAGATCTAATATATTTCATAATCTTAATTCTCAATTAAGTTTAGGATTCATAAACAAAACATATATATAAAATCTTAAAATTTCAGAATCTAGAATTTTGCAGAAAATAAGTTTTGATTTCTGATTAAGGTCGAATGCGCAGCACCCCTACACACCATAAAAACATCCAATCGAATGGGAGGAGAGAGCCTTTAAATCCTACTTCATTCTTATGATGGGATGGCCAAAGAAAATGCCTTAATCTGAAACATGATAAATCTGCAAAACTAGTTAGATCTACATCATATATCACATATATAAAAATTAATCTAACTAAAAATATATTTTGCATACATCTCATGTATCATATCATGAATATTTTTAGATCTAAATTATCTCATAAATATCTAAAAATAAGATTTAAATTTGATCATATCAAATTAAAATTTATTTTAGATAATTTTATAGAACTATTCTATAACTAGTCTAAATATGCATCTATCATATCTCATATGAATAAATTAAATAAATTTATTTTTTATTTTTAGATCTAATTATAATATTTATAATATTAAAAAATAATAAATAAATAGATTTAAAAATTATAATTAATTAAATTAAAATTATGATCATGCTAGACTATATATAGAATAATTCTATTCCTAGTCTAGTCATGCATCTCATACATCTTAGATTTAGATTATTTAATTTTTTAATTTTCTAATTTTAGATCTAATCACATCTAATATGACATCTAAAATTATCTAATTATCAGATTAAAAATAAATTAAAATAAGATCTAATGAATTAGGAAACCTGGCTCTGATATCAGTTGAAAAAAAAAATCTATTTTTTGGATCAGGTTCGTTCAAATTTGATTGGATCAGGAGGAATATTTCAAAAAAATTTTCTCTAAGATCCTAATCAAATCTGAGACTTCTCAAATCTAATCTTATTGATCTGATAATAAAATTAAAAATAAAAATTAAATTTAATTTAATTATACCTTTATTTTGGATAATCTAATTATTCTGTGATGATCCTGATGTTTGTCTGAGGTTCTGGATGTAGCCATGCAAGTACCTGCCTCTACCAATATTCACTCGAGTAGGATCTGAAGATCTTCTCCTTCTCAATCAATTCTCTAAAAATCAGAACTAGATCGGATCTTGAAGGTCTTTAAAACTATTTTTGAAGAATAGCCGTTGTCTCTTACAGCAGTGCTGCCTTCTTTCTTTCCTGACGTCTTTCACTTGCTTGGATTATACCTTCTTCATGCCCAAAGGCCTTAGGCATGGAGAGGAGAGAGAGGATCAGAGGGTGGTATGGAAAAGAAGGAAGAGGGGCTATGTGGCATGGGATAAAGGTAGAAGAATTGAATTCTAGGCGCAGATCGGATTTATATAGATCCTGCTACGCCATGCAGTGCTACATCCTTCTAGCCAATTATGGTCCTTTATGCAATCAGATCTAAATCTGATTGATAGGATGACATCATCTGATCTAATTAGATTAGAGATCCTCAAAACTCTCCTTAGGTGGCGCAAAGACTAGGTCAAACAAGTCTTCTTGGCGCCACACAATTTAATCCCTTGAAGCAACTGGAGTCCCATCTGTATGGGACTCTATCTTTTATCCTCATGAAGCGCATGCCTCCCTAGGTGTGCACCCCCTTTCTATCTACTTTTTAGCAGGAGGACAAATCTCCAGGTACTCTTCTATAGGTGCATGATACATGGGCAGATGTCTAAGTATCCAGGGTCAATATTTGACCAATATCCGAAGGCAAGATTTAGCAGGTGACGAAAAATGGTAGGTGTTGTCTCAAATTTATCTCATAAATTAAGACAACCCTTTTCTGATCTGGACAAGCTCTAGTCAGACTAAGTAAAGATTTCTGAGTGAGCTCAAATATATTTAGCTCAGTCGAGACAAGCTTTAATGATTGTTAAAGAAGACATTAGGCTCAATCGTGTGCTAGCACGATTTTTTGAACCTAATTGAATCTTATTCGAATCAATTAAATTGGGTTAATCCAATTGATGATATCTAGATCAAAATACTTGTTTGTGTGATCTAGTTAGATTCAGTTCTATATGGTAATGGGATATATCACGATCTCTATCATCGACATCATCAAAATACCTTTCGATGGATTAAAACTTTTCTGATTCAGATAATTAGTATGATCGATCATCCAAATTATTCTAATTGCTCTCAAAATCCATCAGTGACACCTAGCAACATATGGTGGCAACCTATCAAAACTGAAAGCGAACCTCTTGGTGCAATTACCTGAATGATTAAGTTCCTCTATCTTGAGCTCCGATCGGATTAGGGTTAAGGTGATCTCGTCAAATCCTAATTTCCATCATATGAATTAATCATTCGATTCAAGTCCAATGTGAAAATTCTAATAGAAACTCTTTCTATTATTTCACTCTATCATGGCTATGGGCTTATAGACTTGATTCTTATGATCATCATAGGACTACTCCTTATCTACCAAGGTAGATAGATCCCCTATTGGTGCAATCCAATTCCTACGATGAACATGCTATAGCCAACATACACCTCAGAATTCCGAATGACTAGGAGATCGAGTTATGGTGTAGTCAAACTACAACACTCTTAAGGTGAACTGCCGATGCATCTTAGGTCAAAGAACTAGACACACTATTGCAGCTTCGAGGCAGTCATTGATGAGAAGGTAGATTTCCTCATGACTGATCGAGGTGGTCACGCTCAGTGCTCTCGTTCTCTAACGAGTACCTGTGCTCTCATTCCGGTGTCTCTATAGTATAGACTTAAGACTCATCTATCCAAAAGAAATGATTGTACACCAACCTTTTGGATCAATCACCATTCTCATGATGATCATACGGTCGGAAGCATTTTTTTAATTAATAATAAAAATTTATATTTTAAATTTTTAACTCTTGAAAATATGAACTATTATTACTATTAACTCAAGGGATGTATCACAGACACTTTCAAATACATATTGTGATAGAAAATAATCTATTTTATTATTTATAATTAAAATTATAATTTTATTCTTAGAAGTGTATTATAAGTGTCAGCCAATCTAGCTTCTAGGGCACATATATCTAACATAAACTTTGTTCATTCATCTTCCAGCTCTAGTTTGGAAGCTTGTCGCTTGGGTTTGCTTTACAAGCCTGCCCGGTGCCTTCGCTGGGGATTAATTGACGAGAACTCCACATGAGAATTTTTCAACTTTCTAACTGGAGTTGCTGGGATCAAGGGAATACCTATAATATGAGATCATTATCCTGAGCCCACGTTTATTAATATATTTTATCCACTGGTTGATAATTCCAGTCCTCAATGGCCTATTGACCATAGTTGATTTCATTTAAGGCTGGAACCGGATTGGATACTAATATATCTATATCCATATTTATTTTATTTAATAAATATAAATACTAATATAAATATTAATTATATATAAGAATTTATATCAATATTTATTTTAAATAGATAAAAATATAAATTAGCTATTAAAAGTATGGATATAAATATAGATAAAAATCAAATAATTAAATTTTATAATCATAAAATTAAAAATATTACTAATGAATCGTAAAGAAAGTTAATTATATGCTAATATGGTTGCATATTTTTTCTAAAAATTTATGAATATTATATAAAATTAATTAAGATTACAAATAGAATCAAATATTTGAGATGTACATGGGTATGGATATTAGCAAGATATTCAAATTTCTATCTGCATTTTGGATAGATTTAGAAATAAATTAAATTTGGATAGATATTATTTAATCCATTTTTATTTATAATTTTATCATAATTTCATGTCTCCCAGCTCATATCGGCTAAATCCATTGGCTGGATGGAAAAGTAAATTACTTGGGCAATGAGGATCGCCATGCGCAAAAGTACGCTACCGTAGCGACAGAAATTTAATGAAAATAGCCGAAGACCAGTTACCGAAAAAAAGAAGAAGAAAAAATAGTCGAAGACCGCAAATATAATTTAACTTCCAATATGGTAGAGGTTAAATGCCAAACAATGGACGTCACGCCTATCAGATCTTTGAGGCTTTGAGCAGGGTCCCATCAACCTGCAATGCATCCGGGGTGAAACAAAGCCTATATATTTTTCAGTAGTTCAACCAGCGCTTTTGTGAAACAGGCTTAAATGACAGGGTCACATCAATTCCTGCACTCTAGCTCGTTCTTTAGCAATTCTAATTGGATGATTCTCTACAAAGTTGTCATTTTCCCCCTTTTCCTGAGCAAAAATAAAAGGCTTATCGTTCTCTTTGATTATGCGAATTAAGCAAAACGTTGCATTTCGCCGTGCCTCTTTCTCCATGTAAATTTGCAAAGTGAGCAAAATGTTGCATTCCACAATTAATCAGCCCCTGCTCTTGGAGTATCGCTGGTAAAATGCAATCCCATAGAATAAAGAACAGCTTTTCTGAAAATTGCTGGACTTGCTTAAACTGATGTTAGGCACATATTTAAGAAACCTGGCAACAAAGAACAATAAACATGACAGATCCGCATCGAGTTCATTCATTTGTAGCAAATTTAACCCACCCATTCACCGACAAGGTTTAACAAATACCGAATCGAGAGGTGCAAAACATAAACAAGCATGGAAGAATTGGATTCAATTGACTGCACTAGTATGAATTGGAATGATTCTTCTAAAGTATCCAAACAACAAGACAGTCCCCTTCGACTCCAATATCCGGTTCTCCAAACACCCTTTCACCATGGCATCAGTGCTATTGCTTTATCACAGCAACTGGTATCAATGATGCAGGCAAAGAGCAAAGAACCCAATATGGGAGAGATGACTAAAAGATGGTGAACAATGGAGAAACACCAGATCATTCAATTTTGTCATGTAGGGTGACCACTAGATCATGGGCATCATCCAAGAGCTTCCAGACATCAAGCTGCCCTGCCATGTTGTTGCACGCTCTAATGATCTCATCCATGCTGCTGTACGTCTCTATGATCAGCTTCCTCCTCTGCAGAACACAGGCTGCAATGGCATACAGCAGCAAGTCCTCGGTGGGAGGAGCACGCAGCCTGATCCTCCCCCATGCAGACTTTCCGATACCTGCCCTGATTGCTGCCTGGTCTGCCCACACTACCTCCCATAAACACACAGTTTGCTCAAAAGTGAGCTCCCTGCGAAACATAACCACCACCATTCTATACACAAAGAAGCAGTCCTCTGCTTGAAGCTTCTCCAAGTGTCGATACAGGTGCAAGTCCTTGGACTTGATGATCTTTGATACAATGTTCAGCTGTCTCCGTATGCCAACTTCATCAAGCCTAAAATTATGCCGGGCTTTCCTCATGAAGCCCACGAAGCACCAGAATGCCTCGTGGTCCTCCTCCATGACTGAAAGTATGGGAGATAGGAGGTCGCTCATACCTTGGCAGTAGCCAATTTCTGGGTCATAGAGAGCATATGCCTCAAGAATAGCAACCAAGCGTGCAGCATGGTAGATTCTGCATGGCTCCAAGTGGTCATGGTCCTTCAAACCAACAGCGACAGCAGACTTGAGTGCCTTGTCCTTGGAGACTAAAGCTTGGGCTGGAGAGTGGATGACCCACTCCGCATTAGCTCTTATTGCATCTAAACGGATGATACGCTGCCATGTGGCGAAGTCCTCAGCTGTTTGACTAGATTTACGGTTATCCCCTTCACTTGTAGTAATTTTAATATAATTGGGATCAGTTTCCATGTTCTCTTCTGCAGCAGAGAACATCAAATGGCTTTCAGGTTCATCTTCAGTAGAGGATTCAGTATCGGAGGATTCAGTCTCCCCTGCAGATGCATCATTGACATGAGTGATCCCACTCTTGCCTTCTTCTTCGACGTTACATGAGTTGGAGGCAGAGGTCTCATCTCGTGATGGTTGCTCAATGTTGCCATCACTTGGGCATCCTCGATCAACAGAGAGGGACTCCCTGGCACTAAACACATCTCCAGAGCCAGGAGATTCATGGCCCTCAATAAAAATGGGGCTTTCAGCATAACTGACCTGTACTATTTCCTTCAACTCCTTTTCTCCCTCATTGCTTAGCTTTAGAAGTCGCTGGCACCGTCTCCTTAGTTTCTCATATTCTTTCCTGTATTAGAAGTACAAACAACTGAATTTGATCCTGCCTCGAATACAGGTAGCATCTATATTCACATTACAAACAAAACTTAGTGGAACTTCAAGTACAGCTTGGTATGACATGGCATCCGATACTATGCAGAGAGATGGGAAAATAGAGTAGCTGATAGGTTGAAAAACAAATCGTTCTTCCCCAGGTTCCCTCAAGGTCATTGTGTTGCACACATTTCTTAAAAAAGTTATTTCTCAAATCACCTTTAATTAAACTCACAAAGAAGAAAACCATGGATTAGAAAACAGATTAGCAACCAAGTCTAAATACCTTTTCTGTTGTCTAACAGCAATTCTTTCAGCCCTTGAACTATTGAGGCTGTAGCTGCATAAAGAAATGACAAAGACTTATGAAATGCTTCTAGCAACTCTAGATAAACAATACTGTCTTTAAAGCATTAGTACTTATATCATGCACATCACCATCAATTTACTGAAGTGTCTTGAATACAACAAAGCTTTGCATGCTGCACACTAGGCAAAATGAATGACATGCAGCTCCCAAAATTAAACAAACAACCACAAAAAGTTCAAATGTATGGAAGATTACAGTGTTGTAATGTCTAAAATTTGCAGAATGGCATGAAATATCACCATGTTGTCACATACGTCAACACTGCTAATATATGAAACATATGTGAAAACGAGCTTGACAAATTAAAAAAAAGTGGTTATTTATGATTTCTGCCACCAAGTCTTCTTTAATCAGTATCAGTAGGATGTGAAACGAGACAACCTTGCAAGAATCAAAGTATCACAGCTAGAACCTTCATAGGATTACTTGTTAATTTATGAGATAACGACTGTAGTAATCTGATCAATATATATCCAAGTATTCATGACATTTTGCAAATGCCAAACAAGAAAAGAATGGCAAGGATTTGGAATTGACAGAAAACCTACATAAGTAACCAATGAATAAGGGCTATCACTTTGTCTTTTCCAAATAAAGTTGCATAAAGTTTAATCTGGAGGAAAAGGAAAAATATAGTATGAATATCATTTTTTTAAAAAAAATCTTAATTGGTACTCTCAAACACAAAAAATCCACCCATAAGCTCTTCTAGCTACATGTTCCAGTGATCTACCTCATTCAACCACAACTTTGAACAAAATGCACTTAGATAGATGAATATTTCCTACTGACTCAAAATGGAATATGGAACTCAAGCTAAACATTAGAAGCGGCATAACTGCTCAGTCCACAAACACTTGTTATTTCTAATTAACACAAGTGAAGTAAACCAGCAATATAATTCATGTTTATTTCATTAATCTATTGAAGATGGATGTGTACAATCTGATTCAAATTAAAACCTCACTTGCATCATTGCAAGTGCAGAATATAGACAGTTTCCAATAACTTTGCCAATCAAATTTCAAGTTTCCATCTTCTCACCAATATTGGCACAGCAGATGCTCACAGCATATGTGCAGAATTCATAAAAATGAGAATATACAAAAATGAGAAGTCTAACTCAAATGCAATAACATATGGATAATACTAAGTTCAGCAGTGAATAGGTTTACATTAACAATTCCTATTTGTCAGAAGCAGCAGTGATGAGGTAGAAATAAATTTCTTCAATATCTTTTGTTAGCATTCATTGTTCATTGTACAATTTTTTATGGCAAAATATGAGAAAACCTGGGTGCAGGTGCAGCAGCAAGAGGGGTGATGATTGGATGGCATATTGATATGAAGCTGTGAGATTAGCTGAAGAATGACGGTTTCTTAAACTTGTTATTCGACAAATCGATAACCAAAAAATCCATATATTGCTGTACAAATATAGTGCCAAACAAAAAATTGAGTGAAAAAAACAGGTCTACATTAACCATCAGGGAAGCAAGCTTATTAACCAACCTATAAATTAATCAAATAAAGTGGTGAAATAACATCAAAGAATCGAAAAGGGTCTCCATACACCATTAGACCCTCTTGTAAGAAAGTGACAATGATTTGCTGGGACAATTTTACTAACATTCATGTCAGTTATAGGCCAGAGTTACATATATGCTATTTGATCAACAGATCCTACATGAAACAATAAAACTAAGTAGTCCCACATGCACTTGCATTTTTGTATTAAACCCTAATGCAAGAGTTCTTTGGCAGTGTATTACATGCACAAGAAATACTGCATCTTATCCAGTTTCATCACATACCTTTCATTTTGAAAAAAAATCCTTAAACATTCTGCTTATGAACCATACATTTGATTGATGCATTAAATGTAGAATTTACTCTTTTAAAATGACGCGACTCTAGTGATTAACACCCAATAAAGTATTGAATTTTGGGTCCTACACAACCTTAACTCTTAACTATATACGTGTACTATTTATCTACTTTTAGAAGCAGACTCCATATGATGGAACCTTGCCCCAAGAATTTTGTTCTGAATCTCTTTAGAACTCAAGTTCTTTCCCTCCCCTTTAAACTCACGTGGTACAAATATTTCAGTTATGCTGATATGCAATGCTCCATGAACATGAGCACGCATCAGATACTCCTTCCAAATCCATTATCTACTCAAGTCTCTTCCCCCCTCCTGAAGAAGTTTCTTTTATCTTGATGATAATCTAGTCTAGTAATGTAAAGGCACCTCATTATTCAGAAAGAACAACAACAGTGGCTTGCAATGTATATTTTATATTACTATTTGCAATTTATCTATAGGCACAAGAATGCTAAACAGATGCTAGTTCTGTACATTATTTTCCTAATTACAGCCTTATGAATAGAAGTAGCAACTCGTTGATCTATAGTGCAATGCTTGCACTATACATATGCAAATAGTTTTCCATTATGTGTGCTCTCAGTTCAGCTACTCACCAACTGAAAGATAGAATCGACAGTGCACAACAAATTGCAAAGTCGAATTTGCATTAAGATGCAGATATTCCTTATTTCATGTCCATGACATAGCTTGTGCTGCTATATAAACTACACCATCTTATGGACAAGATGTCCAGGAACATAGGCTATCAATAGAGTATCCTGAGTTTTCAAGTAAGCAGTTGTAAGTTTGACCATGTTTCGAGAGGCTATAATCCTTAATGTTACCTATTTGAACTCCTTCCAAACTGTTAGTAAAAATCATCATAGATGAAAGCTTTGTGCTGTTTATCTGATAGGAATTATAGGATCTTGAATAAAAAGTATTTCTGTAACCTCCTTGATTTTAAATATTATTTTCTATTTTCTGTTCCATATTTGGGCTGGACTTGGGGTTTTCATAAATAACTTACCATTCAAATCTAGGACTTGGATTTGCATAAATAAATTATAACCATAATAACTGAAAACAAATAGGTCGATAAACAGACTGCAATGAAAACGAAAATGAAAATGACAGCCATCAAGTAAATATATAACAGCCCTATATTTTATTATAAAAAAAAAACAAATAGAAGCATTTGTATACAACTGCTGGGATAACTTACACTCCCAGAAGGAAAGGCCAAACCTCAGCCCTGATGCTTGGGTCCACTCCCTAAACCATAATAAGATGATTAGATCATTGAAGATATTTCTCAAACAATCACAAATAGCACGATCAGGAAAACTCAATGTAAATCAAACAGAAAAAGATTTTATAGCCAGTGCTTACTCCACTGCGGACTTTTTTTAGAAACTTCACCCCTCCATCACGAAGCTTTCCATCTGGTGCAAAGAAACTGTACCATTGATGCCTGGTAAGTGCACGTTTTCTTTTCCTTCGAGACCATGGCGATTTAAGGGTACCTCTGAAGAAATATGCAGTCAAATTATCAACAGATACAATAAGCAATAAAAACTGAATGAAAAGGTTGAACAAACAGAAAATTCTAAAGAACTTACTCCCATGAAATCTTATTTATGCAGTAAAGTTCAGAACCTTCATAAGGCATTCTAACATGGAAAAGAAAATTAAGAGCCACAATGAACTGTATGTGTATGTGTTAATCATGGTCTGACTAGAGAGCCGGTCACTTATTGCTTCCCAAATTTAACAGAGAAGGAAATGATGCTGGAGCAATCAGACATCAAAATCGCAGAAAATAATGGAATGAATCAGAATGATTTAGGAATGAGCCAAGCACTATAAAGAAAGTAGAAGATTACCACATTCAGCATATCTGCTGCATCCAAAGAATAAAAAATGATACAGTCGATAAACACAGTTGTTCATAGACTCCACAAATTCCATGACAACTCTCAGAACATCAGTTTGATGTCATCATTTTGATGTCTAAGATAAGAATCACCACAAAATGGAGGAACAAAAAGAATCGGTCACATTATGAAACCAATGCTCACATGCTCGGTAGACCATAAAATACAATGTTGAGATCTGGGAAAGTTTTGCCAAATTGGGAACACTAAATATAAAGCGAAGCATGAACAACCATAATGGTTCTGAAAATACTTCCCATAGATCAGATGCTCACGAGAAGAAGGAAACAGCTCCTATAGATCTATGGATATCATCACATTCATCCATCCACGTAATTAAATGAGAGACATAATGAGCAGGTAAGCAACGCAATCTACTATAAAAGAATGTGACCCAGCACACGAGCACACCCCTAAAAAAAAGGTACTCATCAAAATTGCCACAGAGAAAGAAGATAAATGATCCGAAGGTTCTAAGCCACCGAATTTAACGCAGCCAGCAGCTGGCTGCAGATCAAATACTTTGAGCAAATCAGCAGAGGAAAGAAAACAGATGGAAAAGAAATACCCATTACTCCTATTTCTTTCCATTCTCTTCATTACTAAAGACCGAGGCTTTAGACTGAAGATCTTAGCAAATTGATGTCCGGAACTGGAACTCCAAACAAATCGGAAAAGAAAAATTAAGCCAAGGAAGGACCTACCAAAGAGAGAGAAGGGGACTCACCGATCAGGGACAGGTGAGGAGGCAACAATGAGAAGCGATCTCAGATGGATCCACGACGACATGGTCGACGATGAAGATGGTGAAGACGAAGAGCTCGAGGTGTGAGATCTTCGGAGATCTTTCATCTATTTTTCTTCTAAAAATTTCCGTTATTTTGTCCTACTCCTAAAGGGGTGGGAGAAAGAAAGGGGGCGGGGGGGGGGGGGGGGGGGGAGAAGGGGCTGGGGGCTTTTTTTTCTTTTCTTTTTTTTTTTTTTTCTCTTCTTTACCTACGGGAGGAGATGACGAGGGTGGCGGCCAAGGCGAGTCCGGCCATGGCCGTCACAGCCAGCGCTACGCCGACATGCCACCGCCTGCCGCCCGGTCCCCAGATCCAACCGCCGCCGTCAGCCGCCAATTTCTCCACCCAGCTGCTGATCTCGCGTTTTACCCAACCCCACTCACACATCGATCGCCCGCCCCAATCCCCCTTCGACCATCACCAGCCACCGCCGTCCCTCCGCCCGCCACTCCCCGCCTCCCCCCCTCTCTCTCTCTCCCTCGCTGTAGAGACTAGGTTAAAAAAAAGGATCGCCCTTGTTCTCACCGACGACTCGTTAATATTAAAAGCGATCGATCTCAGGGAGGAGATAAGGAGGTTAGAGAGAGAGAGAGAGAGACAAAGTCACAAGTAGCGGAGGCGCGAGGAGTTGGTGTGGCCGAGATGGACGGATGGATGGATAGAAGAGAGAGAGAGAGAGAGAGAGAGAGAGAGGAGGGGGAGCTTTACTTTTCCTTTTGTAAAGAGGGAAACGTGGGAGGTGGCATGTGACACAAGACATCCATAAAAGGCAAAGAGACCGGGAAGCGGGACCCCCGGGTAATAATGCCCTCCTTCCTTCCAACATTTACTCCCCCCACCCTTGGTGCATCAACTCCCCATTCCTTAAATTGTGAGGAAATGGTAACATGCAGCATTGCCTCCCTTCTTTACCTTGGTGCTAGTTGACTGGTCTGATCAAGCTTAACTTTGGCTAGCCGAATAGATCTTGTATCTCTAATTTGAGTTTAAAACCTCTTTAGTTTAAGATTGAACTGAGAATGTCCAATTCTGAATCAATCATTATCTTTGTAGGCAATTACTAGCTGCAATGATGTAGAACTAGTCCCCTTTAGTTCAATTTAGAATTAAAGTGGATCCGGACTACTCTAATTTCAATATTTAAAAGATATACATATTTAAAGACTATCCATGTTACTAGTCTTTCGGTCTTGATTTATAATACCATGCATCGTCTAAAGCTTGTTTAACTTTGACAAGTTTATCATACAAGGTTGGGCCATATCAGACTTTGGTAGCTCTAGGCTCTACTTAGCTGGAAATGGGTCTAATTTGGTCAATGATAACATGATTACCTCTATTTTTAAGAAAAAGATTGCACTTGAATTTAATGATTATCACTTTAACTTATGAACAATGTTAGTTTGAAACCGATAAATGGAATTTTTAAATCACTCCATGAAATTAAAAGGAAATATGACTATATGATGCCAATAGCTGCTAGCTAGTATGGTTTGCTAGCACTTTATAGCTAAGGGCTTACCATTTACGAGGTCTATGTTCAAATACTTGGTATTTCTCGGAAAAAAAAAACAAGAGAGGATCGTGCAACCCTTTGAAGATTCAACAACACCAACTCAGATTTGATAATTAATACTATTTCACCACACTAATGCACATGCAATGCTACTTAAATTTAATAAATATTATTTTGATGCAATAATTAAATATGGAATGCTATTATGATTTTTAAGATATTCATATCAATGTTGTCATAAATTTTTTAGATATTCATGTCAACAAGTTATAACTTGGAAGTTCCAATAATTATCCGCATAGCGCAAAGCTAAATTAATACCCCTAAATACTTTGAGCCTTTAATTGAATCCCATTTATATTAATGGACTTTATTTTGTGGGTGATGCATCTTGAAGAGGTACGACCTACTATTTCAATGCAATAACTCGAACGCGATACTTAATTAATGATCGTTCAATGCAATAGTTCATTATGAACTACCCAAATATCTTGCAACTGGGAGATACCTATAATTATCAACCTAGTGAAAAGGTAAATTTGACACCATCGAATAGTTTGAGCCTATAATTGAAGCCGATCTACATTAATTAACAGTAATTTTCTTTTGTGTCACGCATTTTGAAGAGGTTTCTACCAATATATGGACAAGCATCACGTATGCTGCAAGTTACCTGTGAAAAAAGTGATGTATCCTTTTTATTATTATTATGGCAAGCTAGCTGATTGTGTTCTAACGCACCAACTTATGTTTTGTGCATTGCTAGTCCCAATGGTGGAGTAAAATTTAAGTCAATCCAGATTTCGAGCAACGATAGCAGATGATAAATTTGAAATCTTTTACATAAGTATCGTGTTTATTAGAAGAATTTTATGAATAATATGTAAAACAAAAAAATATTGAGCTTTTTTTGTATTTAATCACTCCACAGGAAGTGCTCTAGCTCATATGTTATTGCATGAGAAAAATACTCAGGGCCCAACTTATGTTGGCTTGGCAACATTATATATTAAACCATTTCAAGTTTGTTGCACCAATTCGTGTGTGTTATGCTAATCCTCTCGTACCATGTAGCATGAAAATATTTTGGGAGCACAAAATTAGCACTCAGTAGCACTATTTTCACTTTATTTGCTATCTTGATCATAGACTGAGAATAGTTTTGTTCATGGTCCAACTATCAATAATTTTATCTAAAGCATCTAGTTACTAAGTAAACATCCTTAATATAAAAAGGAAAGGCACTGGAAACCTCCTCCTCCTCCTCCTCCTCGCATCTTCTCCCTCTCCTCCTCCTCCTCCTCCTCCTCCTCTATTTAAGCACATTGATCCATCCGATAAGCATAACAAACTTACTAATCATATAAATAATAGATTAAGCGCTTTTTGTGTCATATATATGTTATAGTTTAGAAATGGTGTTGAAGATGACTTATAATGGAGAGCAAAAGCAAGGTTTTAGAAAACTAAAATATCACTCACCTTGATAAATCACTAAGATTGAGATAAATTGAGATCTTCACTTATCTTGATGGAAAAGAAAGTCAGAAAATTTTATCAATGATTCTAGATTGTTCGAGATCTTGGTTGGTATGGTAAAATCATGATCAGTAATTATTTATAGTATTGGTAAAATTTTTAGTTGATATATTAAAATTTTATTGTGTTGACATCACAAAATATATCATGTATATCAATTGAGATAATAAAGGCCGAGATAAGATGGTGCCAACAAATTATATAGGTAAATGTCGAATAAAAATAAAAATTGAGATCTTGGATGAGACGAGAATCTCGAGTGAAAATAGATAGATAAAAAGAGAAAGAGTTTTGATCAATTTTAAAAAAAATTACTTTTTTAATAAAATTTTATTCTAAATATAAAACTAAACAAGTCCATTCTATCCAAGCTCGATTATTTCAGATGATTCATTTTATCA
Source organism: Cocos nucifera (assembly GCA_006176705.1). Taxonomy (NCBI): domain Eukaryota; kingdom Viridiplantae; phylum Streptophyta; class Magnoliopsida; order Arecales; family Arecaceae; genus Cocos; species Cocos nucifera. The sequence goes on from QRFJ01000056.1 coordinate 2,429,667, forward strand.
AATAGGGACATTAAAGTTTCACCAAAAGCAACTCAAATCATATATATAGTCCAGTACAAATAAGCTAGAAGTCATGGTAACCGGTAAAAACCAACATATCTTGGATGACATTTCTCATGTAAGTAGAATAAATCAACTAAACTCCTCTCCATCATAAGATATCAACCAGGAAACACCGTCCTAAAAAAAACTGATTATAGGGATAACATATAAATATATTTGATATTGGAATAAATTTTCATGATTCCATCTAATACAATCCTAATTATAAAGAATTTGAACTCCTCTTCCTCTCCACTTCCTCCTGGTACAATGAGCACGGAACTCATGGGAGACCGCAATAAGGCTAGCCATAAGAATCTTCGATTCGTCTCTGCCTTTGTGGATCATGCCAACAATTTTTGAAGGTCCCACCTCCTCCAGATCACTTCGTAAAGCTGGTCAAAAGGAGAACCCACTTTTGACCAATCTCTAATTAACCTTATAAATGGACACAACCAATCTTTTATATATATATATATAACAATACTCTATGAAGGAGTATTATAGGATTGCCACCTCAGCATCTCAGATAATTTTAGTTGTGCCACATGATTATTTCGGTCACACTAAGTCTTCCATCTTTTACAATGTCATTTCGGACGCCTTCTTCTCTCGACACTTTCATCGTTCTCTAGGACTTTTCGCCTTTCCTCAATTCTCTTTCCTTCCTAGAAAAAGATGGAAAAAGAAAGAAGGAAAGAGAGGGAGGAGGGTTGGTGGTGCCGAAGTCGGAAGAGGGAAGGAGGTTTGGTGGTTGCTTAGAAATGCAGTACGGACAACAGGTGCGGTGCGGATGATGGTGGGAAAGCGTGGACGATCATAACCTGAGCCTCATACGGTAGGGACGGAGGGTGGGGGGTAGGGCCATGGAGGATGCGGGGGTCGGTCATGCGATGTGGGGGAGGCGTGGAAGGTGCTGGAGGCCGGGGGAGGGGAGGCGAAGGAGGTTGGTGGCGATGGAGTCAGGAGAGGGGAGGAGATGGGAGGGGGGATGGTGGTGCTAAAGATGGGGGAGGGGAAGAGAGGGTGTTTGGTGGTCATGTAGACAGTGGGTGCGGCATGGATGGCGGTGGGGTGGCGCTACGATGGGGATGGCATGGATGGCCATGACCTGGGCCTCACGCGGTGGGGGTGAGCGGTGAGAGGAGGCGGTAGGAGTAAGAAAAGGAAAGGAAGGGGAAAAAGAAAAAAATATTTAAAGAGAAAAAAATATTATTATTTTATTATTAATAATAATTTAAAATATTATTTTTAAATAATAATAAAATTTTATTTTAAAAAATTAAAAAATAATATTTTAAAAATAAAAGTAGGGAAAGGATAAGAGACAAAAATAATATTTTTTAAAAAAATATTATTTTTAAAAATAAAATATAATAATAATAATAATATTTTTTAAAATACTAATTTATTATTATTTTAGAAAGATAACATATCATTTTTTAATTCTAAAATTAATAACATATTAATTTATTTTTTTAAAAATAATATTTTTATTATTTTTAAAGATAATATATTTTGAGATCTGAATTGATCCATCGGATTAAATCAGATCAAACCTAATAAATTTTTCATAAATAGAGTACGGTACTCCATCGATTTGAATGTCAAATCTTTGCATTTAATAGTCTTTGAAAGTTTACAAGATACTAATAATGAAGTATGTCACTTTTTATTCCTTCTGCTCCTTTTTTTGAATTTCTATCTTCCTCGATTAGGGGGATGGTGGCAGGGCACCATGGGCGAGTAAGGGGGTGGGCAGAGAACCGAGCCCTTCCATCCTTTGAAAGAAAGATAAATTTGATAGTATCTTTTCTAGATGTATATTTTTATTTTTTTATTATTATTTTTTTAATATTTAATTAATTTTTTGGATGATACAAAGAATTAAGAATGATGGTGTTCTGAGTATTCGGTAGGCAGGAAACTAAGAAAAGGTGAGTACTGACCAAAAATTGAGAAAAAAAATAATATTTATGAAAAAAAAAAAAGAATAGAAAAATAAAAAAAGAAAAAGAAAAGAAAAGAAAAGAAGAGAGAGTTTTTGTTTCTTCCTTCAGTGGTGGTGCTGAGGGCGGTGATACTAGCAGGAGCACCAAGAGGTGTGATCAAGATCGACATTTGCTAAGAGAGAAGGAGAGCGGTGGTTGGACAGCATGGGTATGAGAAAATATGAAAATAAGTGAGGGGATGGGGGTGCGATCGGGATCGATGTTTGCCAAGAGAGAATGGAAGCTGTGGTGGGGCGGCATTGATGGGTGCAGAGAAGGTATGAGAACAAGAAGAAAGATAGAAAAAATAATAAAATATTATTTTATAAAAAAAAAAAGAAAAAAAAAGAAGAGAAGAGAAAAGAAAAGAAAAGAGAGAGATTCTCTCTCTCCTTTAGTGGTGGTGCTAGAGGTGATGGTATCGATAGGCATACTGGGGATGTGATCAGGATCGGCGTTTGCCGAGAGAGAAGGAGATGTTGGAAAATATGTTGATATGTATTTTTTGTTTTGAATCTAGAATGTATATGTATTACATATTTATTTTGTAGAATTTAAATTGAGAACTTACTTTCTACAAAATCATAGATTCGAAATCATAGGATGTGATCTAAATATTAAAACAAATCATATATAAAACTATGTATTGAATATGATTCAATGTAATCTGTTTATAATTTAAAAATATTTTAAATGATCAAATCAAAAATTAGTTCTAAGATTCTATAAATCCAAACCCATAAGCTTTGAACTTAATTGAGAATTAGGTGATTGTTTAGGATTTAGATTTATGATTTAAAGATCCTAAAATAATTTCATAAAACATGGGTTAAAGGATAATGGATTAGCTTTGATCAGGTCCTTAACTGGGTTAGACTTAGGGTTAGATTAAATATGGACTAAGTTAAGAAATTGATCAAACCTAATTAATAGTTAATTAGGATTAGGTCATTTCTATAGATCACTTTAATAGTTGTAGTTGATCAAAGTCTATACATCTAACAAATGGATACTGATCATGGCTCAATGGTCGAGCTTGAGTCTTTAGACAGACCAAATCAAAATTGATAAATCGATTGGTGTCTAAGATAAGTCTAGCATTCTCAGATCGGTAGTTTTTAATTGGCAGCCTGCTTATCTGATCATTTTTGATGGTGTCTAAGGCAAGCCTTGGTAGACCCTCCCATAGATCTCACTTACCTAGCCAATATGGTTAATCAGATCTTGATTAGGTTGCTCATTGATTCATACTAACCTATGTCACATAGAAAATCAGTGAGACTGATCTAGGTGCTCATAGACCGATATTGATTCTAATCTTTGTCAAAGACTTGGGAAGTTAGTGGAAGGACTTGACTTGGTGAAGTCAGTGGGAGCAAATTGGTTCATGTCTTTTTTATCTTTAAATCATAAATAATTTTAAATCTTTTAAAATTATTAGGTCATTAAAATGATAAAGTTATGGAGATAACTGAGTTATTGCCTCCCATTAAGGTGTTTGATAATGGGTTCATTAACTCAATAATCAGTGGAGGCCCATAGGCCTGGTGCTTGTTGACTAATGAAACTATCATTCATCATATGACGATTTAGATATATCTCTCTAATGGTGGTTAGGTTGACCAACCATAGTAATTGGGCTTAATCATTCATTGGTTAGATGCATCAAGTATAGTCATGTTAATGATTGGACTTAAATGAATCCTTATAGTGAAGGCCCTAGCCTACTGATTAGATTTTTAGGATAAAATTAAATTACTAAAAATTATTTGAAGAAATAATTGATTATAAACCTATCTTTAGATGTATATGGGTTGACCAATCATAGTTGGGCTTGTGTGCAGTCTATGTGGATTCTAGTACCTACTAGAAAATTAAAGTAATTTTTTGAATTGAAAGTAGATGCTACCAATTCGAATAAAATAGTGAAAGAATCTTAAAACTAAAGTTCAAGTCTCTAGACTTAAAATAATTCATATACATTAAGTCTATGTTCTCTTTTCTCATAGAATAAGGCTAAATCCTAATTGCTTCAATCACTATCAGACAGTGATGACTTATGTGATCCAACTTCGATAATTAGTATCGAAAGTTGAATTTGATTCAACAGTACGAATGGATTCGTACTGGGCTTCTTAGCCCAGTCAAAATAATTAGTCCAATATTGATCCAAATCATGTATAGTGCTTCTATTGTTAGAAACAGGATCATAGAAAGAAGAATTGTCTTGCTTTTCTTGACCATAACAGGCTGAACAAGAAAAAGGAGCAAGAGTTGCTTATCAAGAATGTTATATAATAACATCTTAAAATTTTTTCGTATGTAATTCTACTATCTGGGTATTAGATACCGACGGTTTTATGCAATTCGTTGCAAGAATTTTAGGTAAGTGGAATGTTTAAAAATGATGAAAAATATTTGAACATTGGGGATAGAAGTCCTATTCCAATCATAGCTGTAAAAATTATCAAGCTTATTTTCAAAAGATGTCATTTTGAGTGATTATCACTATTGTTCGTTGTTTATGATAAATATGATCTCTATTAACTTTTTGGCTAGAGATGGTTATCATTTATCAATAAAAAAAATTATTATGATATTATTATGAATAATGTTACAATAATACATGAATATAAAAAAATATTTAATATTTATAAAATCTGTTAAGTATAATGTATATATTTAATAAATATCAAAGTTAGATTATGTTATGGATGTCTACATTTAGCATTATAGGCTTAGTCATTTTGACAAGAATAGGATAAACATGTTAGCTTGAGTGGAAAACCTCAACATCAATGATTGTGAATTATTGATAACCTGTGAGTTTTGTCTTCTTAGGAAGATGACAAAATCATCTTTTACTGAAAAAGATGAAGAAGCCGATAAAGTTTTAAGTCTTATACATAGTAATGTACATGAACCTATGAACTTAAGTGCCAGAGGAAGATATCAATATTTCATTACAGACGATCTATCTAGGCATGGGTACGTCTAGTCTGAATCATTTAAAATATTCAAACGATTCATTAATGAAATAGAAAAAAAAACTAGAAAAGATATTGAAAGTCTTCGATTAGATTGAAGAGGCGAATACTTATCCAGTAAATTTATGATATATCTAGGAGAGAATAGAATTCTCTTTCAGTAGATTTTTTTTTAGAATACAGCATATCGGAAAGAAGAAATTGAACTTTGTTAGACATAGTTCAATCCACAATAGGGTTCACTAGTCTACTTATTTTAGGATTATGCTTTTATGACTATTTATTTTACTCTAAAAATTTTCATCGAGTAAATCTGTTGTAAAGACTCCATATAGGATATGGATCGGACGTAGACCCAGACTCTCTCATTTTAGGGTTTAGGGTTGATCGGCCTACGTCATAGGTTTCCACATAGATAAACTTGAATCTTGGTCTAATAGGTATTTAAGGATTATTAATTCTACCATGCTGAAGAATATAAGATGATCATCAACAGTAGGACATTTCTTTTGGAAAGAAATTTCTTAGAGAAGAAATTGATGTCTAAGAAAAGTTTGACTGGTAGAAAATGAATCGACATAATCTTGTAAACCTATAGAACCAGATTTAATCAGATCAAATCCGAAATCCATTAAAATGGCATCTTTAAAGAGATCCGATAGAATACCACATTAGCCGAACAGATACTTCAGTATCTTGATCCAAGACGGCAATCCTATTGAGCTCGATCAGAATAATAAGGATCCGATCACCTATAGAGATGCAATGTAGTGGTCTGACTCTAAGAAGTAGTTTGGAGCCATCAAATTAAAATTAAAGTCTATGAAAATTAATAGTATATGAACACTAGTTGATTCATATGAAGGAATAAAATTCATTGGATGTGAATGAATTTTCAAAAGGATCAGAGTAGCACAGACGAAAAGGTAAGGACCTATAAAGTCCGTCTGACTATCATCTTAGAGTTCGAACATGCATTTTGAATGTATATCTTTGTTATGAACAAATACAAACCCTGCATTTGTAATTGGGCAAAATATTTTGTAGTGTTATTCCTGTGTTGTTTGTAGATGAAATTCTCTTAAATGAAAATCGCATTCCAGCATTGCAAGGAATAAAAGTTTGGCTATCATCTAATTTTTTCATGTTCAAGACCAGACATAGTATACTCAATAAGGATAGTGAGTAGATACCAGTTTGATTCAAATGAAAATCACTGGAAGATTGTATAAACAATCTTTAAGTATTTAAGAAATATTAAGATCCAGTGACTCAAATATGGAGATACTGACTTAAAACTTATAGATATTTTGATTTTAGTTTTTAGTCAAATTAAGATGATAACAAGAGAGTATCAAATTATTTTCTAATTATAGGAGCAATCTACTAGAAAGGTTCTAAGCAGGATACTGTAGCCTATTCATTAGTGATGTAGAGTACATCATGGCATATGATGCTGCTATGTAAGCTATGTAGTTATTGAGGTTCATTAGCAGGTTAGGAGTGACACCCTCCACCAATGGTCCAGTCCTATCATAGCACTGGAGCCATAGCTCAGGCTAAAGAATCGAAGGATCAGCATACTTTGTATTGCTATCACCTTTGATTTTAGATCAGGATGACGTCGATCTTTAGAAAATTGATGAAAAAGAATAATTTGACCGATCCATTTGCTAAGGTCTCGAAACTAAAGAGTTCTACGAACTTACGTGAAAGATAGGATATTTGATATCATTCTGATTGGCTTTAGTTCAAGTGAAAGTTGTTAAAAAATATGTCCTAAAGTCAATCATCTAAGTTGTAGATGATTGGAACCTATATATGAATTATCTAATAATAATAGTTATTTAGCTGGTTCATCATAAAAGTTATATCTTTCTTAAATGAACTCCTAAATTATAATGAAGTCCTTAGAACCATAATCAATTGATAAAAAAGATTTATCGGATGGTTCTTAAATTATTCATGATCAAATGATAAATTATTAATAAGGATGATAACTTATCAAATGTAGGTCACTGTATGTCATATATATTGATTGTCTTCATAATCAAGTAGTGTAGAGATACTGCTATGACATGCATGTGAGATATAAGAGTATATCTACACTGAACATGATCAATATAGCACTTTACTATCAAGAGTAGCTAGCTAAGGCCAATGAATATAAGTATCCTTTCGATCTGAGATCACTACGATGACTTACAAGCAACTCACTGTACTTTGGTGTCGGACTATCTATATTTTTAATATAAGTTATGAAGATTTTTGGGTACAGTCAAATACTTGTAGAGTCAGTATATGAGTCAAGATAGAATTAATCACTTTTGATTAACTTTAGAAAGAGAATATCTCGCTGTATTTTAATTTAGCAAAATCTAGATAAAATTTTGAAACATAATAGAGATGACTTATATGTGTGTTGACAGCTTACTCGAAGTTATTTTGAGCATTATTGATCAAAGGAATGAATTATACGGTAACCATAAGTCAGGATTCTAAAGATGTTGCTTTGCATATATTTAACCTATACGAACGTCGAATATCATTGCTAGATGGTCATTCTAATTGGTACGAAAATTGACACAGCTTACAAAAATTGACACAGCTTATGAATAATTCTAAAAAATATAATAGAGACCAAGCTTCCTTCCATTCATTAATAATAAATCACGTCCGATCGTAACACATTATTCTCAGGACATACAGTATAGTTATCTATACTCTGCTCAGAAAGCATGACTGATTGACACAGGATTAAAGCACGATCAATCTAAATGATGCAGATGATTATCATTTTAAAAATTAGTAAATAATTAATAATAATAAAGTAAATAAATAGATAGCAAAAATTAAACATGCTTATGAATAAATATAAAAAAAAAAAATAAATGGAATGAAGGAAAGCAAGAAATTAAGCCTACAAGAAAATTTGAAAAGATAAGAAGAATTCGGATCATGATAGTTAAGAAACCATCCTGATTAGGGCTCTTAATCTTTTAACTAAGCAGATCTATCAATAAAGAGTTGGATCTTTACCAACATCAGATCTAAAAAAATAAGAAAAAAAAAATCAAAGATCAATTGAGAAGGAACCAAGATCCTTATCAATGTTTGATCTATAGAATAATAGATCACTCTTTCTCTTTCAGTATGATAGATAAAAATCTTGGAGGAGACATATTTTCTCTTGATGGAATAGGCTTGTATAGGTAGATGATGAAGACGAATCGGGATCGTAGGAACACTAGATCTTAAGTAGATGAAGGTTAAAGAGATAGAAAAAAGTGGACCTCGCACCCTCCCCTCATGGTATGATTTTAGATCTCATATCCTCTCCCTCTCGGAGCAATTAACATAATTATTTATGGGTAAAATTATTCATGCATTCATTGTCTCATTCATGAAAGATACATGGATTTATATAGGATCCTAGGGGTTCTATATCTTTAGAAATCCTATTATCTTTACAAGAAAGAAATCAATCCTCCTAACAAAAATGTAAAATATTATGTATGGTTTTCAAATATAATAATATATTATATCTATCTTTTATAGAACTATGAGAAAGAAATCAGCTTTTTAACAAAATAAGTAAGAAATTAAGAACTCTTAAGGATTCCTAAGGAAGAAAAGAAACTTCATATAGGTGCTTGATGCTTGGCACAACTTGGCATGAGAATCCTTAGGCATGGCACATGTTGGCATGTGTATTTCTTCCTAGGTGTGTGGAGGGCGGTGGCTCCAAAGATGACATGGACCAAGCTTGCTTCTTTATGATGGTCTATTTTCAAATAAGGCTCTAATCCAATACAAACCCAAGTATGGTCCTATGGATCCAAAACTAAATGTATCAAAAGAATTAATTGATTAAATCAAAAGAACTGGAACTAAATAACTAAAGTAGAGTTAATCTGATATGACTTCTTCAATCTAAATTGAATCTAAATTATATCACTGGCTTTTGATGGCTTTAGTATCTGCACCAATTCTTTCAAGATGGGAAGAACTCGATCCTATCGAGTGGGAGTCAATTCCGCTTTCGTGATGCTCAAGCAAATTGAGATCAATACGCTGCAGCTCTTTTTGAGTGATCTAGATATCTTCGGACTCTGATCGACCTTGCCATCTAACTAAGTACCATCGATAGCCTTAACTCCTGATGGAGATGATCTGCTTGTCCAAAATTCTCTCAATCTGATCATGCTTTGACATTTTAGTTGGTGGACACTCAGGAACATGCTCTCTCTCAAAGATTGGTTCAGACTCAAATAGCTCACTAGGTATCCAAGTTGGCTCTTTATAGGCGACAAGATTTGCAACATTAAAAGTAGAGCTAATTCCAAAATCAGAAGGTAAGTCCATAACATATGCATTCGGTCCGATTTTCTTTAAAATCTTAAACAGACTTGCTCCTTGAGCATGTAACTTCTTGATGGTTTTTGATGAAAATCATTCAGGCCTCATTCGAATCATCATATAGTCTCCTTCCATAAACTCTTGGGCACATCAATGAGAATCTACATTCTGTTTATAAATTTTATTACTAATACTAATTTTTTTACTAATCTTTTTATGTAGACTTTTGATATGCTGTGCAAATGACTCTGTAGATTTGAAAATTCTAGCATGCATGGGCAGTAGGATGAGGTCTATTGGTTTTCTAGGTTGATATTCATGAACTACTTCAAAAAAACTCATGCCAATGGACCTATTAATAAAACTATTATATGCAAATTCAGCTCGGGACAATAAAAGATCCAAGTTACCCATATGCTCTCCAATCAAGCAATGCAATAAATTTTTAAGATTCCTATTGACCACTTCAATCTAACCATTTATTTGCAGGTGAAAGATAGAAAAAAAATTTAATTTTATGCCTAGAAGGTGCCATAGGATTTTTTAAAAGTAGCTCATAAATCTAACATCCTTATCAGATACTACGATTTTGGGCACTTCATATAATTTAACAATCTCATCAAAGTATATTATTGCAACTTTCGATACATCAGACGTTTGGCAATAGAGCAAAAAATGGGTCATTTTTGAAAATCTATAATGGGGCAAAAGGGGTAGAGTAGATCTAGATACCAAATCAATGGTATGCTGAATATTTTTCATAGACGGTAAGTGATCTGGAAGATCCTCAGGGAAGACATCATGGAATTTACTAAGAAGGCTGACTACATTCTTGGGATGATCTACCTTAGGATTCTCACAAACTTCTCTCACAGTAAGCATCCAAACTGATGATCCTTTACTCATTGTTATCTCTAATTTCTTAGCACCTATCAGATGGAGGTTTTTTTTTTTGATATTTTTTTTTGGTCCATCATCTATTTTTCTATTCACAGCCTTTGGTGGGAAAGGATTGATTTTAATCTTCTTATCCTTACGAGTAAAACTACTAGAGTTGGTTTGGCCATAAATCATAACATCGATCATTGTCAAATAACCAAAACCGACCTAATATGATACTTCCAACTTTCATGGGTAAGACATCTCACCAAACATGATCCTGGTAAGAATGAAGTTGGATGGAAACATGGCATTTAAGTTTAATAGAAATAGAGGAGGAATCTATCCAAGACACACGGTATGGACTGGGATAATCTATAGGAGCTAATCCTAATCGCTTAACCATGTCGGTGGAGATGGCATTGATATAGCTACTACTATCAATGATTATCTTATAAATTTTATCGCTAAATTTTATGAAGGTATGAAAAATAGAGGTTCTATGCATATCTTCACTTTTCTTAGTCTGTGCTAGAACATACCTAATGACTCCAAGTCTAAAGTCTGATTTCGATGTAACAAAATCTAGGATATCCTCAATACTCTCAAACTGCTCAGCTAAGTTTGGATCAATTTTATAAATTTTTTTCTCAATATTTTTTAGAGTTTTCTCTTCTAATTCTTTCATAAATAAAGATCGGTTGGGGCATTGTACAGCAAAATGATCATAACTATGGCACTTGAAATAATGAGATTGAGAACTACTTTCTTTAGATAACTCTTCTACAACTCTTTTTTCTTTATTTTCTTTTCTTACAATAGGATTTATAGATGGAGGTCCATTACCAGAAGCCTGGTTAGCATTGGATCTTGATCCAGAAGGGGTTACTCCACTAGGTTCAAGACGATGGATAGGTGAATACCTAAAAAATCTTTCAAAGTCCAGTTCAAGTTGATAAACTTATTCTAATATGGTTACCTCTCGTAAAAATAGCTCACGCTGGATATCCTCTTATAATCTAGCTCTAAATATAGATAAGATAACAATCCTATCTTCGGTTACTCCACATCTCATGAGATACTCATCAAATCTCATGATATACTCTATGACTGATCTATATTCTTGAATAAGTCTGTACTACTGATCTAAAAGTTCTTGTTGGTAAGAGGTGGGGAGGTATTTTTCTCTAAGTTAATTTCTTCTTCATTTCATCCTAGATTTCTATCGGATCTTATCTTCTCTGATTGAGAAGATGCACAACACTTTTTCAATAAAGTCGGACTTGTATAACCAACTTCATCCTAGCAAACCTAACTCTTCTTACTTCAGATATTTCGTACCATCCAAAATAGTGGTCTATGTCCGATTTTCAATCTAGGTACTCTCTCGAATTTAGACAATCATCAAAACTTAGGGCTTCAATCTTCACATTCCTAAGGACATGCTCATCCTGATCGAACTAGTTATGATGTGGACGTGCTGCTATAGGTCGATCTAGATCTAGATTTTTTTTTCTCTATCCTACAGGCAGCTGCAGAGACTCAGGTTCAGGTTATCTTTTTTAGCTTTTTTTAGTACTACTATTCTTTCACTCATGATTTTCATAAAATCTTTTATATATGTCATCAAACTTCTCAGTCAAGGCATTAATGATGGCTGTTGTATTAAGATCCATATTGATACTGGGTGAAAAAGTAGGCTGTTGGTACTGGGTACCTAATCTAGTAGTCATGCAAGTTCAGGATGCAGGAATAAGATGCAGTTAGAAAGAAAAAAATAAAAAATAACAAAATGCTAGAAAGTGAATTATGAAATTTAAAATGCAAAAATTTAACTTGTAGGATTTTAAATTACATAATTTAAACTAAAGTCCTAACCAATTCGGCTCTGATACTAAATTGATGCAGGATAACCTAAAAAAAAAGAAAAGATCAAATTTTCTTTCGTTCATCAACAACAAATCACGTCGATCGTGATACATTATTCTTAGGATAGATAGTATAGTTGCCTATACTTTGCTCAGGAGGCATGACTGATTGACACAGGATTAAAGTATGATCAATCTAAATGATGCAGATGATTGTCATTTTAGAGATCAGTAAACAACTAACAATAATAAAGTGAATAAATAGATAGTAAAAATTAAACATACTCATAAATAAATATAAAAAAATATAAATGAAATGAAGGGTAGTAAAAAATTAAGTCCGTAAGAAAATCCAAAAATATAAGAAGAATTTAGATCGTGGTAGTTAAGAAACTATCATGATTAGAGCTCTTAATCTTTTAACCAAGTAGATCTATTGATAAAAAACTGGATCTTTATCAACATCGAATCTAAAAAAAATAAGTAAAAAAAAATTAAAGATCAATTGAGAAAGAACGAAGGTTCTTGTCAATATTTGATCTACAGAATAATAGATCACTCTCTCTCTCAGCATGATAGATGGAAATTTTGGAGAAGAAAATTTTTTTTTTGATGGAATAGGCTTGTGTAGGTAGATAATGAAGATGAATCAGGATCATAGGAATACTGAATCTCAAGTAGATGAAGGTTAAAGAGAGAGAAAAAAGTGGACCTCATACCCTCCTCTCGTGGGTGATTTTGGATCTCACATCCTCTTCCTCTCAGAGTGATTGACACAATTATTTGTGGATAAAATCATTCATGCATTCAATGTCTCATTCATGAAAGATATACGGATTTATATAGGATCCTAGGGATCTTATTTTTTTAGAAATCTTATTCCCTTTATAAGGAAGAAATCAATTCTTCCAACAAAAAAGTAAAATATTATATATGATTTTCAAATACAATAATATATCATATCTATCTTTTATGGAACCATGGAAAAGAAATCAGTTTTTTAACAAAATAAGTAAGAAATCAAGAACTTTTAAGAAATCCTAGGAAAAAAAAGTAACTCCATCTGGGTGCTTGATGCTTAGCATAACTTGGCATGAGGATCCTTGGGCATGGCACATGCTGGTGTGTGTATTTTCTTCCTGAACGTATGGAGGGTGGTAGCTCCAAAGATGATGTGGACCAAGCTTGCTTCTTTATGATGGTCTATTTTTAAATAAGGCTCTAATCTAGTACAAACCTAAGTATGGTTTTATGGACTTAAAACTAAATGCATCAAAAGAACTAATTGATTAAATCAAAAGAACTGAAACTGAATTAATCTGATATGACTTCTTCAATCCAAATTAAATCTAAATTATATCGCTGGCTTCTGGTGGCTCTGGTGTCCATACCAAATAGGGGATGGGGATGAATGCTCCAAGTTGTTGGGGCATGATATTTTTTTTGGACATGATCTGATCATGTCTTGATGAGAGAAGAAGAAGAGAAGAAATGTCTTCTCTTAGAATTTTTTTGAGAACCTTTCTTATCTATTTTTTGGACATGATCTAATCAAGTATTGTTCTGGTTTTGAATAGAAATTGGATACTTTAATAGTTACTTTTCCATATTTTTAGACTATTTTTCAAATCATTTACTGCATCAAAAATATTTATCTTATGAAAACATGAAAAATAATGGTATATAAATATCAAAAGATTTGATCTAAAAGATGGTATCTATTCAACCATTATCTTTGTTACCTAAATAGCTAAACAATAAAAAGACATCAAGAATGAAAATGATTTAATAATAATCAATCTTAGTGAAAATATTAAATCACAACAAATGACATAGATAGAGTTTGGTGGAACAAGATAGGCTACAATTTCATTACTTTATTTAATTTTTTTAATAATTAAAAAAATATTTGATAGCTTATATTAATATTAATTATATATGTGCATGTTCAAGCATGTGTGCATCTAAGTTAGGGCTGTAAACAAGTCGAGCTACTCGCGAGCTACTTGAGCTCGACTCGAGTTCAAGCTCGACTCGACTCAGTTATTATCAAATTTGAGTCAAGCTCGAGTATGTAAGTCGAGCTTGAGTAGCTTTTCGAGTCGAGCTCGAGTAGTAGGATGCTCGACTCGAAAGCTTACGAGTCTACTCGAATATATATATATTTAATAATATTAATTTTATTTATAATATATATATTAAGATATATATTATTAATAAGATAAGACTTGATTTCGAGTTTGAACTCGAGCTTGAGTATGACTCGGTTCATATTCGAGTCGAGTCAATCTCGAGTTTTGTTTATTTTTTATCAAGTCAAGTTTGAGCTTGAAATGTTAAGACTCGACCGAGCTCGAGCCAAATTTCAAGCTCAAATATTTTGAGTCGAGTCGAGCTCGAGCTTTTAATTATTTGACTCGATTTGATTCGATTGTACCCCTAATCTAAGTATATATATACACATCTTTGTATGTGCTCTAGACAATCAGGATTGTTCTTCGTGTATGGATCTATCTAAATCCAAACTTGACTCCAAAAAACCTTTGGTTTAATTTTGAAATCCAAGCCCAACCTAATAGCTTAATGGATTTTTTTTTCATATCTAGATTCGATTTAGATCGGATAAGTGGGTTATTGGTCTTGGTTGACACCTCTATTTGCTTTAAAAAATATGTCAACAGCAATTCATGGAGGGTCTCACTACTTTTTTTCAACCTATCAAGGAGACTCACCAAATACGCGAGGGATTCAAATTTTGTGTTTATAAACTACCATTATGGGCTCAAGGTTCCCCAAACTGAAAACTAGCACCATACTTGTATTGTCTCTTTTCACCCTAACTAACTCATTTTCTTTTTAATGGAGCCTTATGATATTTAACTTAGAATTGCCTAATCCATTTGCATGTTAGTGTAGCAAAATTGTTTATGAAAGAAGCAACATATAAACATTAATAGTGCTACCAACAAGTTTCTTATAAATTTCATCTAACTTGATTTCAAATAACTTGATTTTGGTTAAAATATCAAGGTCCTCCGATGCTTGTAGTTCACTATTCTAGATCTTTGTTCGCCCACGAGTTGTCAATAAGTAGAAGGATTTGTGATTGACTGGAATAGCAACATCATGTTGCTGTTCCATATGAATTGGACCATCTCTTTTTACATAACTCAAATTCAAAAACTTGCTATCTCCTTCTTAAATCACGAATAATTTCAATCAAAGACTCAAACTAATATAGAAATAATTAGATGTAACTCACTTGGTCAGTGTTTGTAGGGGATATAACCATGGAGTACTAAGGCCTTTCTTCTATGGTTATATTGATAAGAGATAGATAGGAGAGTGTGTATAATTATATTCCATAATTTGGTGGAATAGATTTATACCTTGGAGTAGGAGAAAATTATCCCCTCCAATTATATCAACTTCCTAAACAAGCAAAAATACAAAAAAGTGGAAAGATAGTTTTAGTCTGTGATAAAATCTAAATCATCATAAAGTTTAGTGCACATTAAATGCATAGACTAATACTACTATAAAAAAAGCTTATGGTAGCGCATACTATGATAGCGATTTTCGAAACCGCTATAATAGAATCTACGGCAACGATTACAAGGAACCGCTGCTATAAATCCAACCTATAGCAGTGGTTACAACAAACCGCTGCCATATGTTGGACTTATGATAGCAGTTTCTTGTAACCGTTATCATATATCCGATCTATGATAGTGGTTTCTTATAAACGCTGCCATATATCAGACCTATGGCAGCGGTTTCTTATAACTGCTGCTAAGAAACCGCTATTATACGTCGATCTATGGCAGTGGTTATTTGTAACCACTGAAATATATTTTTTCTCTAAATAATATATAATTTTAAAATTTAATGTCCATCGTCATCATTCATTATCTAAATAATTATCATTAGAGTATCGTCGCAAAAGATCACCTCAATCTGATGGTCCTAGCTTCATCGATCAGAAAAATTTGATTTCGATGATCACGAACGATGATGTGATTATCTAATTGATGGAGACCTCCAATAGCTCCAAAAATCTGCAATGATGATTTTAATTATGTTTGTAGCGTACTATCAAAGTTTCACTTCAATCGGATATCATTATCTTGGTCAATTTAGTATAGATTAATTTCAACCGTTAAATGATAAACGAGTGATCAAAGGACCAGATGGTATTCGATTATGAGATAATTTTTTTTATAAATGATCTTAGCTATTACTTTAATAATTTTTTATGGTGATGATTATAAAATTCAACTCATGAGACTAAGAATGATCTAAAACTATACATCGTCTGATAACTATTTTTAAACTTCATTGGTTGTTATATATATATGCTCGTGCTTTTGCAATATCTGCTTAATGTGAATAATTTATATGAAAATGATTTAAATTTTACTATCATCGTCATATAAAATAATTAAAATTATAGCAAAGATCATTTAACTAAAAAATTATCTTATAATCGGATGTCGTTTAGTCCTTTGATCGCTTGTTTCTAATTTAACGGCAAAAATCATATGAAAATAATTTAAATTTTACTATCATCATATAAAATAATTAAAATTATAGCAAAAATTATTTAACTAAAAAATTATCTCGTAATTGGATGCCGTTTAGTCCTTTGATCACTTGTTTCTAATTTAACGGTTGAAATCATTCTATACTAAATTGATCATGATAACGATATCCGATTGAAGTAAAACTTTGATAGTTTGCTATAAATATCATCGAGATTATCGTTGCAGATTTTTGGATCGATCGGAGGTCTTCATCTATCAGTCATCACATCATCGTTCGTGATCGTCGAAATTAAATTTTTCTGATCGATGAAGCTAGGGCCATTGGATCGAGATAATGTTTTGTGAAGACACTCTAATAATAATTATTTAGATAATGAATGATGAAGATGGATATTAAATTTTAAAATTATATAATATTTAAAAAAATAAAATAAAAATATTTTCAACCTACGGCAGCGGTTACTAAAAACTGCTGCTATAGATTTATGGCAGCGATTATAAATCACTGTCGTAGATCTATTGCAGCGGTTTACCATAACCGCTGCCATAGATCTACGGCAGTGATTCGAAAATCGCTGTCATAGGTTAGATTAAAAATCTTCAATTTTTCTTCTCTCCTATGCGTGCGCTCTATCTCTCTCTCCTCCTCTCCATCGTCGATGAGACTCCATCCATCTCCGATTGCGGCCGCCCGCCCCCCGTCCTCTCCATCCCTAGCCACCCACCCTTTGCCCTCTTCGACCACCATCCTCCCCATCCCGACCGCGATCGCCCACCCCCACCCTCCCCATCCCGACCGCCACCGCTCGCCTTCCCCATCCCCAACCGTCACTGCCCCTTGCCCTCCCCATCCTCGGCTGCTCGCCCCTTGCTTGCCCATCCCCGATCGCCACCGCCCTACCCTCCCCATCCTCGGCTGCGGCCGCCCCCTGCCCTCCCCATCCCAGCTGCCACCGCCCCTGCCCTCCCCATCCCCGACCGCCCACCCCAACCCTCCTCATCACAATGCCCCTCTGGGCCCCCTCTCCCTCTCTCTATTTTCTCTTTCTCTTTTTTTCTCTATCTCACTATCTTGCTATTATTTCATAGGTTACCTCTAGCGCCGTCGTCTTCCTCCAGCACCATCGTCGACGATCCTCGAAGCTTTCGATGCGACCCCCTCTCTATAGTCATCAGTATATTTTTTATTTTAATTTTATAATATTATTTATTAATTACTGGACTAGGCCTATCAATGGGTCGGGTTTGGATTCAAAATTTGAATATTCAGATCTAGACCCGATTTTAATTACTGTACCAGATCTAAACCTGAATACCTGATGGGTGCATACTTGAAGTACCAGACCCAGATCCTAATGGATCCTAGGTATCCAGACTCGATTTTGGGATTCAAAACTAAGAAAGGGAGAGAGAGGATTTGGCCTTGCCGACGAGGGAGATCGAGAGAGTGAGAGAGGGAGGGAGGGGTTTGATAAGCATCATAAATTCATCAATAAAAGTATTAATTTATTAATTAATTTATATTAATTTTTAAAAATTATTGATCAATTTATATATAATTTTTAAAAAATTCATATTTTTATTAATTAAAAAATAATAAAAATTAATAAAAATTTAAAAATAAAATTTTATTATTAATAGAAAGAGGTCATTTTTTTGATCACAATGAAATAAATTTTAAGTAAAACGGAGCTAAAATAGAAAAGATATGAATTTTTAAAAAATATAAAATAAATAAAAATTAAAAAAAAAAAGAAAATGGCTCAGCCGGCTCCGCAAACCGAGCCACCAAGCTAAGCCGAACCACCAAGCCATCAAAGCTGACTCAGTCGTTGAAGCCATCAGCCGGTCCACGATTCAGGCGTGGACCGCCAGCTCAGCAAAATCCGACGAATCAGATATTGCCACGTGGTGGACCTAGACCCCTAAAGGGTCTACAGAAATTTATCGTGGCTCACAAGGGTAATTTAGTCTTTTTCGCTCGGCAACAGAGGTGCTGATTGGTTGCGGTGTGCGGTGCAGCCGGTCTACGCGGTCCATGGGAACAGTGATTGCGCGATCGGACGGATGTGGTTGTTTGCGGTCAGGATCGGACGACTGTGGTTGCTTCCGAATTTTATTCAACTACAGACATCACGCGGATCACCATCGGACGGCAGCGCTCGATCCAGGCGATGATCCGACGGTCCAGAAAGCTCCCGACGGTGATCAAACTCTCAGGCGCATGATTTGCGGCCAGATTTCCTCCATCAAGTGCTATCCAACGGCCAGAAATTAATCCGACCTGATCTGGGCTGATCTGCATCCGATTTTGATGATTTTTGGACCGTTGGATTCCATTTGAACGGCTGGATTTTATCAGATTTACCAAAGTCATATCAAAGTTATTTTGATTCAAATTTTATCCAAATTTCTTTGTATTTTGACGATTACAAAGGCTATTAGTCCCATATTGCCTTTAGAAAAAAATATCCAGCCCTCCTAGCTCTATAAAAAGGACCCCAGGCCATCAAAAATCAACATCTCCGATCAAGGTAAAGTTTTGGTACAGGGCGAAGCCAGGCTATGGGTTAAAGGCTGCTTCGAAGCAACGGATGCCGAGAAGAAGAGCCGAGCTTCTACACCATTTTTCTACCAATGCCGATCCAAGATCAAAGATCAGGCTATTTTATTTTATTTTATTCTTTTTAAATTTTATATCTTTAAATTTTAAAATTTTAATTAATAAAAATTTTATTTTTTTATACTTTAATTTCTTGCTTTTTATTCTTATTGCAATTTAATTTTTGCACTTTAAATTATTGCTTTGCAAGTAGATGCTAAGATCTAACTAGTAGATCTTAGTACCAAGTTTAAATTCCTGCACTTTTTAATTTTTACTTTTTCGACTTCACTTTTGATCCTAAAACTCTTTTTTTCTTTTTCTTTTAAAAATCAAAGATTTCAAATCTAAAATACTACCTTCCCTATGGATTCGACCCGACTTACTACTATCTACGCATTTTCAATGATTTTAAGAAGTCGGATTAAACTGATAAACACGATGTCTTAACGACAACATCGCATTCCTATCAGGGTTCGACCTCGCCGCTATCACCGACGAGGGAGATCGAGAGAGGGAGAGAGAGAGGGAGGGGGTCTGACCTCACCGACGAGGGATGAGATCGAGAGAGGGAGAGAGAGAGAGAGATCGAGAGAGGGAGAGAGGGATCAGGGAGGGGGTCCGGCCTCATCGACGATGGAGATTGAGTGGGAGATGGGCAGTCAAAAAGATGAGGGGAGGATGGAGACAGCCAAGAACAGGAGATGGCATACAGCCAAGAACAGGGGATGGTACCTAGGCATATCTTTGATTATTGTTCAATATATTATATTGATTAATGTTCATTAATGTTGCAGATCACAATGGCATCGAAATGCCATCTAGCTTTTACCCTTGCCTCTCGATGGGTTATGTGGAGTTCAGCATCAAAGGAGCAGTCAGAGTATACTCCATCCACCTCCGCATCGGCTGCTCAAGGACCTCCACCACTGGCATCTACTCCATCGGCAACATCTAGTACTTCATCGGCATCTAAGCCTCTACCATCATCCACATCTCCGACATATGCTACTCCATCGAAATCTGAGTGTATGTTTTTATTATATTATTTATTTATTTTTTATATAATATTTATATACTTATATACTTGCATAACGTATTTTTGGTGCATCATCTAATTGAACATTTTACGGTCCCACACGTATGACGCATGTGTGGAGCCACCAGCTTTAGGTGATGGTATAATATAATCCGGAGGGGAGGCTAGTAGGGAAGATCATGCGGAAGATGCATTTTTTTTTGGAGTGCTTATGAGGCGATCCGACATTATTCTCATAGAGCCTAGAGACTGATGATTGATGGATGATACTATCAGAGACCGAGTGTGGGAGAAGATATGGGTAAGTGCATCTTAATTATATTTATGCATTTTACATGTTTACACTATGTTTGATTAGAACAATCTTATAACTGACTTTTAATAACTTTGTGCAGAGGAGGTACGACTTTTTTGATCATGAGAGAACTCGAGATGTTCGATTGAAGAAGATCGAGGAGTTGTACCAGAGCTATAAGATCAAGCTCTACAGAGGATGGCTGGAGCACCGACGAGATACTTTAGAGAAGCTTATTTCTTGGACACAGGACTGTCCTCTGAGTTAGTGGGAGAGAATGGTTACACATTGAAGGAGCCAGAAGTTCGAGGTAAAATTACTAACTTTTAAATTTTTCAATATGCTTAAAGTTATATTTAAATATTTTTTAAATATTTATTATTTATTTGAATACTTGTTAGGCTACCTCCTATCGTAACCAGGACAATCAGGCAGCCTAGGAGTATACGTACACTCTCGACCGTGAGTCTATGGCCAATCATGTGTATAGAGAGATAATAAATTCTAAATCTTTCTAGATAAATTAAATTGATATTTTTTTCATATTTTTGATAAACTGATCCATTGTTATAGCTGATGAGAGATGGAATGATGCCCAACCATAGCGAGATCTTTCGATCCAGCCGTACGGACAAGAAGGGCAGGTCGATAAACGTCACTATCGGAAGAATTTTTGTAAGTATTAAATATATTAGTATATATAATTAGTATTATAGCATTTCTTATAAAATTTTATTTGTATTTATAATTATAGGATCAGTTAGATACATTCGCGAGCGAGGGCTCGGATACCTCTGGCCCCTATGACCATCTATCTCAGGTCTTGGGGCTTGAACACTCTGGGAGGATTCGATGCAGGCTCGGATATACGTCGACCAGCTATTGGTCAGAGGCAAGCGTCTCTTCACAGGCTTCTGATATCGTCAGTCGGAAGGAGCTTGAGGCAACGTTGGCATGGACAGATCATACTGTGATGCGGGCAAATCGGGTTGAGGAGTGCGCATCTCATCTGAAGGGCATCGTGAGAGACATGGTGTCTACGCTCAGCACGTGTTTTGGATGTGCCTTCGTGGGCTTTGAGGATATGTTGACATGCATTCCAACTTCAGCTCCTCCAGCTCCGACTCCAGCTCTAGCTCCAGCTCCGGCTCTGGCTCCAGCTCATGCTCCATCTCCGACTCTAGCTTGTGCTTCATCTCCCGGAGACGATAATGATGTAGATTTAGGAGACTTTTGATATATTTTTTTAAAAAAATATTGTAATAAATTTTATTCGACAATAAAATTTTAGTATTTTAGAAATATTTTTATGTTTATAATATTTTTTTATGTTATATATCTCTACATTTGTCAGATAAAATATATAAAAAATTAAAAATTTTATATTTTTTTAATTATTCAGAAGCGACGACAGCGATTTTTCAACCGCTGTCGTAGACGTGCCAACCGCTGCCATAGGCAACGTATCAACCGCTGCATTAGATTTATGACAGCGGTTACATAATTGCTTCCATAGATAAGCCTATGGCAGCAGTTTTCATAACTGCTGCAACAACCGCTACCATAGATCTACGGTGACGGCTGTAGTGACAACGGTTAGCTAACCACTGTCATATCTTATAGCAGCGATTTTTTGGACTACGACAGTGGTTATAAATTCCTATGCATTTTACAATTGCTGCCGTAGACGTGCCATCAATTGCTGTAGGCAATATGTCAATCGTTGCATTAGACTTATGGCAGCGATTACGTAACAACTTTCATAGATAAGTCTATGGCAGCGGTTCTATAACCGCTGTCATAGATTGGTCTATCACAATAATTTCATAACCGCTGCCATAGACAAGCCTATGACAGCGATTTGAAAATCGCTGCAATAGACATCTATGGTAGCGGTTTTCATAACCGCTGCAACAACCACTGCCATAAACCTACGATGATAGCTGTAGTGGCAGCGATTAGCTATAGCAGCGATTTTTTGGACTACAACAGTGGTTACAAACCGCTGTCGTAGCTCGATTTTGTAGTAGTGTAATTTATTGACTTATCCATTGAACCAAGTGCATTAAATCTTTATGGGTTTTGCTATAAGGAGCATTTAATGCATCTTGTAAACAGTAAAACATCTTCTTAATCCATATGATGTTAGTGACAAAAATCATTATGGAGGGTATAATAGATATAGTTATTTTTAGGGTTTTGCCATTTAATGCTCCTCGGAAACAGCAAAATATCTTAACCCATGTGATATTAAAGACAAAAATCATTATGAAGGATATAATAAATATAATTATTTTTATAAAAATAATTTTTATCTTTAATATTATATGAATTAATATATTTTACTATTTTTAAGAAATATTAAATATTTCTTAATGAGTGCCAAATCTTTTTATTTATCAAAAATAATTTTTATCTTTATATCACATGGATCAAGATATTTTGCTATTTTTAAGAAGCATTATATACTTCTTAATGAGTGTTCTTAGGGCATTCATTAGCAAAATCTATTTTTATTTCACTGATTAGATAAAATTTAAATCATTATAAAATTTACTATACATTAAATGCATGTACATATTATTGAACTTATCCCTTCAATCAAATGCATTAAAAATTTATTCGGTAACTAACACTACCTTTATGTTGTATTTGGTACATTACTAGATAGTAATAATTTAGATTATCTAGTAATCTTGATTACCTATAATCTGAATAAATTACTAGTAATATTGATTACTATTTTTGATATACATAAGTAATATTATAATAAAATTACTGAAAATCTTAATTAATATATTTGATATGATAATCAGATTATTGGTAATGTAATATTAAATTTCTAAAATATTCTCAAATTAAATTTATAAAAAATCAAACCCCACACACAAAATATAAATATATTATAAATATATATGATATATTATAATATATATTATATATAATATATAATATTTTATTATATATTTATATTTATAATATATTTTTATAATATAATATAATATAATATTATTTATATAATAATATAAATTTATTATATTTTATATTATATATTATTATAATATAATAATATAATATATATGAATATAATATATATAATATTATTATTTATATATATAACATATATTATATTATATTATATTACATTATAAATATATAAATATATATTATATATTATAATATATATTACATATATATATAGAATTATATATTTATATTTATAATATATATATAGATATTATTATAAATAATATAATATAATATAATATAATATTATTATAATATATATTAGTATATGATCATATATTATTATATTAATCTTATATTTTATTCTATATTATAATAATATAATATATATAATTTTATAATATTGATAATATATATTATACTAAATTTATAAAATAAATATAAATTTATATGTTATATATTAAAATATATTTTATATAATATATTATACTCTAATGTATATTTATATTTATAATATATTATAATATATGATTATAATATTATATATTATTATATTATATAATATTATAATAGAGCATAATATTATATTAGATAATATTATATAATAATAATATACTATATAATATATTATATTATAATATATATATATATATAATATAATATAATATAATCATAATATATTATTATTATATTATAATATTATATAATATTATATTTTTTATGAGGATATTTTTATCTAAACATGTCATTGTTAGATTATCAGATATTTGGTAGTCGAATAGCCATCTCTCCATTTGATAATCCAGATTATCTCATGAGAGATAATCTGGATTACCAACTTAAAAGGTATATCAAATATGGTAATCTGATGGGGTTCTTTTAAATTATCAATAATTTAAATAGATTGATGGTTATCAAGTACAATCTTAAAGTTAAGATTAATTACTTTTCTTATCTTTTTTAAATATACTTTTGATAATAAATTAATGTGACGTCCATTAAAACTAATTACTCTTCTCGTCTCTTGTAATTATTCTTTTGGTACAAAATTAATGCGTGACCCACGCTTCATTGATGGCCTCCATAATATCATACATATCTTTAGCCTTTCTCTACATTGACCCCTCCGACAACAACAATGGGAGACGCCCATGGAAAGAAGAGAACGCCAAATATTATGTGACATTAATCGTGTGCTTGTATAAAATATTGTAACGTTTTTGAGTATTTTCTAGTCATATCTGCAACTTTTGACCATCTAGGATACAATCGAGTATTTAAAAATTACATGTACACGATTAAGCATTTGCAAGGTAACAAAATCCTTAATTTACTGATTTGAAAATACACTATTAAGTATTTACAAGCACAAATCCTTCATGGCCAATAACTTGAGCTGGGACCTTCATCAAAGAAATGCCAAGCCAACATAAAAATAGAAACAATCTTGAGAAATTAAGATTTGTGGCCGGAAACTTATCCTGATGGATGCCAAGCACAAACTTGCTCCCCTCCCTTCTTTCTTTTTTTTTTTTTTTTTTTTTTTTTTTTTTTTTTTTTTTTTTAAAAAAAAGGGAGGTTGCCCACCCAATTTATTAAGAAAATCAATAGAATAGAAAAACAGTTATGCTACAAAGTGGTTTGACCACATATAAGCCAAGATGACTTAGGTCTAAGTACAAGAGAGAAAAAGGCACTAAGAGGTAGCGATATTAAAGTTTTACAAATTATAAATATACTGATATCGGCATCTTAATGTCTTCTTTTGTCTTTGAATTCAGCGGAAGTTTGCTTTAATACCTCTTTTCATTGTGGTTCCTCTTTTATCAGCTGTTGCAAAAGTTTTTAAAATTTGTCCTGCAAGCAGACTCTCTAGCTTTGAAGTAATTATAGAGAATGTTCTAGTAGACACAATGCCGACTTGGTCTCAAATCTGAAAGCTCCACTAGAGTAGTTGGCCATTTTGATGAAATTTGGAAGAATAATGGGAAGCTCATTTAACATGATACATTAACCCTCGTATAATTAGCTAAAAAACATATGAACAGCAGCGAGGTGGTCCTATCTCAACGATTACTGACGTTTTAATGAAGCAAACATTTTTATTGATTCACATACTCTAAAAAATAAATAAATAAATAAATAAATAAATAGTATTAGTTTATCATTATTTTATTCTTTGCTTAGACATCACTTATGTATCTATCATCTAAAACAATGTCTATGTGTAGACCAACCACCCAACCTAAGAATCTATATATAATGTTATCCTATACAAACTCCAAACTTTTTGCAGGCAGTTGTCATGATTTTGTCAGCATTTGTCTTCAAACACATCAAGGTCATCGATCCAACATCTATGACTAAAACAATTATTCGCAAGCCTCATAAATCTAAAATTAGGTGACCCCATCAACAACTTCCAAAAGCCAATCTCCCTCAGTTTACCACTCTCATTGGTGACCCAACCCTGGCCATGTTAGTTGAACTTCCCGCCAACCACCCACCCGCCATTCCTTTCAAACAGTTTGTTTTAAAACCCCACAAAAACCTCCCTATCTCCCAACACACACCATCAGAAATGGGCTCCCTTGCTGTGACCGACAAAGAGAGGGAAGGCGCCGAGATCGTCTATGGACCGGCGGAGTGCCGCCGCCACTGCATGGAGCTGCTCGAAGAGCTCGGCTTCCCGAGGGGTGTCCTTCCTCTCAAGGACCTCGAAGAATGTGGGGCGGTGAAGGAGACAGGCTTCGTGTGGATGAAACAGAAGGGGCCCTACGAGCACTTCTTTGCGGGGACCAATACCCGAGTGCGGTACGAGGCGGTGGTGACGGCATATGTGGAGAAGAACAGGATGAAGAAGATGACAGGGGTGAGGAGCAAGCAGATGCTGCTGTGGGTACCAATCACCGAGATGAGCTTGGATGACCCGGCTGGGAAGAAGATATACTTCAAGTCAGCAGTGGGGATAGGAAGGTCCTTCCCTGCCTCAGCTTTTGTGGAAGAAGAGCAGAAGAAGATTGAGGCAGAGATTGGTGCTTGAAACTGGCAGTTCTATGTTATTAGTATGTCATTCTATATAAGCAAATAATTCTATGGAACCAAGAAACATTGGATATCGCATCAAGAAGAAAGACAATGTTTATGTTTGTGTTCTTTTTCCTTTGATCAATGAGAGATATTATCAGTATCCCAAGTTAAAGATTTCCTGTTCATGAACAGCTAATAGCATCTACATAATCTAAGTTTTTCTCTTCTTTTTCCTTTTTGAGAATAAAACATTATAATAAAAGTTATGCAACATTCTTGTGGCGAGAGGCATGAAAACTTATCATGGTTAATATGCCGAGATGTGGATGGGGTTTTCATCTGCTATCTGCTCTGTCTCATGTTGATCACTGCCTCTTACACTGTCAAGGTCGATTCAGATGAGAAAACATCGACAAACATTTCGAAGAAAAAAAATTGCTCGTAGTATGCAAAATTTTGCTATTTCGTTTTGGATGCGCGCCTGGCGAAAGCTCCCTGCTAGCTTGGAAGTAACATTTGTCAATGTACTGAAGTGGTATTAAGGTCCCAAAGTTACAGAGTTAGTCAGGGATCAGCATGATAATACTAACCCACGCATCAAATTACCAAAGCTATTATTGCATCAGCCTTTTTTTCTTTTTCTTTTTTTTGGGTAAAGAGGAAGGGGTGAGGAGGGGCAACCGCATAGCAACCTGCAGCTTTCTGGCATAAAAATTACTATGTATTTCATGAGTCTTATCTGTTAGCTGTAACGCAATTCCGGAAGCCCAAAAATATAAACTGAGTTAATAATAGCAGCATGATAAGAAGTGCTACTTTGACATGGAGAGAATTTTCCAGGGTTAAATCCCAAAACTTAGAAAAACACCAAGCTCACTGACTTAACAAAAGGCTGCCTCCTGATTAAATGAATATAAACTATGAGGAAAAAGATAATTATATTTTCTTTATTTTCAATAATAGCATAATAGTCCTATAAATATATAGAGGACGACCATATTTAGAGGATCAAATTTCAAAGAATAAGTGACTACTAACAAATAAGAAAATAGAATAACAATCAATTAACAAATAAATCAAATCTGAATTAGCGCTATTCTAGATAAGTAAGTTGAGAGATTTTAGGGATTCTAACACTCTCCTTCAAGTTGGTGAAAAAATATCTTCCATTCTCACCTTACTTGTGAGTTCCTAAAATCTTGTTGTAGGTAGTCTTTTTATTAAAATATCGGCTAATTAACAATCAGATGATATATAAGGAGGCTAATCAAGCCACTGTCCAGTTTTTCTTTTATGAAATATTTGTCTATCTCAATGTGCTTAGTTCTATCATATTGAACAGAATTATGTGTAATATTTATAGTAAATTTATGATCACAATACAACTTCATAATTCCTTCTCTTTTAATTCTGAGATTGTTCAGAATTATTTTTAGCTACAAAAGTTCACACACTCTATGAGCCATAGATCTAAATTTAGCTTCAGCACCGGATCTCGCAACCATATGCTGTTTCTTATACCATAAGAAAAAAGATAATTATATTTTCTTTATTTTTAACAATGGCATAATAGCTGTATAAATATATAGGGGATGATCATATTTGGAAAATCAAATCCTAAAGAATAAACGACTATCGATAAATAAGGAAACATGATAAGGATCAATTAATAAATAAATCAAATTCGAATTAGTACTATTCTAGATAAGTAAGTTGAGAGATTTTAGGAATTTTAACAATAAGTTATACTTATCCTGAGCTAGATCAGTCAAATGGCCATGTGGCTTCACGTTGGAGTTAATCATATATGTCACAAAACACAAATTTTAATTAGTCCTGTATGTAGAGCTATCAAGACCGATCGGCCTGCTCTGACCAGCCCCAACTCACCTCTAAACAGGGCAGGATGAGTTAGCGCGTTTAACTGGTAGGTTGAAAAAATTCCAACCCGAGGCCCGCCCATCAAAATTTCAAAAAAAAAAAAAACTTGAGGGGCGAGTGGGGAGGGCGGGACCGAGAGGGAGAGGCGTCGGAGGGGTGGCGGGGATGTGGGGGGGGCGAGCGGAGAGGGGCGGGGCACCAAGAGAGAGGCAGATGGGAGGGTCGTGGCGGGGGACCGCGAGGGTGAGCAGCAAAGGGGGTGAGGTGAGCGGCAAGGGCAAGGCACCGAGAGGGAGAGACGGTGATGGGGAGTGGCGGGGCATTGAGAGAGAGAGGTGTCAAGAGGGGGGTGACAGGGAGTGGTGGGGCACCGAGAGGGAGAGGCGACCCGAGGGGGGGAGTGGTGGGGAATCGAGAGGAGAGACAGTCGGGGGGCTGGGGCATTAAGAGGGTGTGTGGGGGGAGGGGGGTGAGGGCGAGCATTGTGCCGGGCGGGGAGGAGGAGGGGGGTCAAAAGTAAAAAAAAACTTGAAACAACGAGGGGGGTGGAGCTAGGGTGTCAAAAAAAAAAAAAAGAAAAAAAAAAAAGAGAGATAGGCCAGCCCATCCTGACCCGTCCTGAACTCGTAACCCAAATCGGACAAGTTATTTAACCCATTTTTAAACTGGTTGCTAAAATATGAACCCAACCTGTCCTATTTATATAGCGGGATGGGCCAACCCGATGGATCCAACCCAAATTGATAGCTCTAAGTGCATGATACATCCTAAAAATAGAAGAGTATGCCTTTTGTTATAGCAAATTCATCATATGTTATTGTTGATGTTTTGTTTTGACAAATAAAAACAAAAGGATTTCATAATAACACCGGAGAAGCTAGGGTACGAGGAAGTGAGCACAAACCTTCTGAGATGGAAGAATGGATGATAAGAACAAAAAAAAGCTTATCAGGTGCGAGGAAAACATATACTCCCAATAAGAGGAGTGTAATGAATGGTGGTCAGGTGTTTTCTCATACCAGGAATATGGCAGAGCTGTTGGTTGGGTCGCCCCAACTGTCATACAAACAAAACCTGAGATGCGAGCATCAACATGATTGATACTCCTGTTGCCCCACACATGATATCTCAGCTCTCTCTGGTCGAGTGTTACCTGTAACTTTATCTTGCCCAACAACGTTTGCTGAGAATAATTTTATTTTTAAAACATATCAAGTACATAGAATCTTTTTTAGTAGTTACTGTTGTTAACTCATAGAATCTTTCCTATTTGTTTCCGTTGTTAAGTTTCCACTAGCTATGCATCTAGGGTGATGCTGAAATCATAACAAGCATAGATGATGATCATGACTAGTTTCCATGCAGATTTGATGGCTGCAGTGATGACTTTCGTAGTATTAGCATAGCTGATGCAGAGGCAAAAAAGAAAAGAAAAGAAAAGAATAAAAAAAATCATAACGAGCACTGTACAATTGATGCTACTTCCCTTGTTAATTCTGTGTTTCCAACACAAATAAAGAGCCACGCAGTGGTCATCAAGAAAACGATTGTTGGAATCTTTAGAGAAATAAGATGGCTATAGGCATCCTTATCTTACAAATGGCAGATATAAAGGGTGATTGAACTAGATTCAGAAAGCCAACAAAAAAAATCTAACAAACTACATATCCAATAGCCCAATAATCCTAACAAGCTGGTTAACAAATGGACATATTACAAATGAAGTTACAAGTTATATCCTAAAAAGGGATGGTTGCACATGCATCTATCTTCTGTTTAAGAAAGACAAGATTTTTTTGCCTGATTTATTTTCTTATATTTGAAGAAAAATCTATGATTCGCTACATCATCAAGCATGAATTATTTTTTGTTCACTCAGCTGGCTAATCATATTTGGCTTGATCTGGAGTCTATATTGTGATCTAATAAGCTCCAAGAGGGGCAGGCTGCTTCCATATAGATTTTGAGCGATGCTTAATGAATCAGAAACCAGTATGCATATATAAAATGCATAAAAGAACATGTATTAAGCTAAATGAGATCAGGGAACTGGCTTGTTGGAGATGCCATACCACTGAGATAGCAGCATGCAGATTTAGATGGGCATAAGACACCAACAAAATGAGTTGCTCATAAAACTCTTGGTTCTGCCTGCTGTTATTTTGCATGCATGAGAAGAATTGCACAAATGGTTGGAAAAGAAACCATGCTTATCATAGAGCAGCATTGTTTACAGGTACAAAGTTAAACCTTCTCCATAACACAATAAAGGTACCATAATATATTTTAAAAATAGACATCTGATCTGTGACCTTATTTAGGACAGCAAACCATGCTTCTGCACTGCGATCAGAATTCCTGAACGGTAACAAAAGAAAGAAAAAGAAAATGCCATTAGAAAGAAATGTCATCAGAAAAGAAAATGTCTCATGATTATGGACAATGTGGAACAAGTCCCCAGTTTATTTCGGAACCACAACATACAAATACAGATGAAGAATATCGTCAAAGCTTTTGAAGATTCACAATGATTTTTGGTCAAAACCAAGTAAAATGGCCGTTCGTACTTATGTGAATGAGACCTTTTTTTTTAAAAAAAAAAAGGATTTTCAAATACATAGGCAGCATAGCCAAGCAGTTGACAATTGAGGCATTCCCAGTATTTCAGAATTACTCAAGAAATTCTTTAATCTTGCTTTTGAACAATATGGTGTGGACTCTGATATCTTATAGTGAAGATTCTTACACCTCATTCACTTCATTTGTGAGTAATGCACAATTCCACCATTTTAACTCATGCTGTGGGTACTTTGTTTTAAATTCGCTTATGTCAACGTTAAAAAATAAATATGCATTGGTAATAGGAAAAAAAGTTTTCAAATATGTTTGAAGGTAGAGATATGGTGCAGATTGACCAAGACCGAAAACAAGTTCATCCACTGTAACTTAAGATATAAATGTTGCTCTTACAGTTCATATAAGCTTCTTATAAAAATTTGAATCTTTCTTTTAATTTTTGGTCTAAATGTGATATACTAATTGGCAAAGTGACTGTACCCACACACTGGCAAAGAGTGTTACTGATTCCAAGTTTAATGCACTCTCTCTGTCACTCATATTTTGGGGATTATGATGCTGATTAACAAAAAAATAAATATTAAATATTATAAACGAAATCATAAAAATTATATGTTCCATATAGTTATTTAGACCAATAAACATCAGGTACTTATACAGATACAGTTACCAAGATGGACAGCAGATGTAATTGTGCTGGAAACATTAACCACATATTACTAGATCAATTACCAGCATTATTAATAGTAGAACTATTTCCAAAACATGTAAGGTTGATCATGGGCTTGCCTTATTTTGCAGCTTAGAAACTGCTTCTTTATCCGTAAACCAAGTGAATTCCCCATCTTCAAGTGAAACCATTTGAACAGGCAGCAGATCAGATGAGCTATCTTTGCACCCAAGAGCCTTCTTCACAGCATCAACTTCACCAGATCCAGCGACGACCATTGCAATATAAGCAGAAGCATCAATTACAGGGAATGTGAAAGTAATTCTCTGCGGTGGTGGCTTGGGGGAGTCCCTTATGAAGGTAACCCAACGCTGGTTCTCCTTAAGAAGAGGGTGCCCAGGGAACAGAGAAGCTATGTGCCCATCCGGACCCATACCCAGCAGCATTAGATCAAACCTTGGGAACCCTGTGGATGCCGAAACTTCCAATATACCTGTCTTGACCAACTGCTTCAAACAGGCCTCATAGTCATCAGCGGCACCCTCAGCTGGTAGGGAGTCATTGATGGAATAGACCTGACTTGGTGGAATTGGAACCTACCATTTAGCAAAGAGAAAGATGGTGTCAAAAACAGATGCTCAACATTTATGCTATTAATGACAAAGACCATAAGCTATAAAAATTTCAAGCAAGTATAGTCATTTTGATAGTCAGTAACCTATGGATAGATCATCACATTCTCTACCTGGACAGCAGCAAATCCAAGAACCAGGTTCAAAAAATACTGAATTAGAGTAGAATCTAGTGATTAACTACCGGTTAGTCCAAGAATACCATCCTTATGCTAAAACACAATCCAAAAGACAAAAAATAAAAAATATATAAGGGGGTGCTTGGTTGGGGGAAACAGGGTCCGAAATGGAAATGGAAATGGATGACTTCTATTCCAACTGCTTGGTTGGAAGGAGTCCCACTTCGATTCCGATTTTAGGATGGAATGGGAATGGCCCAATCTATTTGAAACTCAATCCCCACTCTTCCCTATGAATTCAAATTTTTATTTCCATTCCCATTCCGATTCCGATTCAAGTCATGAGCCAAACACTTAAGAGGATTAAGCCATTCTAATTCCGATTCCAATCTATTTCGATTTCCATTCCGATTCCAAGTCCAACCGCGAACCAAGCACCCCCTAAATGTTTTAGAGGCCGACTCCAAATGTCCAACTCCACCAAGGGTGCATTTGGCTTGCAACTACAATGGAAATTGGAATTGGAATGTATTTGAATGGGAATTGAAATGGCCATATATGCCAATGTGTTTGGTTTATGCTGGAATCAGAATGGAATTTGAATACTAGGAGGAGTAGGGATTAGGTTTGGGATAGGATTGGGGCATCCCCGTTTCCCCTTGGATCTCCCTCCAACCAAACAGCTGGAATAGGAGTCACTCAAATTCTCATCCGACTACCCCCAATCAAACATACCCCGAATGGAAAGGTAATAGTTCACCTTGTTTCATTTCACAAATTGTAAAAGGAACAACCTGAAGAGAGAGAGAGAGAGAGAGAGAGAGAGAGAGAGAGAGAGAGAGAGAGAGATGGGGAACAAATATTAGAGACTAAAAACACACCAAATGGGAAGCCCTGCGTTCCCATGTAACATCTACAATCTTACATGTCCTGCCATCTTTATAGTCTCTAAATTATCGACATGACATCAAACTCCAAACCAGAACAACAAATCCGAAATTCCGAACCACATATGCAGATTTAACAACTACATTTCAACAACCATTTTTTTTTTTTTGAGTATAACAACAATATCAACATTATAAAGATCCAAAGTAAGCTAACTGAAAATTTTCAACTTTCCATAACAAAATCAAGAAATACCAAAAGGAGAAGGGTCTGATAGGTATACCTTGGAGAGAAAGCCATCATATGCGAGTTTATAATTGCTATCAACATGATCTTTCTTGACGACCCTCTCGTCCACCCAGAAGACGTGCCATTTCGCCCAATCCACCGATTCCTTGTACGGTGATTCCACCAGCTTCCTATAAATTTGTCTCCTTCCATTAGATTAAGAAACAAAAATCCATACGGATAAGAGAAACCGTAAAATCACCTGATACCGTGGATGAGATAGCCGCCGGACAAGACGACGGTGAAGGCGCCTCGCTCCCGGGTGTACTTGTCGGAGATCTCGGCCGTGTACTTGGCCAAGGCCACGGCGAGCTCCTCCTCGGTCTCGGATACCAGCAGTCTCTGCTTTCCTTTGGTGCACTCGGCGGGATTCGCTTCGGATGCCATGCTCCGGCGAGGACTGACGAGTACGGCGGACGCGTCTGGCCCCCGGAGTGGGGATCGGGCGAAAGTTAACGGGCCGGAGTCACGTGAGACGCAATCGAATGAGCAGAGGATTCCATTCCCAGTAGAGCAGGCGTGTTTCAGGTAACTCATGGGATGAGGATAAATCTTGACAGTCAAGCTCGCGGGATCAAGGTACGTGTGATGGTGTGATAGGATTTTGCGCACGAGGTGTATTGATGATCATTATATCGTCAATAATTATTATTAATGTTAATAGTACCATATGAGATTACATTAAAATCTATAATATATATCATCCATGCCATATAAACTAAATTTATCTTTATTTACCCATCTGTACAGCTATCTAATATTGTCATTTATAACTATTGGTGTAGAATCTAATTAACATTGGATCGAGCTGGAGTGGAGAAGGACGAGATCGCCGTCGGTGATCTGTAAAATAAAGTTCTATCCAAAGTCAGTGATGATGGCTCCGACAGAATCCTCCGACGATCAAGTCAGCTCTTCTGGCATGGCCAATAGAAATAAAGTGCTCAGAAAAGAGAAGTGACCTTAGAGCTTTTGAGGGGAGAGGAGAGCCTCAAGGAAATATATATGGAGGGTCTCTTTTATAGATGGAGCTTGAATGATGGTGACGACCATACCGTCTGGTAGCAGGCCGCTCTAGACCGCATGGGATTCGGTACAGAGAGAGTGGTGTCGTCAGGCTGGTAGTGGCGGCCATGTCGTCCGTCCGTGGGCCGTACGGGACTGGTTATGGAGAGAGTGATGTCGCCAGTAGTGGTGGCCATGTCATCCGATCGTGGGCCGCATGGAGCTTATTACGGAGAAAAATGTGCCATCAAACTGGTAGTGGCGGCCATACCGTCGAGGTTCAACAGCCGTAGGTGAAGAACCTCGATGTATATCCATTTTAGGAGAGCTCGGACTCCTAAGGGGGATACGTCTAGATGGGATCATTCGAAAGAAGTTCGGCCGAAGGGGATGTTCGAAAGGAGTTCGGCCCCTACAGGAGCGATCCGGAAGGAGTTCAGCTCCTAGAGGAGTTCGGCCGAAGGAGAAGTTTGGCAAGAGTTCGGCTTCTATAGGCGTCCAATTGGAGGAGTGCAGAGAGAGTTTGGCTCTTATGGGTGTCCGGGTGGAGGAGTGCTAAGGAAGTTCGGCTCTTATGGAAGTCCGACTGAAGAAGTACGAAGGGAGTTCGGCTCTCGTGGGAGTCCGACTGAAGCTCGATCGCTGAGAAGTTCGATTGGAGCTCGATCGCTGAGAAGTTCGACCGGCTAAAGGAGTTCGGCTAAGACTCGATCGTTGGAGAGTTTGGAAGGGGCTCGGCCGCTGAGGAGTTTGGCTAAGACTCGGCCGCTGAAGCTCTTTCGTGACTACCGATTGCATTAAGCTGAGCATCGGACTGGACTTCAGTAGGAGTGGGGTTTATCCCCAATAATAGTGCCCCCCACTTCCGAGTTCGAAACTCGAAGGAAGAGAGTGCAGAAAAGGCGACTGTCAAAGTTCTTTTCAGGGCTCTACATCGGTTCAGGTTGAAGCTCGAAGGAGATCTCATCTTCAGCCAAAGTTGAAGTTGAAGCTTGGGGGAGATCTCATCTCCAGCCGAGGTTGAAGTTGAGGCTCGAGGGGATCTCGTCTCCAGCCGAGGTTGAAGGAGATCTCGTCTCCTGCGGTCGCGGTCGGAGATTAAGCTCCTCGGGGAGATCTTATCTCCTGCAGCCGAGATTGAAGCTCGGGGGGAGATCTTATCTCCTGCAGTCGAGGTTGATATGGGCGCTCGGGAGAGATCTTATCAACTGCAGCCGAGGTTGGCCCGGGGAAGATCTTATCTCTGCAATCGAGGTTGATCCGGTTGCTCGGGAGAGATCTTATCTCCTGCAGCCGAGGTTGGCTCGGGTGCTCGGGAGAGATCTTATCTCTGGCCGAGGTTGACTCGGGCGCTCGGGAGAGATTTTATCTCTAGCCGAGGTTGGCACGATCGCTCGGGAGAGATCTTATCTCTGGCCGAGGTTGACTGGGGTGCTCGGGAGAGATCTTATCTCTAGTCGAGGTTGATTCGATCGCTTGGAAGAGATCTTATCTCTAGCCGAGGTTGTTTATGGTCGCTCGGGAGAGATCTTATCTCTGGCCGAGGTTGACTTTGGTCGCTCAAGAGATTTTATCTCTAGCCGAGGTTGACTTGGGCGCTCGGAAGAGATCTTATCTTTGGCCGAGGTTGACTCGGGTGCTTGGGAGAGATCTTTATCTCTAGTCGAGGTTGGCACGGTCGCTCGAGAGTGATCTTATCTCTAGCCGAGGTTGGCACGGGCACTCGGGAGAGATCTTATCTCTGACCGAGGTTGACTCGGTCGCTCGGAAGAGTTCTTATCTTTAGCCGAGGTTGACACGATCGCTCGGGAGAGATCTTATCTCTAGCGAGGTTTGGCATGGGCGCTCGGGAGAGTTCTTATCTCTGGCCGAGGTTTGCATGGTCGCTCGGGAGAGATCTTATCTCTGATCGAGGTTGACTCGGGGCGCTCGGGAGAGATCTTATCTCTAGCCAAGGTTGACTCGATCGCTCGGAAGAGATCTTATCTCTAGCGGAGGTTGACTCAGACACTCGAAAGAGATCTTATCTCTAGCCAAGGTTGACTCGGTCGCTCGGAAGAGATCTTATCTCTAGCCGAGGTTGCTAGGTCGCTCGAGAGAGATCTTATCTCTGATCGAGGTTGTCACGGTCGCTCGAGAGAGATCTTATCTCTGATCGAGGTTGACTCGAATGCTCGAAAGAGATCTTATCTCTGGCCGAGGTTGGTACAGTCGCTCGGAAGAGATCTTATCTCTTGACCGAGGTTGGCTCGGATGGCCGAGGTTGACTCGGGCGCTTGGAAGAGATCTTATCTCAAGCCAAGGTTGGCACGATTACTTGAAAAAAGATCTTATCTCTGGTCGAGGTTGACTCGAGCACTCGGGAGAGATCTTATTTCTAGCCGAGGTTGGCATGGTTGCTCGGGAGAGATCTTATCTTTGGCTGAGGTTAGCTCGGTCGCTCGAAAGAGATCTTATCTCTAGCCGAGGTTGACTCGGATGCTCGAAAGAGATCTTATCTCTAGCCAAAGTTGGCATGGGTGCTCGAGAGATCTTATCTCTGGCCGAGGTTGACTCGGTCGCTCAGAAGAGATCTTATCTCTGGCCGAGATTGACTCGGTCGCTCAAGAGAGATCTTATCTCTAGCCAAGGTTGACTCAGGCGCTCGAAAGAGATCTTATCTCTAACCGAGGTTGAAAAACTTCGACCTGCTCATGTTAGGATGAGGTTCTCCTCCTGTTCCTAATACAGCCACTATTGACTGCTTTTTTTCCGTCATCACGTAGTTTTTACACCAAGAAATAATATTATTGAAATGAAAAAATTTTATTGAAAGAAAGTTACTGGCAGCGCATCCCCAGATTTTTTATGTTTCAGGATTATGGGAGCGTTGTTCCTTCGAGTTCCTTCAGGCGATAAGCTTCGGGATCTGACGACCTCTTCTATTTTGTGCTGGCCTTCTCAATTTGGAGCAAGCTTCTCTTAGCTTTGACGCTGGGGATGCCGAAGTACCGAGCTCCTTCCAGATGTGGCATTGATGATACGGGAGGCGATCGACCTTTTTGTTGTTCCTTCATCATTGGTGGTTCTGGCTATGGCAGTGCCCTCGATCGATCTTCTCCTGCTTTAGGTTGGCATCTGAGGAATCGACCCAGCTGGCCTCTCCTGATGAGCTCCTTAATTTCGTCTCGGAGCTGAATGCATTCTTCAGTGTCGTGGCCATGGTCGCGATGGTAGAGACAGTACTTGCTTCAATCGTGCTTGTTTGGGGAAGATCGTAATTCTTCTGATCTTGGTAGCTGGTTCTTAATTTTTGTCAGAACTTGAATCTTAGGAGTATTGAGGGGGGCGTAGTTGTGGAATCTTTCGAGAGGAGGACTTCTTTGTGCCCTTCTGTCAGGGCTTCCTTGATGATGAGCTTGAGGAGTTCGGGCTCGCTTGCGCTCGAAGGGAGTTCATGAGCGCGGCCGAACTTCACTCGACCCTCCATCGCTGGTGGGTCTATTATACTCGTCTGCCCACCGCTCTCCTAAAGCTTCTTCGTCCTTCAACTTGAAGGCTTCTTCCGCACGGGCATATCCCTCGGCTCGAGCTAGCATATCGACGAAGTCCCTGGGATACTTCTTCTCTAGAAAGAATAGCAAGTCATTCTTCTGAAGGCCGCCCTTGAGCGCGGCCATCGCAACAGACTGGTTCAGATCCCGAACGTCCAATGCCGCGGCGTAAAACTGGGTGACATAAGTCTGGATGGATTCTTCCTGCTTTTGCTTGACATTCATCAGAAAATTCGAATCTCGGCGTGGACGTCGGCTGCTGACGAAGTGAGCCACGAACTGATGGCTCATCTGGTCAAAAGAGAATATTGTACTTGGCTTCAATGCCGAGTACCAGTTTCTCGCTGCTCCTTTTAAGATAGATGGGAAGGCTCAGCACAATATGGCGTCTGGAGCACCATGGAGTAGCATCATGATCCGGAAGGCCTCTAGATGATCAACTGGATCAGAGGTTCCATTGTAGCTTTTGAATTGAGGGAGCTCGAAGTTCGGTGGGATAGGCTCTTATATAATTCGGAGGAAGAAAGGAGGATCAGTGTGGTCGTCAAGGTGAGCCGGGGCAATGTGGTCGAGCTTCTCAATCTGCCGGCCCATCTCCCACAGTTTTTGATTGAGGACGTCATCTCGGTCGCAGACCTTGGAGGGCTTTCACTACAGATGGGGAAGGTCTCCTCCAGAGGAGAACCACGATTCGAACATGGATCCTCTGCTCTTTATTTTTCCTTTCCAGGGGCGATGGGTACGCTAGCTCAAGTACTCTTCCTTGGGGTCGATCTCCGACATCCTGACAGCAGGTTTCCTGATGGAGTCACCACCGGGGGCTGCTGCATGGCCTACACCATCTCGGTGAGGCCCTGAACTTACTGGACAAGCACGTTGAACTGTCCCACATCTACCGCGGCTATAGATGGAATCTGGGTTATCGGGGCTGAAGCGGGAATAGATGGATCTGGACAGGATCGGACCGTGGAGGCCGTCGATCGTCGGGTCGAAGCTCTCTCGGGGGGCATTTTCCCTTAAAAAAAAATTTTAGAGAGAAAGAAGGAAGATCTCTAGAGAGGGAAGAGAGAAATCATCGCTGAGCACTCCTTCAAGAATAAGAGAACCTCAAAAATAGAGGACCCTTCCTCTAGCGCCAATTCTGTTGATGCAGAATCTGGTTGACGTCGAATCGAGCTGGAGTGGAGGAGGACGAGGTCACCGTCGGTGATCTGCAAAATAAAATCCCATTCGAAGTCGATAGTGGTAGCTCCGATAGGACCCTCCGACGATCAAGTCAGCTTTTCTAGCCAATAGAAATAGAGTGCTCAGGAAAGAGAAGTGACTTTAGAGCTTTTGAGGGGAAAGGAGAGCCTCAAGAAAATATATCTGGAGGATCCCTTTTATAAATGGAGCTTGAATGATGGTGACGACTATACATCTGGTAGCGGGCCGCTCTAGGCCGCATGGGGTTCGGTACGAAGAGAGTGGTATCGTCAGACTGGTAGTGACGGCCATGTCGTTCGGTCATGGGCCGCACGAGACTGGTTACGGAGAGAGTGGTGTCGCCAGTAGTGGTGGCCATATCGTCCGATCGTAGACCGTATGGAACTTATTATGGAGAAAAAGGTACCGTCAAATTGGTAGTGGCGGTCATACCGTCGAGATTTAACAGCCGTAGGTGAAGAACCTCGGCGTATATCCATTTCAGGAGAGCTCGAATTTCTAAGGGGGATACGTTTAGAGGGGATCATCCGAAAGGAGTTCGACTGAAGGAGATGTCTGGAAGGAGTTCGACCCCTGCAGGAGCGATCCGGAAGGAGTTCGGCTCCCGAAGGAGTTCGACCGAAGGAGAAGTTCGACAAAAGTTCGGCTTTTGTAGGCATCCGATTGGAGGAGTACGGAGGGAGTTTGGATCTCATGGGCGTCCGACTGAAGGAGTACGGAGAAAGTTCGGCTCTCGTGGGAGTCCGACTGAAGCTCGATTGCTGAGAAGTTCGACTGAAGCTCGATCGTCGATCGCTGAGAAGTTCGACTGAAGCTTGGCTGCTGAGAAGTTCGATCGGCTGAAGGAGTTCGGCTAAGACTCGGTCATTAGAGAGTTCGGAAGGAGCTCGGCCGCTAAGGAGTTTGGCTAAGACTTATCCACTGAAGCTCTTTCGTGACTATCGATTGTATTAGACTAAGCATCGGACTGAATTTCGGTAGGAATGGAGTTTATCCTCAATAATAACTAATCAAAAAATATCATATTTTCTCAATGCAATGTACTACGTACGGCTTGCCTAAATTGTATCCAAACAGATAATTATTCAAGTGATTAATGTATGGAAGCTATTAATTATTGTCCACCTACATCGTATTGTGTAATGCGGTACCAAACCAACGTTAATTACTCTGGCACCATATACTCTGTACGCCCTTTCTGTCTCTCCCACTTCCCACCCTTTTATTTTAATTATTTTTTTATTTTATTTATATCAAGACCACTACTGTAGCACCAAATTTATTCGTTGCCATCGCTCTTGTGGCCGTTAAATTGATTCCAATCCTATTTCTTTATTTCTGATGGCCTTGAAAAATTCCCAACCCATTTTAGTGAAATTGGCAACAGGGATAGCCATTGGGTTTTTCTTATGATAAGCTTGTTGAAAGGCAGAGGCCTTTGGGAATATATTTCTGGTGATAGGGCATCTTCTGAAACTTTTTCAACAATAACAAGATCTTGACCTGGATTCCCAACTCTTTTAATCCTTCTATTGGTATGATACGTGGGAAGTTAGACACTACAAAAAAAATTTGGGATTTCTTAGCTAGCAGATATAATCAAACCAACTTTGTTCACAAACATAAGCTGGAAATGATATCTGAACTATGAAACCAAAGAATCCAAACTATAAGCACAACTATTTATCTCATTAACCATATCACCAACTGCAGGAGTAACTCCATTCAAGCATTCATATCATACCATTCCTTGGTACTCTCATCTTCCCATTTTTTTGGTTCAACTTGTTTTCTTCTTCTTCCAAAAAGAGAATGTGACAAGCTCAGCACTAAATCAGCTATTTTTGCATTTTTGGGCCGTAGGATTCGACAGCTATTATGACCCTGGTGCATTCCATGTCGTGCTACATTTCGGAAAGATGATGCCCTTTTTGTCCTCCCAAATATGTACAAAATTCCTTCTGATAACTTTCATTTAGTTGATCTTAATTTCTTTGGTTTCGTTCCACTACTCCTCAAACCTGCCATTCACCAGCATATGGTATTCCCATATGAAGCTGAGCAACAAGCACCTTGTCTGATCCAATCAACGATCCAACACCTGCTACCTTTAAGCACCAATATTCACTTTGCCAAAGGCATCTTCCACCATATCTCACTAACTACCATCCGTCCACCATTCTTCCTCTACATGAGCTCGAGCTAGTCCTTAATCAAATCCACTGGCAGGGAACTATGAATGAAGAACTTAATGCACTTCATAATATATACCCATACGTGCCTAAGAACTTGCCGATCGACCTCCCGGAAGGTCTGTATTAGGATGTAAAATGGATCTACCAGTCGCACAGGGATTTGATCAGGAATGTGGGTTTGATTATGAAGAGACTTTCCGTTTGGATGGTGCATTTTCAAATTAGTACTAGGTTTTGGGTGTTTCTTTTCCATTTGTAACACGGAGGAGGGGATCCAATTCTATGACATCCATCATGCATCAACCATTGGGGGGTGATTGGATAGCATATGTAATGTAGGTGGGTTCAGATGACTGTGTGTGATTAAATAAAATCCTTTTTTTTGAGTTAGAAATAGGATCAATGAAAGTCCAATAGCACAAGAGTCTTTACTAATTACTCAATTAGTTGGCGCTGCCTACCGAAATTGATCTAGTATTTTGACTTGCATGCTAGCTCTACCATGACGTGAACAGGAGTAACTAAAGAAAGAGGAAGGATGCAAATTTTTTCTCTTCATCAGCTATAAATTTTAGGATACTTGCAAATTCTAGTATGTCTACATATGTATATATTACAAATAATATCAGAGTTGATCCAGTTCATAGCCTAATGAATACCATAGCACATATTCATTAGAACCATCTATGGTTGATCGTGGTATTTATAAATGGATGCATGGATTTATAGTCTGGTGAGGACATCAAGGTTTAAACATGAAGAGCATATGAGGATTTGATCTTTAGCCCTACATCGATATTTATTCGCTGAAAAATTTTTGAATATTTATACATGGCTAAGAAATCTAAATTCTTTTTAGGTGAGATATTAAGTTGTTATATATATAGATTTGTTAACATCAGTTTGCCCATTGAAAAGTCTAATTAATGCATTTATAATATGTATGTATCTCAAAATCTGGTGTGATGATACATACCGAAGCCAGTCCATGCTCCTAAAATTTACTATTAGCCTCGAAGTCATGAGTGGAAGAGATTACCAAAATGATTGCCTTGATCTCGTCTCTAGCGAGGCTGAAGCCTTCTGCGTGGTCCTTCTGAAGTGAGAGCAAAACATCCATTCTGATCGCAACCAGACTCATCTCTTTTAGCATCCTCATGGTGTCGAATCACTCCCTCAAGGAAGGCATCCCACTTAATGAAGCATCTCTTTATCCTGCCATCCATGCCACTCAGCTTGCCCAACCATCCAAGCCAAGGGAAGTAATCTCTCACGTAGAAGCCACCTAACATGGCTGAGGTCTCCTCAATTAGCTCACGGTACTTCTTGCACCTTTCGTCTCCAATAATCTTCCTCCCAAAAGCAATTCTAGTGATCCAACCAATCGTGAATGAGTTCAAAATTTTATTCAGACTCACAGGACCAACCGCGGAGCAACATGCGATCCTCTCGATCACCTGCGATACTTCCTCGTCTCTAGCGCTGGAAAATGACTGCACCCTTTTGGGGCTCAGCAGTTGAACGATGCACAGCTTTCTTATCTGCCTCCAGTACTCACCGCAGGGGGAAAAGAACATCTCCCTGCTGTTGTAGAGGAGTTGATGGGCGAGCTCCAAGGAAGGACGACTTGCGAAGATCGAATCTTGGGTCTTCATGACTTCCTGAGCCACCTCGGCGGACGAGACAACGACGGTGGGAATGGAGCCCAGTTTAAGCAGCATGAGAGGGCCGTACTTTTGGGAGAGGGCATGGAGGGCACGGTGTGGATGAGATCCCAGCTGGTGGAGGTTTCCTATGATTGGAAGTTTGGGAGGGGAGGGTGGAAGCTTAGATCTCTTCGTGGTGGCTCTTTTGCAGGTTAGGAAGATGAGGAGGGCTACCAAGAGGATGGCGAGCAACGGTGCAAGGGACATCTTGCATAGGATTTGGATGCTACAGGGTTCACGTAGCAATGCGCTAATTAATTGTTTTCTCCGCTACTTATAGTGGGAGACTTGCATCAAGATATTCTGCAGTGCACCATTTGCATGAAACGGTAGTGCTCCACAGTATCCATTGGTCCCATATCATAGGGTCACCGAGATGGATGGCTATCATAAGACCTGCTTATGGGGCAAGCCAGGCCGGATTCGAGTCGGCTCAACTCCAAAAAAATATCAAAATTTTTTTAGACCCGAGCCTGACCGGGCCTAGCCTTCGGGCCTCCTTGTAAGGCTCGAGCCTGCTGTATGCCGGGCTTCGAGCTTTCGGGCCGGGCTTTGATCCTTTTATTTTATTTTATTTTATTTCATTTGTTAGAAATTAGAATAATAAAAAATTTGGGCAACATCAATGTTGATCCAATATTTTTCTCTTTGTTTTGTTATTTGGATCATCATATCTTCTACCGCATTACATTAGAATTAGAACAAAGTTTTTAAATAAAATATAAAAAAAAATAATCAAGCTAAATAAGTAAAAATAATCAAACAAGATACCAAATACAAGAATTAAAAGTAAAACTATAATCAAAGTACCAAGTGCTAAGTTGCACTAAGTGTTAATATTGAAATAATCAAACTTATCGAACTAAGTAAAAAGAAAATAAGTACTAGACA
Source organism: Cocos nucifera (assembly GCA_006176705.1). Classification (NCBI taxonomy): domain Eukaryota; kingdom Viridiplantae; phylum Streptophyta; class Magnoliopsida; order Arecales; family Arecaceae; genus Cocos; species Cocos nucifera. The sequence goes on from QRFJ01000056.1 coordinate 2,473,861, forward strand.
ATATTCTTATAAATACTCCATAATACATCATCAATATATTGTAGAGTGTAGAACAATCATATTATCAAAATAGACTATATATTCTTCTTTATCTTTGTTCATGCAGATCTCAAATACATATGGGTTTAGCCCTTTAGGCTCAAATGCATATCCGGGCCGGGTTCTTATAAATCCGAGCCCGGTCCATTTGAAAATTCGGGCTCAATTTTAAAGCCCGACCTGGCCCGTCGGGCTAAAAATCAAAGATCAAGCCCATTTTAAAGGGGCCAGGCTCGGGTGGGCCGAACAGGGAGCCCACATTTTGAGCAGGTCTAATGATGTATGGCACTCAAAATCATCTAGGATCAAGGATGATTTGGATGAAAGTGATCTAAATTATATTTGGTTAGATCTCAGTTATTCTACGTGATAATGATTCTAAATCGATCACCTCCATTTTTTAAATCACTATCCAACTCGATGATGAAAAATTCATCCTTAAACTTGAGGATGGCTATTCAAATCATGCCAATACAATGACTTGGGATAAAATTTTAGGATAATATTGCCTCTCAATCCAGTGGCTGACTATTGGGTAAATCCCTGCACTTAAAACATGAGAGACTTGGGGAAGGTATTGTTCGGGAACGAGCGCTCCAGTAAAAAGCATCTATGAGGGATTTGGATTCATATTTTGTTTTTTTCTTCTTTTTTTACGGTGGTGGTGATGATTTCTTGATTTTGCAAGGTATTAATTTCTTCTTTTTTTGATTTCTTAATACTTTAATCTTTTGATTTTTTTTTTTAATGTTTGATCAAATTCCTCTTATATTCATAAACGTTGATGTCCATCTAGAAAATCATGTTTTTTCGTCTTGTAGCTCTGTCCGTATATTTGAGATACATAGATTTTATTTTTTTGTATAGGATCTGAGGTGCATAGATTTTTTTCTATAGGTTTGTTTGGTAAATCTATCTATTTTCTAAGATGTTTGATCATAGAATTATGAGTATAAATTTCTTGGAACTATATCTATGCATTGGATATTGGATTCATCTATGTCTTCCTTTTGAAATGGCAAGTTGTATATACTCAAGCTAGCTATATATTCATAAAAGATAATGGGGTAGGCCCAAAGAGCTAGTAATACCAAAAAAGTATGAACTTTTGGTGGTTGATTTTCCGTGTTAGATGTATTGATTTATTATGTTTGATTGAGTACTCTTGGTTTTTCCAAACATTGATATCCATGGAAAAAATCATGTTTCTTTTGTCCTATAGATTTGTATATTTTTAAGATGAATATATATATATATATATATATATATATAGGATCTAGGATGCATAGATTTTTTCTTGTCCTATACATCTGTCTATTTTCGTAAGATATTTGATCAGGATTCTTTAACCACAATTTTCTTGGAGCTGCATTCATGCACTGAATGTTGGATTCATCTTTGTCTTCGTTTTGAAATGATAAGTTGCACATATTCAAACTAGCCATATGGTTATAGAGGATAATAGGCCAGCAGAATGGTTGTACCAAAGAATGTGAGCTTGGGATGGTTGATTTCTTTTGTGAGATTCCAATACCCACCCCAAAAAGAAAAGAGAATAGCTTCGAGGAAAAGGAAGAGCAGTGGTGCCTTAGTTATGTCATGTCTCTCATGGATCATAAAATAATCGAAATGTTTTTTCTCTACCTAATGTCAAATACTTTTTCTTCCATTCCCTTTTTTTTTTTTTTTGTGTGTGTGTGTGAATTTCTTTCCCATTCTTCTCCTAACAATAGACTTGCATACCTGAAGATGAAATATGTTGCGAATACACATGGAAGAAATATTTAGAAAAAAATTTAGCTTCCAATTACATAGCATCATTGATTTATCCTGATATACTTGCTTCCCACTTTGTGAAAACCCCAGTAATAGATCAATAGATGGTTAAATCCACGGTGCAAGTTCATCCAGAACCTAAGGAATATAAAAGAGTTGATAGCTTTTTCTTTCCCTTTTGTGGATTAATAATAAAACTTTTATGTGGGTTAATAATAAAACTTTTATCTTTGATGAGCTGATGACCTCATCATTAAGTGATGATTTACTTAACTGCTTTATTTATTTAAATAAACCACCATAAGAACCAGTATATTTACTTATATTCTTTATTCATAAGAGCTAAAAATACATAAAAAATCCTCTTGGCATCTATCATGGGTATTTTTAGTATTTATGGCAAGTGATCTTAGATTCTTATAGTATACCAAATAAATTATTAGCGGACACCTATGGATCTTTAACTACTAAACCATGATGTACCAAACATGATGATCTTAGATCATTGAGAATCAAATTATCCTACGATAAGAATTACCAATGATCTTAGATTACCACCACGATTCCATGCATTTGGATCACATAATGCCCTCTTTCTATTATCCTGCAAGTGTCATTCATACAGACTCAATTGCTTGGACTTTGGAGTAATTCTATGGTTCAATGAAGCCTACATTGACCAATATTCTTATTGTTATCCGGTTTATTTGTCATTTTTGTCTCCACCGGAGGAAATGACTCAGTAGATGGGGCTACTGAAACACGGCTCTTTCATGCATGGGTATGCCGCTTGGATGCATGACAGGCCTTAATCATTGTCTGTGAACTTTGAATTGTGCATATAATACATATAATTGGGCTATGTCAGAACTCAAAACTTGATTATTTTTTCATATTATTTTAGAAAGAGAGTCCCAAAGAGTCAGGTATTATCAACTTAATTATCATGGTCCCAATGAATTCATAGAGATTAGAAATACCAATAGAGTTATATCTTAGTGAAGGCATTTGTAATGATACTACTACATCAAAATCTGTTGCCCTTTCTTAGATGATGGAGCCAACTTTGCTCCCTGGGACAAAGACACTTTCTTCCAACCAAAAAGAAAGAAATGATTTCTTCTACCCAAGTATACGACAGTTTAAGGATGCATTTAAGTTGGCAAGTTTGGAAAGAAAGAAATGCAAAAATTTTTCTAAGAAAAAAAAAATTGCTTTATTTACTCCATCCTCCAAAAAAACCATTCAAACATCTCAGGACTGGATTGAAGGACATCAAAAAATTTTGAACTCCTTATCCACCTTGTTACTTACTAGCCACGAATACCTAAGCCTTGTTTTGATTTCTGTTCCTATCTATCTCCTTTACTTTCACTTCTAACTTCTAAATCTCTATTCTCCATGTACATTCCATTCATTGGTTATAATTTGAAGGGAAGACATCGGGACAAATAGCTTCTACATTAGATAGTGTATGCCACTATGTACTCACATTTTGAATAGAGAAGATGCTGAACTCCCAAGCATTCAAGCGACGAATGAGCTTTAGAAGGTGTTGTGGATAAATCTCGCTCCCATCGAAGTTCAGTCTGATACTTAGCCTAACACAATCAATAATCACGGAAGAGCTTCGATCAAAAATTCTCCTCCAGCAGTCAAATCTTAGCCAACTCCTTCAACCGGCCAAACTTCTTAGCGGTCGAGCTCCAGCCAAACTCCTCCATCATTCGAATCCCTCTCGAACTCCCCCAGTGGCCCAATTCCTGCCGAACTCCTTAAAGAGCTGGACTCCTTCCAGACATCTCCTTCGGCGGGATTTCTACAGGAGCCGAACTCTTTCCGAACTTCTCTTCAGTCAGATTTCTACGGAAGCCAAACTTCTTCCGAATTTTTCCTTCAGTCAAGTTCCTCCAGGAGCCGAACTTCTTCCGGATATCTTCTTCAGTCATATTCCTCCAAGAGCCAAACTCTATCCGGACACCTTCTTCAGTCGGATTCCTCCAGGAGCTGAACTCCTTCTGGACTTCTCTTCAGTCGGATTTCTACGAAAATCGAACTCCTTCCGGATTCTTCCTTCAGTCAAGTTCCTCCAGGAGTCGAACTCCTTTCGGATATCTCCTTCAGTCGTATTCCTCCAGGAGCTAAACTCCATCCGGATATCTCCTTCGATCGAATTTTTACAGAAGTTGAACTCCTTTCGGACTTTTTTTCAGTCGAATTTTTACGGGAGCCATATTTTTTCCGGATTCCTCCTTCAGTCAAGTTCCTTTAAGAGCCGAACTCCATTCAGACATCTCCTTCAGTCGTATTTCTTCAGGAGCCGGACTTCTCCCAGATATCTCCTTCGATCGAATTTCTACAGGAGCCGAACTCCTTCCGAACTTTTCTTCAGTCGGATTTCTACGAAAGCTAAACTCCTTCTGGATTCCTCCTTCAGTCAAGTTCCTCCAAGAGCTGAACTTCTTCCGGACATCTCCTTTAATCGTATTCCTCTCGGAGCCGAACTCCATCCGGACATCTCCTTCAGTCGTATTCCTCCAGGAGTCGAACTCCATCCGGACATCTCTTTTAATCAGATTTCTACAGTAGCCGAACTCCTTTCAGACTTCTCTTTAGTCGAATTTCTACGGGAGCCGAACTTCTTCTGAATTTTTCCTTCAGTCAAGTTCCTCCATGAGCCAAACTTCTTCCGGACATCTCCTTTAGTCGTATTCTTTCAGAAGCCAAACTCTATCCGGACATCTTTTTCAGTCGTATTCCTCCAGGAGCCAAACTCTATCCGGATTCTTCCAGTGGATTATTTTCAGATTTCAACTAGCATTCCTCCCGGATGATCTTCTCTAGCCGTATTTTCTTTAGGAGTCCAAACTCCCATGGAATTGATATATGTCGAAGCTTTTCACAGACCAACGTCCGCTTCCTCTGAACTTCGACTATTAAATCTCAACGAACGATCACTATTAATCTAACGACACATCTCTCTTTCCGTACCAAATTTCATGTGATCCCAAGCGGCTCAGTACTGGATAGCTACGGCTGTCGCCATCAGTCTACTACAGACGGTGCCTCCTCCATGACAAACTCCATCAGGCTTCGAATGATCTGCTACTAGACGGCTGTAGCTATCGCTATCAATCCACCACAGACTCCGTTTATAAAAAAAGATCCTTCAGATACGTTTTCTCTAAGCTTTCTTCTTCTTTTCGAAATTCTATCGAACTCTTTCTTGAGCACTCCATTTCTATTGGTCAGAAGAGCTAATTTGATCGTTGGAGAGTTCTATCGAAGTCACCACCATCGATTTCGAATAGGATTTTATTTTATAGATTATCGATGACGATCTCATTTTTTTCGACTCTAATTTAATTTGATATCAATCAGATTCTATATCAATAAAAAAATAAAATAGTGGACAGACGACATTAGCCCATGAACCAGCAGCCACTAACTCTCTGCAAATTGCTAAGCAAACTTCAGCAATTGCAGGAGCGGGTCCGAGTCGTATCTTTCACATCAAAGATTGATTTTTATCTTCTTTTGCGACGTCAACTGTTGGATCAATCTTTTGCATCAAAAGAATGATTTTTATCTTCTTTTGCGACGTCAACTGTGGGATCAATCTTTTTGCATGAAGGAGCCACTTTGAGATCTATGCCGTATATAGAAGAAAGTGGGCGAGTGCTTTGAGGGCTGTGCAAAATGCAATCCAATGATTGACAAGATTGATCATTACGAAAGATGCAACCAGACCCGGACTAGCATTGAAGACTACTTGCTTTCCAAATGGCAACTGTGGCTAATTAGCATCATGCTTCTCTGGAACCGTATTAAATGTTGTTGGATGTTAATAATGCAAACCGGTAATGAATGAACCTGGTGCTTCCATGGAAAGATAAGAGCAGTGGAAGAAGTGATGCAGTGAGTCTCCAAAATCAACCGCAAATATTTGCCTAATCTTCATTTTCTCTATAAAATTTTGTGGGATGAAATTTTATAATGGAAAACTTCAAGTTCCATCATCAAATAGGAATTTGAAACTTCAAGTCTCTCTCCAGCTCTTATATTAGAGGTAATTGGATTGATGAGTTACAGAAATTATACGAGCTTCAGAAACTAGAGGGGAGGTTGCAAAAGTTCAAGGTGAAGAACTTAAAGGTTAACTGGAATGCCACTACATGAACTACTAACCTCAACCGTCTCCTCAATCAGTGCATTGCTCTTCAGTTAACCTTGATCTTGATCTTGGAATGAAGGGATTACTTTGGAGAATGAGAGCTTATCATTTGAAGAGGTTCAAGTTCTCATGGGCTAAGAAGCAGGGCTTGAATTTGCTCAAACTTAGTCTTGCTCTTTGAAGCCTTCATGCAGCCTTCTTTCAATTTGAGCTAAGCATTCATCGTACTGACGAAGCAATTGCTTGTGATGTAAAAGTAATTAATCTCTTACTAAAAAAATTACTGTCATAAACTATGGCAGCGGTTCTCTAACCGTTGCTACTGCAGCCATTGTCATAGCTCTATGACAGCGATTGTTGCAGCGATTGTTTGAACTGCTGCCATAAATATCCTATTACAGCGATTTATAAACCACTGCAATAGATCGACCTATAGCAATGGTTATGTAACTGCTGCCATAGGTTATCCATAGCAGCGATTACGTAACTGCTACCATAGATAATTTATAGCAGCGATTTATTAACCACTGCCATAGGTCTAATATAGCGGTTGGCACCATTTGCATTAGGACCTATGATAGAGATTGGCATGAATATGGCAGTGGTTATAAAACCACTGCCATAGATCTTGAATAATTAAAAAAATTAAAATTTTTATTTTTTTATATATTTTATCTGATAAATATAGATATATAATATAAGAAAATATAATAAATAAAAAAATTATTCTAAAATACTAAAATTTTATTATCGAATAAAATTTATTATAATATTTAAAAAAAATAAAATACATCAAAAGTCTCCTAAATCTACATCATCATCGTCGTTCGGAGCTGGAGCTGAAGTTGATGCTGGAGCCGGAGTTAGAGTTGGAATGCGAGCCAACATATCCTCGAAGCTCGTGACTCTAAAATGCACACTGAGCGTCGACATCATATCTCTCACGATGCCCTCTAGATGAGATGCGTGCTTCTTAGCCCAATCTGCCCGCATTACAGCATGATTTGCCCGTGCCAACACCTCTTCAAGCTCCTTCCGACTGGCGATACCGAAAGTTTGTGAGGAGAGGCTCGCATCGGACTAGTAGCTTATCTGCGTATGTCCGGATCTGCATCAGATCCTCCCAGAGTGCTCAGGCCTCAAGACTTGAGATAGATGATCATGGGGCCTAGAGGTATCCGGGCCCTCGCTCGCGAGCGTATCTAATTGATTCTGTAATTATAAATTAAAATAAAATTTTATAAGAAATGCTATAATACTAATCATATATACTAATATATTTAATACTTACAAAAATATGTCCGATCGCGGCGTTCATCGACCTGTTCGTCTTGTTCGTGCGGTTGGATCGAAAGATCTCGCTACAACTGGGCATCACTTCATCTCTCATCAGCTATAACAGCTATAACAAAGAACAAATTTATCAAAAAGATGATAAAAAATATAAATTTAATTTATTTAGTAAGATTTAGAATTAATTACTTCTCTATGCACACAACTGTCCATAGATTCGTGGCTTAAAGTATGCGTATACTCCTGGACTGCATGGTTCTTCTGATTCTGATGGAAGGTAGCTTAACAAGTATTCAAATAAATAATAAATATTTAAAAAATATTTAAATAAAATTTTAAGCATATTAAAAAATTCAAAAGTTAGAAATTTTACCTCGAACTTTTGACTCCTTCAGTTTCTAACCATCCTCTCCCACTGACTCGGAGGACAGTCTTGTATTCAGGGAACAAACTCCTTCGGAGTATCTCATCGGTGCTCAAGCCATCCTCTGTGGAGCTTGACCTTGTAACCTCGGTACAACTTTCCGATCTTCCTCAGTCGGGCATCTCGAGCCCTCTCGTGATAAAAAAAGTCATACATCCTCTGCACAAAGTTATCAAAAATTAGTTACAAAATTATTCTAATCAAATATATATAGTGTAAACATATAAAATGCATAAATATAATTAAGATGCACGTACTTATCCATATCTTCTCGTATATCCGATTCTTGATGACAACATTTATCAAACGCCAGTCTCTAGGCTCTACGGAAATAATGTCCAACTGCCTCATAAGCACTCCAAAAAAGGAATGCATCTTCCGCACGGTCTCTCCTACCGATCTCTCCTCCACATCATAATAGACCATCACCTGATGCTGGCGGTTCCACACGTGTGATATACGTGTGAGACCATGAAACATCCGATTGGATAATACACCTACAATGCAAATACGTTATGCAAATATATAAGTGTACAAATACTATATAAAAAATAAAATTATGATAATATAATAAAAATGTATACTCAGATGTCTGCGTAGTAACATATGTCTCAGATATAGGCGACGGTAGAGGCTCAGCTATCGGTGGAGTAGATGCCATCAGTGGATATACATGAGTCGATGTACCATCTTTATTCTATTTTCATCTTGATACACCGCACCTCGTGCACTCATTGTAGTTGACATCCCCCTCCCAATAGAGCATGCAATCATTGGAACATGCATGTATCTTGGTATAAGTAAAGCCCAACTATTCAATAATCTTCGATGTCTCATAATTATTCTTCGAAATTCATGCATCATTCAGAAGAATGTCTCCCAAAAGCTTTAGTATGTAGTTCACTCCATTATTATTGAACTCGTTGGAGTATTTTGCATGATACAACCGGATTAAAAACTTAAGCTTCGCCATCTTTTCACATCCGGGATACAATGGAACATTAGCATCCTCCATCAACTTGCGGACCTTCTCCACATCCTCACTGTTTATCATTCGATCAATCACAGGATCAGACATGGACGTAGATGCACCATCATTGTGGCCAACAAATAAAAAAATATCACGAACCATTTGTTCCACTCCTCCTTCAGGTTGATCGCCTCCTTGTGGCCTACCTTCACCATGTTGGTCCCAACAAATTTCATAACCAACTTTAAAGCCATAAATAGTGAGATGATTATTGACATCTTGACGAGATAGCCATGGTCCACCCATACACTTTTTACAAGGATATTAGATCAGTCCATGGTCCCCAAATTTTTCTATAATATAATCAAAAAATTTTTGAAATCCAGCCTCATATTCTGGCGAGAGCCTACTAAACTTCATCCACCCCTTATCCATTTTAAAAATGATGATACTGTAAGTAAATCATGTGTGAAACTCAGATTAAATATCATTTTCAGATATGCAATAAATGCACCCTATCACCAACTAATAGGTAAAGATAGGTCCTATCCCAATAAAGTAATAAGATATAAATATCCAGAAAATGTTATGCAATAAATTTTACAACATGAATTACATTCATAAATAATTAAGGATGAGCAACAGTCGTAGATCCGATCTTTTGCGCGAATCTTTGTGTTAATCCAGAAATCTGAAAGAAGAACAAAGTAGATGATGGTGACACCTTAGGGCTTAAAGTTGGAACCTTAGAGAGATATATCAAATTCTATTCGCTCAGAAGTCGGCAAGACCGGACCCCATCCCTCCCAGTGATGCCGACGAGGTCGGACCCCCTCCCTCCCTCTCTCGCTTTCTCGATCTCCTACCTCCCTCTCTCGATCTCCCTCGTCGGTGAGGCCGGACCCCCTCCCTCCCAATGATGGTGGTGAGGTCGGATCCCTCCCTTCCTCTCTCCCTCTTTTGATCTCCCTCGTCGACGATGGCGACGAGACCGAACCCCCTTCCTCCCTTCCTCCCTCCCACTCTCGATCTTCCTTGCCGACGGTCGGCGAGCGACCAGCCCTCCCTCTCTCAATCTGTTGGTCTCCCTCTCAGTCTCTCCATTTCTTAGTTTTGGATTTCAAAATTGGATCCAACCTTCTGAGATCTATTAGTGTCCGAGTCTGGTACTTTAAGTACAGATCTGTCAGATATTCGAGTTTGGATCCGATACTAGTAATTAAAATTGGGTCCGGATATGAATATTCAGGTTCTGATTCAAATTCAACCCATTGACAGATCTAGTCCACAGCCATCGACATGGTATAACCTAAGGCTACCGCCACAGTACGGCCCAAAAACTATGGCATGTAGATAATTATAATATTTATAATAAATATTTATAATATTTATTATAAATATTTTATAAATTATTATAAATATACATGATTAATAAATAATACTATAAAATTAAAAAAAATTATACCCACAGCTATAGAGAGCGGATCGCACTGAAAGCTCCGAGGGGCGCTGGCAACGATGCTAGAGGAGGACGATGATGCTAGAGGTAACCTGCGAAATAAAAGCAAGATAGAGATAGAGAAGAAAGAGAAAGAGAAAAGAGAGAGAGCAGAGGCGGTCGGGGATGGGGGGCTAGGGGAGGGGCACAGTGACGAGGAGGCCCAGTGATGAGAAGGTCGGTAATCGGGAGGGAGAGTGGGGAGGCTGGGTGGGAGGTGGCGGGAGGGGTGGCCTGGGATGGTGGGTGGCAGGGTGGCGGGGAGGGGCGGGGATGGGGGGAAGGAGGGGCGGTCGGGGGGAGGTGGGGGATGGGTGGGGGTGGCGGGGAGGAGCGGCTGGGATGGGGGGAAGGAGGGGTGGTCGGAGGGAGGGTGGGGGGCCGGGTGGGGGTGGCGGGTGGCGGGGAGGGTGGCCTGGGATGGAGGGCCGGAGGGGGAAGGGAAGGAGGGGCGGCACCGATCGAGAGGGAAGAAGCATCACCGACGACGGAGAGGAGAGGGAGAGACAGAGAGAGAGATCGAGAGCGCATGGGAGGGGAGCAGGAAAAATTTAAGAATTTTTAACCAAACCTACGGTAGTGATTATCGAACCACTCCATAGATCTATGATAGCGGTTATCCAAAACCACTGCCATAGATCGATGGTAGCGGTTCTATAACCACTGCTATAGATTTATAGCAGCAGTTTTTGATAACCACTGCGTAGGTTGAAAATAATTTTTTTAAAATTTTTTCTCTAAATATTATATAATTTTAAAATTTAATGTCCATCTTCACCGTTCATTATTTAAATAATTATCATTAGAGTGTCGTCGCAAAAGATCGCCTCGATCCGATGGCCCTAGCTTCATTGATCAGAAAAATTTGATTTCGACGACCATGAACGACGATGCGATGATATGATAGATGGAGACCTCTGATAGATCCAAAAATCTACAACGATGATCTCGGTGATATTTGTAGCGTACTAGCAAAGTTTCACTTTAATCGGATATTGTTATCTTAGTCAATTTAGTATAACTTAGTTTCAGTCGTTAAATGATAAACGAGTGATCAGAGGACCAAACGGTATCCGATTATAAGATAATTTTTCAGTTAAATGATCTTTGTTATAATTTTAAATATTTTATATGATAATAATAGTAAAATTTAAATCATTTTTGTATAAACTATTCATATTAATTAAGCAGATAATGCAAAAGCACGAGCATAGCAATCAATGAAGTTTCAGAATAGTTATCAGGAGACATATAGTTTTAAATTATTCTCCATCTCATGAGTTGAATTTTATAATCATCACTATAAAAAACGATTAAAGTAGTAGCCATGATCATTTATAAAAAAATTATCTCATAATCGGACACCGTTTGGTCCTTTGATCACTCGTTTATCATTTAACGGTCGAAACTAATTTATACTAAATTGACCAAGATAACAATATCCGATTGAAGTGAAACTTTGATAGTACACTACAAATATCACCGAGATTATCATTGCAGGTTTTTAGATCCATCGAAGGTCTCTATCTATCAGATTATCGCATCGTCGTTCGTGGTCGTCGAAATCGAATTTTTCTGATCGATGAAGCTGGGGTCATCGGATCGAGGCGATCTTTTGCGATGATACTTTAATGATAATTATTTAGATAATGAACGGTAAAAAAGAATATTAAATTTTAAAATTATATAATATTTAAAAAAATATGATAGCGGTTATAATTAACCACTGTCATAAATAAGCTTATAGCAGCGGTTCCTACTAACCGCTGCTATAGATCCAACTTATGACAGCGATTTTACTAATCGTTGTGATAGATCTAACCTATGACAGTAGTTATAATGAATCGCTGCTATAGATCGATCTATGATAGCGGTTTTTTGTAATCATTGTCATAGGTTCGATCTTTTGTAGTGATTAATGAAAATTGCTATCGTAGAATTTATGATAGTGATTTCAAAAATTATTGTTATAGATTTTTTTTATAATAATATTTTTTTATTATTAATCAGGTGTTTTTGGAAGAAGGAATTTTTTTTAGCGAGAAAAAATTACCAGCTCAGAGTAAAATAGGTCGACCGTGGCTGGCAGAGAACTGCCGGTACGTATAACAGTTGATCGAGGGAAGCTGCTCGGATGTCCAAGGGCAAAAGCTGCGTATTGAAAAGATAGGGAGCAGTACCACTATATCATACGAAAAGTTTTCAGATAGAATTAACCTACCACATATGATTATAGATAAAGGTAATAAAAATTCAACACGTCCGCTGATTTCATTAAATATATAATTATGATTAATCATGATTTAATACTATTCAATAATTTTTCTCTGAATGGCAACATGCCCACATGCTACTTTAACGCCATTACGCCAGCAAAGAAATCGAAGCCTGCATCCATATTTTTATCTCTATAACATTCCTCGGGTATCCTTCCACTTCTTTCTGTCAAATGAGTTTTATAAAAAAAAGCACCATGTTTGGTATGGCTTACAACATGGCGTGGCCATCACGAGGCAAGATACTTTGAAGGATTGAGAGTTATAAAAATACAATGGATGAGTTACAACAAGATGCTATTCAATTGAAGTATAAGATTTGAAAAAAAAAATTATATTAGTCAAATATTATCTAAAATTTGAACTAGATTTAGATTAAGATATGATCAACCATGTCATTTTATATTTATTTCTTGGACATAAATTATTTCAAATCTGAATAGATTTATATCCATCAAATTTTATTTTTCTTGTAAGCTTAAAACTCAATCCAGTCGACATAGGAGTACGGCAAATGAAGAGGGATATCTGAGGAAGGTCATAAAGGTAAAAGTATGGCTGATGTAATGGCTTTAAAGTAACATGCGGGCATGTTGCGATTTGGAGAAAAATTATTGGGTAGCCTTAAATCATGATTAACCATGATTGTATATTTAACAAAACCAGTTGACGTGTTGAATTTTTATTATTATCTATAGTGTATAGACTCATCTATCCAATAATTTCTCGTATAAACTATAGTTCGATAAATAGGAAGGGATACGTCATCAACCAAGAGGACTTGGTTGGTACAATGCGCTTTTCACTTTTTTGAGATTTGAACGCTAAACTTCATTTCATTCATAATTAATTTATTATAAATATTAGAAAAAATTTATGCATCATAAATGGTACGTAATCATGCATATTTGGCTCGTAGGAGGGTGTACGAATTTTTTTTTAAAATTTTATGTATGAACTAATCATTATAGATAGTACGTGCAGTTGGTGCATAAATATTTTTTTAAAATATTATACTCGATATTATCTTTTTTTAGTAATAGCTCTTCGGAGGCTTTTTTTTTTTTTTTTTTTTTTTTTCCTCCCTCGTCCACAACTGCCCCAAAGGGAAGTACCTTAATTATCCCACCTAATTGGAGGTGTGAAAGGAGCGAAGCGAGCTATGTTCGCATGTGTCTATTCTTCCTCAGAAAAGTTCAGAGGCGGCGCTGGAGATGGTAAGGGCTTAAGCAAATGACGCGAAAGACAGCGATAGGAAAAGTGAGTTAATAAGTGGAGTTAGTATTAAATTCAAAAAAACTTTATTATAAATTTGATTCTAAATTATTTTGCTTGTTATATATTATTTATATAGACCCGTGACGATGTTACGTATCCTGCTGCATTAGCTTTTCCAACTTCTAAATAAATAAATTCTAAGGATGCATTTAATTGGCGGTGGGAATCAAAATCAAAATAATTTAGAATGAGAAGGGTAGTGGCTGATCTCCTCTAATATATTTAATTTATGATTAAAAAAAATTAAAATTAAAATAAAACTTAAATATCAGAAGAGAATAAGAATTAAATTTTGAAGAATTAGAATATTTTCATCCTCTTTTACAATCGACATGAGAATGAATTTTTTTCTAAGCAAATAGCTAGAATGAGAGTTAATCATTCTCCTATCTATTCTAGAGTTCAACTCCCCCAATCAAATATATCCTAGAAGACAACATTCGTAAACTATAATTAATAAGTTTTAAAATATTAAGAGAAACGTATAACATTAATAATATATAATTAAAATATAATAACCAGTAGTTATTAATAGCATAATTAATACTAGATTTTGACTATTTTGACTAAATTATAGGCCATTTGAAAATAGGCTGCGCCAGAATGGGATGACCCAAATTGGTTGGCTAGGGAGGAACTTTTTGAGGGAAGGGGAATTAGGAATCCGATGCACAAAATTCAACTTGATTTCCTGTCATCACTATAGTGAGGACGTGCCAAGTGCCATTGTGATTACTTTTGTTATGCTTGTTTGCTCTCTACTTTCTTATACAAAAAATGAAAGTGAAACATGATGTAAAATTCTAAAGTGGTCTCGAAGATAGCTTCTTGCATACTTTCTTCCATCCTCAGACCAGAAGTTTGATAAATTCCAAACACTTTCTTCCCTCCAAGAAGATACATACAAACAAGCAAACCATGCACAAGCTTCTAGTCTTCTAATTTCAATGGGTGCGCACAAAAAAGAAGAAGAAGAAGAAGAAGAAGGAATGAAAGCTATTCTCATAGAAGAAAAAAAGGGAAGCTATTCTCATAATCTAATTTCAATGTTTTTGATTATGGTATTGGCTTGACAATAAGGCTGCTCCATTATAATCAAAAGGTGATGGGTTCTAAACACAAAAACAAACTCTCTGGGGACATAGGTTACGATGGTATTCTCACCCTCCCTAGACGTCACAATGATGAAAATCTCATGCATTAGACCGTCCTTTTTTTTCATTTTTTACCAAGGCATTGCTCTACCATTTGTAGCATGAGCTCACGAGGGAGAGTTATAATGTCAAACATATACTTGTATGAGTGAGAGAAAAGGGGTTGCATATTATTGTATTCAATAGTTGCAATTGTGTAGATGATCCTATTACAATTCTTAGATGTCATAATTGAGCTTCTTTTCATAATGTAATTGATGGTCTAATATCCCATGTATCTATTTTCTTTTAAATTTAAAATATAACATAATTTTAGACTAGAATCACATCTCTTATAGCTTAATTAATTTTTAACTGATGAAGAGACGTTGTTTATTGTAAACTTTCTAAACTTTTAAGCATGCTAAATGCAATGCTTTAGCATTCTTGCATATGTAATCTTACAAGTTGCTATTTTATTATTATTATAGTTGTTTGTTCATTCATAACAAGATATATATATATTTTTTTGAGTATAACAACAATATCAACATTATAAAAATCCAAAGTAACCTCATTGGAAATTTTCAACTTTTCATAACAAAAATCAAGAAATTAATAGCAAAAGGAAAATGGTTTGATGGATATACCTAGGAGAAAGCCATCATATTAGAATTTATAATTGCTATTAACGTGATCTCTTTCTGTGGCACCTAGAAGACGTGCCATTTGGCCCAATCCACCGATTCCTTGTACGGCGATTCTACCAGCTCCGTATAAATTTATCTCCTTCGTCCTAATAAATTCCTTGGTGAGTAGTTGGATGTTCCTACCACTCTACAATTCATCAAAAAAAAAAAAGGTCTCCTTCCATTAGATTATGAAACAAAAATCCATACGGATAAGAAAACCATAAAATTACCTGATATTGCGGATGAGATAAGGTCAACAAAGCGCGGTCACGTGAGCGCGTTACCGTAACATCCGTATAAGTCTGATGGTGAGATAGAATCATGCGCATGAGGTTAAGCGTTAATGGTCATCATAGCATCAACAATTATATGATTTATACAAAGACCACTCCCGTACGTAGCACCAAATTTATCTATGATCATCATTCTTCTTGCTATTAAATTGATTCAAATCCTATTTCTTTATTTCTGATGGCCTTGGAAAATTTCTATTCCATTCTAGTGAAATTGGCAAGAACAGTTATAGCCATTGAGCTTTTCTTCTGCAAAGCTTATGGAGAAGCAAAGGCCTTTAGAATATGTCAGTGGTGATAGGGCATCTTCTGAAACTTTCAGCGCTCAATCTAAAGAATGGGAAATCAACAATAACAAGATCTTGACCTGGATTCCCAACACCGTTTCTCCTTCTATCAGCATGCAATGTGGGAAGTTTGACACTAGGTACCAAAGAAGTTTGGGATTTCTTAGGTAGCAGATACAACCAAACCAACTTTGTCCATCAACATAACTGGAAATTAACGATATCCGAACTATGAAGCAGCAAGGAGAAAATCAGATTGGTTTCAATTCTTGATGGCTCTTCAAGAAGATTTTGAGTTTGTTCAAGCCTCGGTACCCTGCCACACGCCTTTCCCAATTGATAATACCGTCCTTTCAAACTTGATGATTGAAAAAATGCGTAAGAGCATGCAGCCATCTCCTTCACAATAGTTGGTGCTTTCGTTCTGGCAGCTGCCTCTCCATCTCATCCTCCACAACACCCTAAACACTGTGCAGTGTTTTTGACTTGCATGCTAGCTCCACCACGAAGTACGTACTAAAGAGAGAGGAAGTATACAAAATGCCCCACTTCATCGTGGCTAATATAGTTGCAATTTTAGGATATATGCTTGCTAACTCTACCATAATTTTTTTTAAAAAAAGAATAACTTGTTTTTCTTTGATGAAATAAATTATGGGTGATAGATTCATTAACATCTTATAATTTGTAATCCAGTTTGTACCCATTGAAAAGTCTAATTAATTCACATATGAATCTCAAAATCCGGTATGATAATCACGGTGGATTTTGA
The DNA here is from genome assembly GCA_006176705.1 of Cocos nucifera. Lineage (NCBI taxonomy): Eukaryota > Viridiplantae > Streptophyta > Magnoliopsida > Arecales > Arecaceae > Cocos > Cocos nucifera. The sequence continues at coordinate 2,490,766 of QRFJ01000056.1, forward strand.
TTTATACCGAAGCCAATCCGTACTCCTAAAACTACCAGTACTCTCGAAGTGAGCGGAAGAGATTACCAAAATGATTGCCTTGATCTCGTCTCTAGTGAGGCTGAAGCCTTGTGTGTATCCTTCTGAAGTGAGAGCAAAACATCCACGAAGTCCTCGTTCTGATCCCCACCAGACTCATCTTTTTTACCATCCTCATGCTCTCGAATCACTTCTTCAAGGAAGGCATCCCAGTTAATGAAGCATCTCTTTACCCTGCCATCCGTGCCACTCAGCTTGCCCAACCATCCAGGCCAAGGGAAGTAATCCCTCACGTAGAAGCCACCAAACAAAGCTGAGGTCTCCTCAATTAGCCGATGCAACTTCTTCCTCCTTTCCTGTCCAAGAAACTTCCTACCAAGAGCAATTCTAGTGATCAAATCACTCGTGAATGAATTCAAAATCCTGCTTAGATTCACGGGACCAACTGAGGAGCAACGTGCGATCCTCTCGATCACCTGCGACACTTCCTCGTCCCTAACGATGGAAAATGACTGCACTCTTTTGGCACTCAGCAGCTGAACGATGCACAGCTTTTTTATTTGCCTCCAGTACTCACCGGAGGGTGCAAAGATCATGTCCCTGCTGTTGTAGAGGAGTTGCCCGGCGGGCTCCAAGGAAGGACGACTTGCGAAGATCAAATCTTGGGTCTTCATGACTTCTTGAGCAAGCTCGGCGGACGAGACGATGATGGTGGGGACGGAGCCCAGTTTAAGCAGCATAAGAGGGCCATACTTTTGGGAGAGAGCATGGAGGGCACGGTGAGGATGAGATCCCAGCAGCTGGTGGAGGTTTCCTATTATTGGAAATTTGGGAGGGGAGGGTGGAAGCTTTGATCTTTTTGGGCTGGCTATTTTGTGGATTAGGAAGTTGAGGAGGCTGCCAAGAGGATGGTGAGCAACGCTGCAAGAGACATCTTGCATGGGGTTTGGATGGAGTTCATGCAACCCTGCGTTAATTTTCTCCGCTACTTGTGGTAGGAGACTTGCAGGCAAGTCCTCGGCCTGGCCGATCATAAATCTTAATAACGTGTTGTAGGCAATTCAAGAACTTCTGCAGTGCCATTTGCATTGCAGGGTATGGTATAATGTCAGATGGCCTCACATCATTCAATCATTCAATCATAGAGATATGGATGGCTACAAATAAGCCACCGTGTGAGGCACTGAAAATACGCCGGTCTATTTCATTGCTGTCCATCTTTATGACCGGATGACATGTTGGCCGTCTTGGATTGTACTTTATCATCCAAATCTTGCACTTTAGAGAATGCTGTATATCTTTTGCATCGTGCTGCTGCAAGCGTCAATCATGGACTCGATTGCTCAGACTTTGAAGTAATTCCTGTTATAGATAAACTTAATTTCTCTACAAAATCCTACAAATATAGTAAGGAGACTCCTCCAGAAGGCTTTACAAAAGTTAAAGATATTTGTTATGTAGTTTTTAAATATTTAGTATACGGAAGATTCCATGAAGCGCTATAAATGTTCCTTGTAATTTAAGCAAGTAAAGTTTTAAAATTCAAATTTTTATTTACCCGTCCTCTATTCTTTCTCTTCCATAATTTCTTCGTAATTTCTTCGAAGCCCATCAAAATGGTATCATAACTAGGTTTCTCCACCCTAAATTAGAACTCCTCTACTCTCATCGTATGGCCTCCATTCACCTCAATCAATCCTAAGTTTCTGAACTAACTAAAGACAACTATGATAATTGATGTATACAAACGAAAGCACTCTTAGACTCTCTTGATGTATGAGAGCTTATTGTAGAAGGTTACAAAAAGCTCGATTATTAAGAAGAAGAGACAAGCATGAGTAACGCTATAAGGAATCAACTAAAGGAGGCAAGAAGAAAAGATAAGAAAGCTCTCTTTACCATCTATGAAGGTGTGGATGTGGCTCTATTTGAAATCATAGCCAGTGCAAAGACATCTAAAGAGGCATGGGAGATTCTACAAAAGGCAATAAAAGAGTTAAAAAGATAAAAAAATTCCACCTTCAATCTTTAAAATCCGAGTTTGATCATTCGAAAATAAAACAAGGAGAATCTATTTATGACTATTTTTCAAGAATCATGGTTCATGTTAATCAACTTAGAAGAAATGGTGAAGTATTAACTGGTGTTAGAGCTAGTGATGGAAAAGATACGGTGGTCTTTAGACCCAAAGTTTAATACATTATTGTAGCAATTGAAGAATCCAAAGATTTAGAGGAGATGATGGTAGAACAACTCATGGGCTCCCTATAAGCCCATGAATAAAATCTCATCAAAAGAGAATAAGAGATGCCAATAAAGCAAGCTCTCCAAACAAAATTCACACCACAAAAGGGAGAACCAAGAGGAGAAAGAAGCAACCGAGCACAAGGATGTGGGCAAAGAGGAAGAGGTGGAAGACATTATGAAGCACAAGGAAGAATTCAAAAAGATCAAGAAAATAGAACCCCACATCAAAGAGGCTAAGGAAGAGAAAATTTTTCAAGACCATATAATCAATCAAGGTATGGCAAATTCAATACCCAATGACATTATTAATCCTTTCTTCTCCTATATGACCTAGCATAAGGTACCATATATATATATATATATATATATATATATATATAAGATTTATCTCATTTTTGAATCTCTTAGATCCAACGGCACTTACTATCTACTTAGTTAGATTTATAGATACATCAATATGTAAACGATAAAGACTATTAATTATAAAGCTACGTCCAACCATTTTATTTCCAACATAAATGATACAGTAGTCTTTATAAAAACTAAATACATGGTTGTCCTATGCTAAATAGAAATTAAATTTTTGCTAGCAGCAGGAATATAATAACAGTCTCTAAGAATTAAACTAAATCTATATGATAATCGTATATGATAGGTGTCCATGGCCACAGCAGCAACTCTTATTTCATTACATATCCGAAGGATCATCTCACCTTCTCTCAGCTTTTTACTTTCTTCAAGATCCTGCATAAAAATGCACAAATATATACTAGAATCAGAGTCTATAACCCAACTAGAAGCAGAAGAAATCATAAGGTTAGTTTCAATTATAAGCAGATTTGACATACTTTCTAAAGGTGTATCTTTTTTATTTTTCTTTAGACTTTTCGGATATATAGGACAATTCTTATGCTTCACAGCAAGAATCATATCCCTTGAACTCTTCAAGGTTCCCTCAGTTGTCGCCAACATATTCAATAACTTAGTTAGGATACAATTAATCTATTCATATGGTAGTTTATTATAAACTGCCTATATAAACTAGTAAGGATTGCAAGATCAAATCTACTTGCAATTTCTTATATATGGTCATGCTTTTTAAGCTCTTTTAAATTCTTGATTATTGTCAAATAATGATCATGGACTGACTGTCCTTTCATCTTAGCACTGAAAAATCTCTTGGATACTTCATAGTGCACAGATAAGCTCTTTTCACCATACAACTCTTATAAATGAGTCAACATACTTGGCAGTTTATTAGACATTAACACCAATTAATAGCACCTGACATTGTTATTATCATCCATCCATTTTCTAGCGCTTTCTATTGATGAGCGGTTGGATGGTTTGGTAATAGTGGGGCTACCTGATTCATGACATAGCTGAGCTTTTTGAAACTTAAAATAATTTTAAAGTTCGTGAGTCAGTCTTTATAATTGGATCCGATTAGTCAATTATTTTATGAATAAGAGGATTGGAGGCAGATATTTTCCAATAGAGAGAAAAAGATTTTAGTTAGATTTTTGTAATTGACTATTTTAGTTGGTTTTAAAGATTTTATTTTTAAAAGCAAACTTGTCTCCTACTATTTTCTCTAATCTTTCACACACCTCGGATGGAGAAATGAAAATCTCTTCGCAATCAAAATTTTAAGTGGATATTGCAGTCCCATCGATTGGTACACTACTTCATCTGACAGTTATTGGATATGTCAACCAATGAGTAGACAACTCTATCTATTGCTTCTTTAAGCAAGTCGTAGTAAGCTCAGTCTTTAAGTCCTAAAGCCTCACCTGACGGTTATTAACTTTATTCTTTAGTTAAGTTAGACCCATCATACTTGCATAAGTGAAGCCATCATTGGATCCCTCACCTAATAGTTATTGGGCCCAATCTCATCTCCATCCTATAGCATCTAATGCCAATAGAGTAGTTGCATTTTTTCTGACATAATTGAATCACTGTATCCAGCCAAAAATAATCAACATCGAGCGGGGCTCGCACATCTACAATGATGGAAGATTGCTAGAGTTAATATTTACGAGGAGATTTAATTTAGATCTCTTTAATCCTAATTATTAATTTACATCCAATATAAATCCATACTTACATTGAATCTATTTAAGAGATCCTGGTTTGCTCTTACCAAGATCAGACTCGTGGTATAATGCAAATGTGGTGAACTCAATCCTAAGCACCTTAACTAAAATTTGGTTAACCAAATTGATCAGGTAAGTGCAGATTGATGGGCTCCCTATGCAATCTAATTACAATGGTTCTAATTAAATAACCACCTTTCTAAATACTTGCATTAAACACTAATAGGTCAACATATTCCAATAAGATTTGACTTTTGGTTCCTCACCATAGATTGCAAATTGCAACCATTTGATGTGTATTCATGCTACACCCTACATCAAGAGTTATAGTAATTCATTGCGATTACTATATGCATCCATGAAACACAAATGCGATTATCTCATAATCTGAAATAAAATCTCATTTTATTTTATGTCCTTTTCTCAAAAGGTGTCTATGGTTAAGAGTTTCATCTCCAATCATTCTAGGACAATCTTTCAGCATAACTTTCATTATGCCAAGGCAATTTTATATTAGGATGATCTAAGATTAACCCACTATAGTGAAAAGGATAATATGTGATGCTAGAAAAGGCTTTTCTCGATGCTAATAAGCATCGAAAAAAATTCTCACGAAACTTCAAAAAGCGTTGCAAAAACAAGACATATGTAAGAGTGGAGACAAATCATGCCGACGCTTTTAAAACGTATTGAAAACTTTCTTACCGGGCTTTAAAGCATCAGAAATATAAAATTTTTTTATGCTTTTCAGTGTCGTTGATGACAATAACCCTTACGATGTATCAAGATGCTTTTTAAAAGCATCGGCAAACCAGCGATGCTTATAAGCATCATTAACCAATTCATTAATGATGCTTATAAGCATCGTCAAACTTTTTTTTAAAAAAAATTATACAAAAACTTATGTATAAAATTATATCAATTATTATAATATAAACATGTACAATCACCACCATTCATGATAAAAGCAAACACTAATAGCAAATTTGGGCTAAAAGGCATTATTTTATATAAATAAAAATAAAGTACTAATGCTGGTCCATTATAATCAAGAGTTCAATAAATTAAAAGCATACAGAAAATATGGGGCTACAATAAAAATAAAATGATATCAATCATCTATAGGTGGATGGTCGTCGCTGTTTTTACGAATGCCTAACATGCTGCCATCTCGATGGATGCCTGATGCGCTGGAAGTCTACAAGAAATATATGAAAAGCTTGATTTGCAAATCTATATATAAAAATATATTAATCATTAAATTGATACAAAAATATGTATTTAATAATATATGTTTACTTGAGATGGAGTATACATCTCTAATAAAGATATAAGCCGATCAATCTACTTCTTCATAGCTTGCATTTCTGCACGACTCTGTCTCATCTTCTCCATCTCAATGGTACGACTCTATCTAATCTTCTATATTTCTACCTCGAGTTTGCGGATGCATGAATCCGGAGCATCTGCTATAGCATCCTGCATATTTCTACTCATCGTAGATAATTGAGTAGGGGTGTCTCCTACTCCATAACTCTTCACTCAACCGTAGTGCTCTAGTTTCATCAACTATATGAATATCTTGGCCTCGATGTGGCTTTGCTGCATAGAAGCTGCGGACTCATTCTCATGCTCTACAATGAGAGATGTAGCCCTCTTCTATATTTATTTTAAAAATAAGTTATATATTAATAGCTAACAAAATTAAACTGAAATCATTGCATAAAATAGAATATTAATAATACTATATATATAAATTTCTCGACTCATTTCGAATAAAAGTACCATCATGATGAGTATGAGTCATCCGATAAAACTTCACTTTATCGAGTTTCCTCCCATGCTCATCCACCTATACGAATAATTTTAATTTCAAGCAAATAATTATAATATTTTTTTTTAAAAAAGATATGAGTATCATGATACATGCATAGTCCATGATACATAATGATGTTAGTTTTATAAAAAAATAGAAGTATTTTTATATAAAAATTATAAGTTAATTATGAAAGTTTAAGGAACATATGAACTCCTATCAAAGTTGTGCATAACTCTTCGATCCCGATGTATAAGGAACAAACTGAGCTACTCGTATGGCTCTACCAATACTAGAATAAGTCTGTAAAATAAAGTAAATAACTTCTTATATGTATAATATATAATGTATGATATAAATTAATATATTTATAATATATTTAAAAGAAAGAGATAATAAACTTATGCCCTCTCGGAGAACCAATAATGAACCAACTCCATCCACTGATGAGGGGATACACCAGGATGATAATTTCTAGCAACCTCCTCCTCTGTCATATCCTATCTCACATAGTCTCTCTTCAATGGTGCTTTATATTTTTTTTATTTGCGATTGAGAGACTTCATTACAAAATCATGACTGGATGAAGGAAGTACAAACTTGCACTATAAATAAAAAATATGTTAAATCAAATAAATTATATAAGTATTTAATAGTTAATATATAGTATGAAATTTAATTCATTATCTCTACAACTTGAAGGAGCTAAACTTTGTACGTTGGAAGCATGTCATTACATTTTGCATAGCCTAACAGACATAGCTAAGGCCTCCAAGCAACTGTCCTAAAAAATGAAGTCAATAAGCTAGCAGTTTTTTAACTGACTGATCTAGTTGATTGTACTTCACAATAATTCTCCCATCCTTACATATTTGTCATATATGTCGTACTACTGTAGATCCACTTTTGGGATGTACTCTTCCGGATTCGTCTACAAAAAATATGTAAAAGTAATGAGGTATTGAATATATATAAAATCAAATGAAATAAAAGACATTATATACCCTGAACGTGTATCTCATCATTTGCTTGATGAATAGGAGGATCATATTGTGTTGGTGATGAAGAATGACAGGGCTCGAAATGTTGTGTAGTTGAACTGACCTCAGATTGCTACACTGAAAAAGAGGTACCGACCTTAATCTGGAAAGACTGGAACTCTACACCAGCATATCATCTCTTGCGACGTATGATGTCATCTAACATTTACATAAATAAAAGTTAGAATCAATTAATATAAATAGTAATTAAACATAATAATTAATAAAAAATACATACATCATAAATATTTATTACTAATAACAATCAAGCAGTAGTGTTTTCTTCAAATACCATCCTAGCCAACATTATTGTAGCATTTAAATCATCAGTTAGAATAAAATTATAAGACGTACATTGCATATAAGTATCATCATCATCATCATCCTCCACTTGGTTTTTCATATTATATAAGTTTTTAGATTTTATTTTGATGACAGTAACCTAATTCTTATCTTTTGCATCTTATACATAAAATACTTGACGAGCTTGAGATAAAAAAATAAATGGATCATCCTTTAATAACACACCGGTATATATCAACCTTGAAAAATTTGTAAGTGTAAATCTATTTACATCTTGTTTTAAATTTCTTGATGAGTTTATGCCTACCCAATCACATCTAAATAATACTATTTTAAATTTTTCATAATAATCTAACTCATAGATATTTTTAAGTGCATCATAATAGGATTTTTTATATGCTTCCACTATAACATCGCTATTCTATATTTCTAAATTTCTTATGCTCTTTAGCATAAAATTTAAAGCCATTAATTATGAAATCATTATATTATTCATAATCTTGTTAGGTCCCCAAGCAAGGGCTATTATTTCATCTAAATTATTTCTCTCCATCATCTTTAATACCTAAAAAAATAATATGAAGTGTTGCTAAGTTATCTAATATTAAATATATATAAAAAATTAATATATCTCTTAATTAAATATAAATCAAATCTGATTCGAAAGTCATACAGAAAATAACTCGACCAACCATCGCTATTTAATCCTTGCATTAGAACGAATGTTATGATTAGCTCGTCACTGATAAATTAAAAATTTACTACATAAAATATAAATATATAATTTAAAATATTATATTTGATATAATATTTAAACTTGTTATGCTTTAAATATACTAACCTGCGATGGTCAGATATTATGTCACTATAAAGCAACACATAACAATGTATTTATGCTAAGAATTTTTAATCAAGTATAATATTTTCAGCTCTTTCCAAAATTCTTATACAATTCTATATTCTCTACAAAGTTATTATATCATTGAGATTGACTAAAAATAGTCTCTGTACTTTAAAGATATCTTGAACAAAATATCAAATATGTATCAGTAATATATCCTTCAGCAATCAAGCTCTCAAGATAGGCTCTATTTTGCATATAATCTTTAAGATGTACAAAATATCTTCATAAATTAAATATTTATTAAAATATCAGTATGATGTTATTTTTAATAAAATTTTTAAAAAATTTAAAATTTATAATAATATCTTTTAATAGGATACATTCATCTATAGTGTACCAGTCCATCAACTTTAACTTCTAAAGTTAGGTGAATGAGCAGATGTACCATAATAGTGAAAAATTTAGAAGAAATTTTTTTTTTCTATTTGGTAAAGTATAATTGCAATATTGAACTTTAACTGATCAAGTTTTTGAGGATCAATAATTTTTGAACATAATACCGTAAAGAATGATAATAATCAAAGTACAACTGTGACAACTTATTTTGACAATAATGATCTTAAAGCTAGTAAAAAAATATTTTACATCAATATATGATCATTATGATTTTTAAGATCTGAAAGTTTTTGATCTTTTAGATATGCACATCGTGAAATATTTAATGCATATCCATTAGATATCTTGATACTTTTCAAAACTATCAAAAATTTATCCTTTTCTCGAGCAGATATTATGTAACATGTAGGAGGCACATAAACTCTATCATTAGCAAGCATTTTATGATGAAGCTTATTGGATATCCATTTCTTTTAAATCAAGACGTGCCTTCATATTATCTTTGCTCTTTCCATGCATCAAGGTTTAAAAATGTTCTAAGCAAATTATCACAAACATTCTTCTCTATGTACATGACATCAAGATTTTGCTGAATAAGATTATATTTTTAATAAGATAAGTCAAAAAAAATATTTTTTTTCATAAATATTTACTATGCTGGTGTGTAGATGCTATCTATGTATCTTTCTTATTTTTATCCTCAAAAAAATTATCAAGATCTTGAAACACTTCTGCATCTATAGTACTAATATTGACTTCCTCTGGTAACCCTTCGTGCGTTGAGCTTTCAACATTCTCTCTTCCTTTTTTTAGCGGACTTTGAGTTCTTATCATAGCCGTAATTGATGGCATCTATTTGTTTATGAACATCAATTCCAAAAGATGGAATAGGGGTACATTTCAATTCTATAGTACCATCAAATAAATTTTTCTAAAATCAAAATGGATGATTTGCTTTCAACCATCGATGATGTCTCATGTAACAAAATTTTTCTTCATATTTTAATCAAATTGAATGTGTTGAATCTTCACAACAAGGACATGCAACTCGTCTCTTTGTACTCCAGTAAGATAAATTGGCATATGCTAGAAAATTATTAATAGTCCATAACAAAGTTGTTCGTAGTTTAATGTTTGGCCATTGGAAGTATCAAATACATCGATATTCTTTCACAACTATTTTAATTTCTTTATTAAAGACTGTAGGAAAATATCGATATCATTGCCTAAACCCTTATCACCTGGAATAACCATTGCCAAGATGAGTGAAGATTGTTTCATGCACATCCATAGTGGTAAATTATAAGGTATCAAAATGACTGGACAAGTGCTATAGGTAAAACTCTGGGTTTGAAATGGATTGAAGCTATCAGAAGCTAAATCCAATCTAACACTACGAATATTAGAGGCAAAATTAGGATGCCTATCATCAAATATTTTTCATGAAAGACTATCTACTGGATGTCTTAGCATTCCATCCTTCGTATATTCTTCATCATGCCATCTCATTGATGAAGCTATTTTTGATAATGCATAAATTCTTTTCGATCTAGGTATAAGAAAAAAATAGCGTAATAGCTTCATCGGTTGTTTTTTACTTTGCATTGCATCCACTTCATTTATTACATCATTCCGATCTTCTTTATATGTTACCTATTGTAAAGATTTATATACATTGTATGACTCTTGATTAGCATTTTCATCCTAATATAACATATAATTTTTTGGATAACTCTGAATCTTTTCATATCTAAGATCCAATTTTTTTACTACTTTCTTGGCTTCATAATAAGATGGTGGTAAATCAGTGTCTTCTAGAAATGCATTCTTTAATAACTTGAGCAGCATGGTAAAATTCTTTCCAAATCATCCATTCAAATATTTTAAATAAAATAAATATATAAAAAAAATCTTAAAAAATTTCATATAATTTGGATATAATTTTTCATCTATATCTTTTATTAAGATGTGATATCGAGCTATCTCATCATTAGATGTATATATAGGCTCCTCAACATGCATACATTCCGTATGCATACATCCATCAAACATCGTAATTACTTCATGTGTATTACTAGATTTTTCTAAATTTTGAACACTAAGTCTAAAGACATCTATGATCAAACTTCTTATATCATCATCTCTTACAGGATTGTCTTGTAGGTTAGTGAAACCAAAATCAGACAGGGATTGGTTACATGATGATGACAACGTAGATTCTCCATGAAAAATCCAATCAGTATAACCTCTTAAAAAATCATTCCATACCAAATATTCTTCAACAATTTATGGATCTAAAGAAAAACTATTTATATATTTTTGATACAGACATACAATCTTTTCACTCAAACTACTTTTCTCTATACAAAATTTAATAAAATCATGAACTCCATCTAAATACTTTTTACCATTTCTTAGTTTATTTATCCAACTTTTGTCCATTGTAGGATAAAAATAATCGAACTTGCAATTTATCTAAAAATAAATAAAAAATTATACGATCAATATTAATGCAATGAGTAAAAATATCAGTCATTTCATAAAATTCAAAAAATAACAACTATTGTAGTTCATTATAATAACCAAAGACTCAAAAATACATCTAGATTAGATATGATATTAATAGCAAAATAGAAAAATAACTCAATAGTTAAATACTATTTTATCATTCAAAATGGCTTACATAGTAAATGCATCTTATTATCAACTAATAGATAAAGAAAGTCCTATCCCATTCAAAAAATATATTAATTCTATAGGTCAATTACAGTAATCAAACGATATGCAATAGGAGCCAAAAAAAATTTTGACAGTATTTTTTTTTAGTTCTCTCGTATAGGAAGAATAAAAAAAATACTATCCAAATTTTTTTTTTAATCCTCAGCATACCATTTGATTATTGTAATGATCTATAGAATTATTTATATTTCTTAAACTGTATATTCATATTGGACAATCAATTGATCAATGTATATAATTCTTCTATCTGTACAAAAATAAATAAATATGTGGATACAATATAATATGTATATTAATTAAAAGATGGGTCTATGGTTCTAGACAATATAAATTTTATTAAAATTAACTCATAATTAATGTTGCTCGGTATCTTCCATCAGCCTAACGTGTAGGGTGCATGAGGGCTGGATGCCTTGGATGCCAATTTGGACCAGAGACCCGAGCGTGCAGAACTGAGACCCAAGTCCTATCCATTAATTAATTAATTAATTAACATGCATGGGTATTTTATAGGACTTTAACAAGAAACAAGAGTTTTGCTAATTTTGAATACTTAAAACAACATTACATAAGTTGATAAAATAAATTATCTGCATGATAGCAAACTACAAATCTATCTATGAATTTATATTTTGCTAGCTCAATTGAAGGTAATTATAAACAAGGAGAAATGAGTTACTTATAGTAGATAATGATACAAGAAAAGACCAGTCGATATTATTTTTGTCAAATACCTACATCTAATAAAAAAATATGAAATCTTAATAGTGATGAATATATAGTTTATCTATTTTAAATTTATACATAACACATTCAAAAAATAGTTTTTAAATAATATACCGACGGTCAGAGAGCGAGGGGCATGGAGGAGCACCATCAGCTATGAGAGGGGCCAACGGTCAGGAAAATAATAGACGGGAGCACTGACAGCTAGAAGGGGGCGGTGCAGTCGAGGAGTAAGGGGGCTCGAGGAGCATGGCCCGTTGGGAGGAGGATGGATGCTAGAAGTCGGGGAGCTAGTGAGGCATGGGTTAGGGCTTCATTGAGACTGGGAAGGAGGGAGGGGGCCACCGATCGGCTGGGTCGATGGTCAAGCGATAGCGGCGATGGGGTTTGTCATCGAGGAGGGGGGTGTGGGGTGCGGGCGCAAAGGCAGAGGAGGGTGAGGGGGTTGGAGGGCTGGGGGATCTTTTGGGCTTGCACGGATGGCCACCGGGAGGGGGGGAGGAGAGGAGGGCTGGTGGTGGTCTCGCAGAGCTGGTGGCAGATGGTAGGTGTGGCATGGTAGATGATAGGTGCGGCCACGGCAGAGAAATGGAGGACGGCGTTCAAGCTAGTGGTGCATCGGAGGCCGGTGGGTGCAGCTTCGGTGATGGAGAATCGGGATGGGTGCTGGGGTGGGAAGGGGATTAGAGCACAGGAGGAGGAAGTTGGGGGGGGCGGGGCGGTGGTGGATTAAGTGAATCTAATGATGCTTTTTAGCACTGTTAATTAATAATGCTAAAAAGTGTCAGGGAATTTAGATTACAACAATGCTTATCTTAAAAGCATTGACATTTACTATGGTTATATTTTATGATGCTTTAAAGCATCATTTAATCCATGATACTTTTAAAAAAGCATCGGCAAGTCCACGCAACCTGTTGATGCTTACCAAAAGCATCAGTAAAAAATTATTGGCATTAACCATTTTTATTGTAGTGACCCTAAACCTATCTAATTAGATCTATGATTCAAAATTCTATTTTAATCTAAATTTTAGATATAATAAATCTCAGATCTAATCTAAATTTACAAATCTAATCAATTTTTAGATCTAATCTAAAATTTAAAATAAAAATTTAGATTTAAGTAGAATTTTTAGATCTAATCTAAACATAAATTATCAATATAATCTAATTAGATTTTCAGATCCAATCTAAATTTTAGATCTGATTAATTTTTAGATCTAATCTAAACATTCAAATCTGAATCTTGATCTTAAAATTATAATCCTCAACCTGGCTCTGATATTAGTTAAAGAAACTTTTTCACTGTGCATGTCGAATCTAGGTCAAAATTAGCAGCGGAAGCGATTCGATCCGACATGTGCATGTATGAGATCGAATCCCATACCACCAGGAGCGATCATAATTTTAAGATCTAAAAAATAAAACTAATATTAAAGCAATGAAGATTGTATCTTCTTCATCTTTGCGTAGGTGGTTCTTTACCGTAATTCGATGATCATAGTATTTTATCAAGATTTCTCGCAAAGCCGCATACGCGTCCGACCTCTACAGGTATCCACTCGGGATTATTCTATGATACTCCTCTTGATTTTGATCTTTCTTCTCCAAGACAGATCAGCATGCAATAGATCAATCTTCTAGATCAATCCTTGATTGGCATGATCTTTCTTCTTTCTTTCTTGGCGTAGATCTAAATTGCCCAACTCCTTGGATGCATGGAGATCGAGAACGACACCTAATAACTTGGGCATGTGGAAGAGGGGATGCCCAACTCTTGGGCATGAGGAATAGAAGAGAGGGCATGGAAGAGGGAGAGATGGCGCAAGATTTGATTTTTAGCACAAAGTCCTTAGAAATCTAATTTCTCAAGGATTTAAATATATCCAAGAGAAGTCCTAGGACTTTAAGGCTTTGATCTGTTAATGCCTTAAAGTAGGACTTCACCCCTCTCATCTAGCACCCCATATTCTCTCTTTTTCATGTACAAAACACATGAAAGGGGGCGCCAACTATTGGCGCCGCTTCATGCTTATCCAGATGGGGCATGCGTCCCTTGAAACCTATCTAGAAGGGGGTGTTCACCCCTCTCTCCAAACTCTATGCCAAAGATCAAGAAAAGGGGTGCCCCCCCCCCCCCCCCCTCTCTCCTCTCCTCTTCCATGCACAAACACATGAAATCTAGATACCTTTTTCTCATCCTTATCCACTCTACATGCATGGAAAGATTAGATGGGGTTTGCATACTTTGACTTGGTCAAAATTTCTATCCAATAGAAAACCAAAGTTTAATAAAGAGAATTTAGATTTAATCATGTGCTAGCATGGTATTCCTAAATACAATAGAATTTTTTTAAATTCTAATCCAATTAGAATTTTACAAGCCCAATTGCACAATCCTAGATCAATTTTTTTTTATGTATGATCTTATAGGTTCAATTTTGTCTATTAGTGAGATATATTATGATTTTCATCAATGATATTATTGAAACTCTTTTTAATAGATTGAAATAATTCTAATTCAGCCAACTAAAAATTATTAATTATATAAATAATTCTCATTGATCTCACAATCCACTAGTAATACTTAGTAGTTTATAGTGGCAATCCAACAGAACTGAAAAATCAAACTTCTAGGTACAGTTATCGTATGATTTGATCCTTCTATCGTGAGTTTTGACAAGACGGAGTTATAGATAACTTGTGAAACCTTATCGTTTACTATATGTAATATTCAACCGACTGAAATTCATATGTGAAATCTTATGAAAACTTCTTTCCATCATTCACACTACCATGACTATAAATTTCTAAGCTCAGTCTCATGAATAATATAAGATTACTCCTTATCTATCAAGATCGATAGATCCCATCTAGGTATACATCTTACTCCTATAATGAACCTACTATAGCTAACACATACTATAAGATTTTGAATAGCTAGATAACCAAGTAATTATGCAGTCAAACTAAAGTAGCCCCATCGTGAATAACTAAGGCACCGTAGGTCTAAGGACTATTCACACCACTACAGTATCGAATATGTCACTGACGAGGAGATAGATATCCATATGACTATTCATATTGATCACGCTTGATACCATTATTCTCTAATAATCATCTTCACTCTCGCTCCATTATCTCCATACTATAGATTTGAGACTCGTCTAACCAAATAAAAGCGATCTATGTATTAATCTTATCAGATAAATCTCATCCTCATGATGATCCATCGATCAAGAATATTTAAGAATTAATCATCAATGATACATGCCTCAAATTTTCAATTCTTGAGAATATATGTCATCATTTTATTAATTTCTTGAATGATGCATGGACACATGATATAATATGAATAAAAAATTAATTTAATTTAATTAATTTAATTATAAAATTATATCATTAGAAAGATTACATGTGTCAGCCAACATGTGTCCTGCCCGATCTTACAATATGAGTCAAGGTGGACTCATGCTTATATGGAAGAAATAGATCTTCCCACATGAGGCATCTTTTCAAGAATAAAGTCATGAGGCCCATAGGCTAGAGTGGACAATCTCTCATGTGTGACCCACGAGTCAGTGGCTAAGCCCTTATCCGCAACATTACCAATTAGCAATAGTGAGTTGAGTACTTTATGATATGCTCTATTTATATATTGATCCAATTGGAGAGAAGAAAATTTTGTTCAATCCGCGCAACTCAAATCTCTACAAAGAAAAATAGAAAAAAAAGATAGTTTTCCAAAATATGACTTAAATCCCTTTTATTTTTTTTATTTTTTTATTAATTAAAAATAAGGTACATATCCTTTATTTATAATAATAGATCCATCCTTATACAAATTAGGTCGGATTTTTATTATAGTCTTAATGAGACTTTTTTATCTAAAATAAATATGTCTAGTAAAAATAATCTAGAAAAAAGCTAAAATTTTTTAAGAGGCGGATCTCGACTATTATATCAACTATACCTTCTATTGCCCTATTAGATTCTTTCCAAATTGAAAGTTACGCTCGATTAAAGTCATACTTAAAAGAAAAATATCAAGTTGATCTGCTTATTTTGGGGGTTTAGGTGAGAAAATTTAGACTTGATTGCTCGAGGCACCACTCCCTTAACGGGGCATCATGTTGTATGTCTAAAAAAACTATATAATTTTTTATAAAAAAAATCATAAAAATTGGACGTCAAATGACCAAGTTATATATAATCCCTAAAAGTTTAGCTTGTGACTTGGCTTTCTGATATAGTGGATCTTGCTTTTAAATTCTATCCAACCTTATCCATAGTGGCAAAAGTAGCTTCATTTATAGGTCTTTGTCAAGTAGTTGGTCATGTTTCAACATGTTATGCTTGCCTACAACTCATCCAAAAGGGAAGTATCTTAATTACCCCACCTAATGGAAGCGTGAAAGAAGTGAGGCAAGCATGCTAACACATTTGTTTGGGATAAATGATGGAAAATGTGCAGGATTTCATGCATGAATTTTAAATTTTTTTTAAAATATAATGTAGCGAAAGTTATAAATTAAACTATTTAATCTACAAATGCATATAATCTAGTTACTAAACCCTACATCTAGGACCTATAACATATTATAATGCATTCATAAATCTAAAAATAAATATTTTAGTATTGATCAAATCAATATCCTAAATCTAAAATAATTCTAGATCTAAATCCTAGATCACATCTAGGTAAGAGAAAAAAATCAAATCTCTTATCTTTGCATGAATCCAAAACTTCGTGATTGATTCACGTTGTTGCTTTTGGAGCCACACACGTGTCCAACCTCTATAGAAAGTCCACACGAGGCTGCAACACAAATCAGAGATTTATCGAATGAAGATCCACTCGAAGTGCCAGCTTTTCGTGGATCCCTCTGGATGGTTAATTTAAAATTTATCCTTCGAACCTCTTGGACACTCCAAGAGGTGAAGAATAAGAGGAGGAATAAGAACAAAATTCAACCTTTGAATCTTCCATAAATTAGAAATAAAAAATATTAGAAAAGATCCTAAGAGAAGATAAATCTTCTCTTTTAAGACATCAATGATTGATGTCCTAAAAACATCTTTATGCTAGGACAAGGGGAGACCTTCTTCCCTAGACTTTTTTCATGTTTTCAGATCTTACGCTCTCTAATTTTTCATATAGAAAAATCTCACAAAATATGGAGAATAAGGATTCTCAAAGAAATCCTAAGAGAAGACCTTCTTCTCTTCTTCTTTTTTCATCAGGATAAGATCAGATCATATCCAAAATTGATCATTCTATCCCAACATCTTGGTGCATAGATCTCTACACCATCTTCCTCTCTCTTTAATTTTTATTATATAAAAATCATAAAAAAAATATGAGAAAGTAAACCATGAAAGAAAACTATAAGAGAAGTGATAGAAACACGATGTTGTCGTTAAGACATCATATTTATTAGTTTAAATCTGACTTTTTAAATTAATTAAAAATTATGAAGAGAGTAGTGAGTCGGATTGAATTCACAGAAAGACAATGATTTAATTCTAAAATCTTTAATTTTTTTATAAAAAAAGAAAAGAATAATTTTTTTAAAAAAAATTAGAGTCAGAAAATAGATTTATAAATAAAAGTAGAATTTAAATTATACAAAATAAACTTGGTACTAAGATTCACTATTTAGATCTTAGCAGCTACTTGCGATAAAATTAAAGAGCAATAAAGAATAATTAATTTAAAGAGCTAGAATTGAAAAGAGCAATAAAGTTTTTTTTATTAAAATTAAAACTCAGATGTAGAATTTAAATACAAAAAATTAAAGTAAAAGAATAAAACTTAAATGCAAAATTTAAATATAAGAAATTAAAGAAAAAAAAAAACTAGAAGAAGATTGCAGATCAGCATAGGCATAGAGATTGTGTAGAAGACTAGCTTTTCTTCTCAGCACTATAGCTTTGAAGCAACCTTTAACCTTAAGTTTGGCTTTTATCCTATACCTTGGCTTTTCTCTCATCAAATCTATTGATTTCTGGAGGCTTGGGATCCTTTTTATAGAGCTAGGAGGGCTGGAGATTTTTTCTGAAGGCAATGTGGGACTAAAAGCCTTGTTAATCATCAAAATATAAAGAAATTCGAGTAAAATTTGGATTAAAATAGCTCTGATATGAATTTGGTAAGTCTGGTGAAATCTAGCCATTCAATAGGAATCCAATGGATCAAAAATCATCAAAATCAGATGCGTATTGGCCCAGATCAGATTGGATTAAATTTTGATCGTTGATCGCATGTTGATGGAGAAATCTGATCACTGATCGTGCGTTGGGAGTCTTGATCGCCACCGGGAGCATTCTGGATTGTTGGATCATTCTATGGATCGCGTGCTACTGTTGGATGGTGATCCGCATGAAATCTGAAGCTAAATCAAATTTGAAAATAACCACAACCATTTGATCTTGACTGCAAGCTACCATAGCCATCCGATCGCATAATTACTGTTTCCATGGACCGCGTGGATCGGCTGCACCACACACCGCAGCCAATCAGCACTCCTGTCGTCGAGTGAAAAGATCAAAATGTCTTGTGAACCGCGATAGATTTTTTATGAACCCTTTAAGGGTCTAGGTCCACCATGTATCGCGCCTTGATTCGTCTATTTCTACTAAGCTGACGGTCCACACCTGGATCGTGGATCGACTGACGGCTTCCACGGTTGAGTCGGCTTATGTGGCTAGCTTGGCGTGCTGGCTTGTTAGCTTGGCTCGGTGCATTTGGATGCGCCGACTGATATGGTGCGGCGGCTTGAGCCGACTGAGCCGTATGTTATTTTCATTTAATTTTTTTATTTATTTTATTTCTTTAAAAATTCATATCTTCTTTGTTTTAGTTTTGTTTTATGTGAAATTTATTTTGTTATAATCAAAAAAATAATCTCTTTCCATTGATTATAAAATTTTATTTTTTTAATTTTTATTATTTTTAATTAATTTTTAATTAATAAAAATATTAATTTTTCAAAAATTATATATAAATTGATCATTAATTTTTAAAAATTAATATAAATTAATTAATAAATTAATATTTTTATTGATAAATTTATGGTACTTATCAAGAAGACATTCTCTCATACCTTTGTCTTCATCAAGACATCAACATTTGATGTCCAAAAGAAATCTTCTTCCTCCAAGATATTTCACGCCTAATACCGCATGCCCTCTCTTCTTTTTCTTCTATTTTTTACTATAGAAAACCCTAGAATATTTGATGCCTACACCTATCATATAGGAGGCGCCACAAAATAAGGAAGACTAGGTCAAATGACCTAGTCAAACTTGAAAATTATGGGGCGTCCAACTCTTGGATGCCCCTTTCCTTATTTTATCTACATGGAGACTAGGAAACCACACACAAACCAAGAAAAAAGGATGACAAAAATAATAGATAGGCATTGGAGGAAATAGCAAAAGAAGAATGAAGTGTTTGGATCAAGAGGGACTCTTTCAAAGAGAAATAAACCAAACCACTTTCCATAATAAACCAAATTAGATTTGATTCAAGTTAAACCAGATATGGGGCATGGAAAATCAATCCTTAGGCGTAAAAATCCTAAAAAAAATTTGAAAATAAATAATAGGCATGGGCTCAAAGGTGGTGCAAGGAAAGAGTGAGTGTCCCAGTTAAGGAAAGAGTGAGAACTCCAGTTCAACTAGAACTTTTTTTGTTTGACTAGGTCAAAACTATTTTAAATCTAATTCAAATCAGATTAAATGCAATCTAATTAAGAATGATTCTAGTCTAACTAAGAGCCCAATTAAATTAGATTAAACCATATTTAATTTTGATTTAAATCCTAACTCAATTAAAAATTAGGTGCACTCAAATCCTAGTCTAACTAGAAATTATTTTTTTCTTGCAATTTGCTTATCCAATAAACTAATTAAACTTAATTTAATTAAGTCCAAATTAATTCTAATTAAATATTATTCAATTAAACTTGATCTTAGTCTGATTGCTCAATCAGATTGAGTCAATTAGCAATCCAATTACTAATCGATTTTTCTGTAATACTTGCATTAGGTCAAATATCAATCATATTAAATGTTTGATTTTAGAACGATTCTCAATCATCGATTAACCATCTGATTTGATTACAATCTCTAATATATGTAACCCCATAGATTCGAACTTAAGCCATTAGCATAGAAATTAATTTCTGTACTAGTCGAAGCAACCATCCAGAAATAGTTCCCAACGTCTGGATAGATCGAATGTATGCAAAGCAACATTCTTAGAATCCTGACCCATGGTTACCATATAATTCATCTCTTTGATTAATAATATTCAAGATGACTTTGAGTATGCTATCAACACTCATACAAATCATCTCTATTATATCTCAAAATTTTACAAATTTCGTGACTCCTCATAAGGTTACCCAAGCTTAGGTTTTGCTAAATTAAAACACAATGAGTCATTCTCTTCCTGAAGTTAATCAGGAGTGATCAATCCCATCTTGACTCACACACCAACTCTACAAATATTTGACTATATCCAAAAACCCTCCAAACCTATATTAGAAATACAGACAGTCCGATATTAAAGTATAGTAAGTTGCTTACAAATCACCATGGTGATCTCAGATCGAAGGGACAGTTATATCCATTAGCCTTAGCTAGCTACTCTTGATAGTAGAGTGCTACATTGATCACGTTCAGTATAGATGTACTCCTACATCTCTTCTGAATGCTATATCAGTGTCTCACACCACTTGGTTACGAGGACAACCAATGCATAAAGCATATAGTGCCCTACACTCGATAAATTATCGTCCTTATTAATAACTTATCATTTGATCATGAACAATTTAAGAACCATTTGATAAATTCTTCTTTATTGATTGATCGTGATTTTAAGAACTTCATCATAATTTAGGAGTTCATTTAAGAAAAATAGAACTTCTATGATGAACCAGCCAAATAACTATTATTATTAGATAATTCATATACTAATTTCAATCATGTACCACTTAGATGATTGACTTTAGAATACATTTTTCAATAACTTTTATTTAGATTAAAGCCAATCAAAATGATATCAAATATCCTATCTTTCACTTGAGTTTATAGAACTCCTTAGTTCCTGGGCTTAGCAAATAGGTCAGTCAAGTTCTTCTTTTTTATCGATCTTTCAAAGATCGACGTCATCCTGATTTAAAATCAAAAGTAATAGCGATGCAGAATATACTGATCCTTCGATTCTTTAGCCTGAGCTATGGCTTTAGTGCTACAATAGGATTGAACCATCGATAGAGGATGCTACTCCCAACCTGCTAATGAACCTCAGCTACTACATAGCTTATATGGCAGCATCATATGTCGATGTACTCTACATCACTAATTGAATAGACTATAGTATTTTGCTTGAAATCTTTTCTAAAAGATTGCTCCTGCAATTAAGGTATGATTCAACACTCTCTTGCTATCATCTTGATCTAACTAAAAACTGAAATCAAAGCATCCACAAGTTTTAAGTCAGTATCTCCATATTTGAGTCACTAGATCTTAGTATTTTTCAAATACATAAGGATTATCTATACAATCTTTCAGTGGTTCTCACTTAGATTAGACTGTGTTGAAAATTTATGCTCTTCCCATACGGATCGACGTGGCCGTCGGTGATTAGCTAAGCAATAAGGAAGTACTTCTTAGAGATCTCTGTGGAAGCACGATCAAATAAATCAAGAAATAGAGAAGAAGAGAGAAAAAGATTTTCGGAAGAAAAAAACTTTTATTCAGTATATTTCAGCACTCTTACAATCTTGACATATTTTCAGTATATATACTTTACAAAGGGTCAAGCCCAAGCTCATAGAAAAACTCTCCAAACCCAAACAACCCACGTACACAAAATAATAATTCGTAAAAACTGAGCTGGCCCAGTTTCAGACTGAGCCGGCTAACCTACAACTAGGTCAGCGATTGAGCCAACCCAATTGTGTATCGTGCCAATAGTCCAAAAATGCTGCTCTCTATCTAAATTTTTCTCTGAGACCTAGCCGATCCAGTCCTAGACTGAGCCGACCCAATTTTCAACTGAGCCGGCTTAGTCTCAGAGTGAGCCAACCCAATTTTTGAACTTTACTATTGAGACTAATTCTTCTTCTGGCTCTCTTTCATCTTTCTATGACATATCTTCTCATGTTTCCAAGACTTGGGAGTGCCACTTCTGAGCTCACATTCTTCACCTTGGTACTTTCAAGTTCTTATGAACTCATCTCTTCTTAATAGATCCATCTGTGCCATACATCTCTGAAAGCTATCTCTGGGAAGTACTTTCGTGAGTGCATCAGACTGATTCTCCTTAGTATAGACCTTCATCTGTTTCACTTCACCTTCCTCCACCAACTCTTTGATCCTGTGGTATCTCATATCTATATGTTTTGTGCGCGCATGATAGACTGGATTCTATGCCAACAACAGAGCACTCTGACTATGACTGAATAGTATAACGTCTTGCTCTGCTCCACCCCCAACTCATCAATCAGCCTCCTAAGCCAAAGAACTTTCTTTGCAGCCTCCGTTATCCCAATATACTCGGCCTCTGTGGTAGACAAGATCGTGATTGGTTGAAGGATTGATCTTCAAGATATCAGTCCACCATATACGTAGAAGAGGTATCCAGTAGTAGACCTCCTTATATCAAGATCACCAGCATAATTTGTATCAACAAATCCTTCCAGAGGATCTGAACCTTCACACATCTTCATAGATTGTTCTTCAAATTCTTCCAGCTGCTCACCAAATACCAAACCATAATCTCTTGTTCAATGCAGATATCTCAATATTCATTTCAATGCTTTCCAGTGTTCCTTCCCAGGGTTGCCATATATCTACTAACCGTGCTCACAGCATGTGTTATATCTGATCTATAGCACACCATAGTGTACATCATACTGTCTACAATATTTGCATAAGTGACTCATTCCATGTACTCTCTCTTCTCTTCTGACTGGAGGCACTGTAACTTGGAGAGAGACATATGGCTCGATAATGGCATCTCTGTAGGTTTGGTCTTCTCCATTCCAAACCTCTTCAGAAACTTTTGGACATACTTTTCTTGTGACAAATGGAGTACTTCTTTGCACCTATCTCTGCAAATCTTCATTCTAAGAATTTTCTCAGTTGGATCCAAATCTTTTATCTCAAATTCAGATGATAATGCCTTTTTCAACCTTTTCACAACATCCATGCTTTTACTGACTATGAGCATATCATTTACATACAATAACAAGTATAAGGCATCTTTCTCATCTACATCCTTGACGTAGACACAACAATCATGTTCACATATGCTGAAACCCAGGCTCAAGATAAAGCTATCAAATCTTCGATACCACTGACGCGGGGATTGTTTCAATCCATACAAAAACTTTTTGAGTAAACAACCTTTTCTTCCTATCCCATCTCCATGAAATCTGTTTCATGTAAATTCTTTCCTCCAAAGTTTCATGAAGGAAGGCTGTCTTCACGTCTATCTGTTTTAATTCTATGTTATGCTGTGCCACCAATGACAGCAAAACTCGAATAGATGTATGACGCACCATAGGAGAAAAAATTTCTGTGTAGTCAATCCCTTCCCTTTGTGAGTATCTTTTTGCTACTAGTCTTGCTTTGAATCTGACTCCACTTTGTTCTGAAGGTGCTTTTTTCTTTGTGAACATCCAATTTGAGCCAATAAGTCGAGCACTCTTTGGAAGATCCACTAGCTGTCATGTCTGATTCTTCTCAAATGATTCCATCTCCTCCATCATGGCCTACATCCATGAATCATGATCCTCACTCTCCATGGCCTCTACATAATTCTCTGGATCTCCATTAGTAGTGATGAGTGCATAGAAGATAATCTCATCAATATCATATCTGATCTATCTTCTAATAGTACGTTGGGGCTTGTGCAAAGCCACTCTCACTGGCATATCTCTATCTGATGTCTATGGCTGCTTCTGCATATCTGTCTGAACTGCTGGCCCTTTATGCTGATTTTCAATCTGAGACAATACTTTTCTGCCCAGCTCTACCTCAACAGGAACACTCCTGTAAGTGGATGTAACCTGCATGCCATTATTCTCTGACTGGCCACCATTGTTCACCTTTATTTTTTCAGTTCCATCTATCCCAAACCTCCTTAAGATATTCTTCTCATCAAAGATTACGTCCCTGCTGATCACTAACTTCTGTGCTTGAGAGTTCCACAGTAGGTACTCCCTTGACTTCTTGTGGATACCCTATGAATGTCATCTTTTGAGATTTTGGATCCAATTTGCTCCTTTCGATTGCCTCCACATGTGCATAGACTGTGCAACCAAAGACTTTCAGATGACCAAGCTTCACCTTCTTCCCACTTCAGACCTCCTCTAGAAAGCCTCCATTTAGCTTATAATGAGGGGACCTATTCACAAAAAAATAAGAAAAAGTTAGAGCATCACCCCAAAAGAACTTTGGATGTGATGTCTGCAGCCTCAAACTCCGTGCCTTCTCGATCAATATCCGATTCATCCTCTCCACGACACCATTTTGTTGGAGAGTCATTCTCACTGTGTAATGACGTTTGATACCATTTTTCTCACAGTACCTTCTGAACTTCAGGCTAGTATACTTTCCTCCATTGTCCGATCTCAGACACTTTACTTATCTTTCTGACCTCTTCTCTACTTCAGCTCTCCAGGCTCTGAATCGGGCAAACATCTCTGATTTTTTTCTGATTAGATAAAGCCACACCTTTCTTGAGAAATCATCAATGAAAGTGATAAACTATTTTGCCCCACCTTTAGCTGATACAGGAGCTGATCTCCACATATCTGAGTGCACTAAATCCAGCACTTCCTCGCTGTGCTTGGTACTTTTGGCAAACTTCATCCTATGCTGTTTACCAAAGATACATGACTTACAAAGATCTATGCCCTCCTTCTTCAGGACTAAGGTCATACCTTTTTTGCTTAGTTCTGTGAGCCCACGATCACTCATATGACTCATCTGATAATGCCACGGTCGATATAAAATTTGCTCCTCCTGTGCTGCTGCTAGCACCTTTATACTATTATTTACCACTGAGCTTTTCATTCTGTAAAGATTGTTGCTCAGTCTTCTACCTCTCATCATCATCAAATCTTTCTTGAAAATTTTCAGACATCCACTCTCAGTCTAGCTACTAAAACCATAACCCTACTTTTCCAAGTAGCTCAAAGATATCAAATTCTTTTTCAACTCCAATACATGCTTGATATTTGATAATGTATGAATGATTCCATCATACATCCTCATCCTGATAGAGCCAATTTCAGCTATTTTGCATGGATGATCATCTCCAAGACTGATACTTCCACCATCGGTCTTCTGATAGATAGCAAACTACTTCCAATGAGAAGTATAGGGGTGCGAGTATGCTGAATCTAATATCCACATAATATCGCATTCTGTGGATCCATCTGATACAACTACCAGGTCTTCTCACTGCTCATAGAAGCTATATCATCTTTTTTGCTAGCCTTTTTTTTTATCTCAAAAGAAGACAATCTCTCCTCAGGTGTCCAGGCTGATGATATTTATAACATTTCAATATCATCTTCCTCTGATCGCGAGACTTTGATCTATCCTTAGATTTTTTTCTTATCTTTTTCTTTGATCTTTCCTATCTTTCGTTCACAGCCAAGATCTCAGACTGAGGATCTTCCTTATAGATCTTCTTTCTTTGCTTATTTGATCTGAGCACACCAATAATCTCTTCATAGTTTAGGATCTTCTTTCCATAAACTAAAGTTGTTATAAGACCATCATACGAATCTGAGAAAGAATAAAATAGCAGCAATGTCCGATCCTCCTCATCGATCTTCACATCCAAACTCATCACCTCAGAATACATCTGATTAAATCTTTGGATATGTGCAACAAGATCTTCACCTTCGGACATCCTCAGACTATACAGTTGTTTCTTTAATCATAGCTTGTTCGTCATGTTCTTCTCCATGTATGTGTTCTCCAGTCTCTCCCAGAACTCCTTTACCGTAGTCTCTGTGCAAACCTCGGGCAAAACCTGTTCGACCAAGCATATCTGGATTGTGCTAAAAGTAATTTTCTCTAACTCTTTTCAATCCTCAGCACTGATCTTTTTCAATCTTTCTTTTATCAAGATCTTGTAGATCCTCTGCTGAACCAACAAGTCCTTTACTCTTTGCTATCATAGGATAAAATTTTTCTTATCGTCAAACTTCTCAAAATCCACCTTGAATCCATTTGATCCCATGACCTCAAACAAGTCAAGAACAGATCCCTAATACCCTTCATAATCTCACACACCAGCAAAACTATCCTTCAAAGAAGATCTAACTAGCCCTAGATCCTCTTTCCAAACTTTTGTATCACCATTCCTTCGTGTAGATGATTTTCACCTCAATCTAGAGACAACCACGAAGCAAACTGAAAGTTTTTAGGATAAAACCTAGTACAACAGATCCTAGATGTAGTAAATCCTAGGTGTCTTTCTTTCTTTCATACAACACCGCTCTGATACCAAATGTTAAAAATTTACGCTCTTCCCATATGGATCGGCATGGCCGTTGGTGATTAGCCAAGCAACAAGAAAGTACTTCTTAGAGATCTCTATGGAAGCACGATCAAATAAATCAAGAAATAGAGAAGAAAAGAAGAAAAAATTTTTGGAAGAAAAGAGCTTTTATTCAGTATATTTCAGTACTCTTACAATTTTGATATATTTTCAGTATATATGTTTTACAAAGGGTCAAGCCTAAGCTCATAGAAAAACTTTCCAAATCCAAACAATCTACGTACACAAAATAACCCACAAAAACTAAGCCGGCCTAGTTTCAAACTGAGCTGGCTAACCTACGATTGGGTCGGCTCAGTCTAGACTGAGCCGACTAACCTATGACTGGGTTGGTTCAGTTGTGTATCATGCCAATAGTTCAAAAATGCTGCTCTCTATCTGAATTTTTCTCTGAGATCTAGCCGACCCAGTTTCCAACTGAGCTGGCTCAGTCTCAGAGTGAGTCAATCCAGTTTTTGAACTTTACTATTGAGATCAATTCTTCTTTCGGCTCGCTTTCATCTTTCTTTGATCTATCTTCTCATATTTTTAAGACTTGAAAGTACCACTTCTGAGCTCACAGACTGGTATATACTCACTACCATTAATGAGTATACCATATCTAATTTGAACATGTAAAAATTAGATAACAGCTAAATCTTTATTTCTTATAATGCTGGAATGTCATTTTCGATTAAAAGAATTTCATCTATAGACAATACAAGGCATAATACTACAGAATATTTTGCCCACTTATAAATGCAGGATTTATCTTTATCCATAATAAAGACAAACATTCAAAACGTATGTTTGAACTCTGAGATGATAGTCAGACGGGCTTTATAGGTCCTTACCTTTTTGTCTACGCTACTCTAATCCTTTTAAAAATCCATTCACACCCAATGAATTTTATCCCTTCATGTGAATCAACTAGTATCCACATACTATTGATTTTCATAGACTTTAATTTGGATTATATGGCCCCAAGCCACTTCTCAGAGTTAGACCACTGCATTGCATCCCTATAGATGATCGGATCCTAGTCGTTCTGATCGAGCTCAATAGGATTGTTGTTTTAGACCTAGATACCATAGTATCTGTCCGACTAATGCGGTACTCTACTAGATCTTCTTAAAGGTGCAACTTTAATGGGCTATGGATTTGATCTGATCAAATTTGATTTTATAGATTTACTAGATTATATCGGTTCATTTTCTATCAGTCAAACTTTCCAAAGTTTAACTTGATAAGCATCAGGTCCTTCTCTAAGAACTTCTTTCTAAAAGAAATGCCCTACTGCTGATGAACATCTTATGTTCTTCAGCATGATAGAATTAATAATCTTTAAACACCTATTAGGCCAGGATCTAAGTTTATCTATATGCAAAACTATGATATAGGCCAATTAACCCCAAATCTGAAGGTGAGAGATTCTAGATCTATGCCCGATCCATATTTCATATGGAGTCTTTACAACATATTACACAGTATAAATTTTTAGAGTAAAACAAGTAGTCACAAGAGCATAACCCTGAAATAGATAAACTAGTGAACCCTATCATGGATTGAACCATGTCTAATAAAGTTTAATTTCTTCTTTCAAATACACTATGTTCTGAAAAAAAATCCATTGAGAGAGGATTCTATTCTCTCCTAGATATATCACAAACTTATTAGATAAGTATTTTCCTCCTTGATCTGATCGAAAAGTTCTAATACCTTGTTAGTTTATTTTTCTATTTCATTATTGAATCATTTGAACATTTCAAATAATTCAGGCTAGATGCATCTATGCCTAGATAGGTCATCTGTAATAAAATATTGATATCTTCCTCTGGCACTTGAGTTCATATATAGGTCCACATACATCACTACGTATGAGACTTAGAACTTTATCGACTCCTTCATCTTTTTCAGTAAAAGATGACTTTATCATCTTTCCAAGAAGACAAGACTCATAGGTTATCAATGATTTACAATCATTGATGTCGAGATTTTTCACTCAAGCTAATCTATTTATCCTATTATTATCAAGATGACTAAGCCTATAATGCCAAATATAGACATCCATAACATAATCTAAGTTGGATGTTTATTAATTATGTACATTGCACTTAATAGACTGTATAAATATTAAATATTATTTCTTTATTATCCATATATTATTTTAATATTATTCATAATAATATCGCAACAATCCTCTTTATTGATAAATGGTAACCATCTCTGGGCAAAAGGCCAACAGAAATTATATTTATCATAAATGATGGACAATGATGATAATCACTCAAAATAACATCTTTTGAAAATAAGCTTGACAATTTCTAAAGCTAGGATTGGAATAAGACTTCCATCCCCAATGTTCAAATATTTCTCACCATTTTCAAACATTCCATTTTTCTATAGTTCTTACAATAAATTGCATAGGACTATCGGTATCCAATATCCAGCTAGTAGAATTATATATAGAAAAATTTTAAGATATTTTCATATAACATCCTTGATAAGCAACTCTTGTTCTTTTCTCTTATTCAGCCTGTTATGGTTAAGAAAAGCAAGATAATTCTTCTTCGTATGACCTTGTTTCTAACATTAGAAGCACTATACCTGATTTGGATATTTTGGACTAATTATTTTGACAGGGCTAAGAGGCCCTAATACGAATTCATTCGTACTGCTGAACTAGATTCAATATTCGATACTAATTATCGAAGTTAGATTCTATAAGTTATCACTATCTAACAGTGATTGGAGCTATTAGGATTTAGCCTTAATTTGAGAAAAGAGAATACCGACTTAATGTATATGAATTATTTTAAGCCTAGAGACTTGGACTTTAGTCTTAAGGTTCTTCCACTATTTTATTCGAATTGGTAGCCTCTACCTTCAATTCAAAAAAATACTTTAATTTTCTAGTAGATACTAGAATTCATATAGACTATACACAAGCCTAACTATGGTTGGTCAATCTATGTATATCTAAGGATAGGTTCATAATCAATTATTTCTCCAAACAACTTTTAGTAATTTAATTTTACCCTAGAAAGCTAATCAGTAGGCTAGGGCCTCCACCGTAAGAATTCGGTTAGGTCCAACCATTAACATGACTATGCTTGGTACATCTAACCAATGAATGATTAAGTCTAACTATGGTTGGTCAACCTAATCACCATTAGAGAGACACATTCAAGTTATCATATGATGAATAATAATTTCATTAGTCAATAAGTACCAGACCTATGGGCCTCCAATGATTATTGAGTTAATGGACCCATTGTCATCCAACTTAATGGAAGGCTATGACTTAGTTATCTCGATAACGTTATCATTTTAAGGACAATAATTTTAAAGAATTTAAAATATTAGTAATTTAAGAAAAAAAAGGATATGAATTAATTTGCTCTCATTGACTTCACCAAGTTAAGTCCTCCCACTGACTTCTCAAGTTTTTGACAAGAACTAGAATCAACATTGCTCCATAGGCACCTAGATCAGTCTCACTGAATAAAATCAGTCTCACTAATTTTCTATGTGATATGGGTTAGCACGAATCAATGAGCAACCTAATCAAGACCTAATTAACTATATTGGCCAGATAAATGAGATCGGTGGGAGGGTTTGTCAATACTTGTCTTAGACACCATCAAAAATGGTCAGATAAGTGGGCTGTCAATTAAAAATCATCGATCTGGGATGTCAGACTTATCTTAAATATCAATTGATTTATCAATTTTAATTTGATCTATCTAAAGACTCGAGCTCGACCACTGAGCCATGATCAATATTCATTTATTAAATGTATGGACTTTGATCAACTATAACTATTGAAGTAATCTATAGAAATGATCTAATCCTAATTAACTATTAATTAGGTTTGATCAATTTCTTAACTTAGTCCATATTTAATCTAATCCTAGGTCTAATCTGATTAAGGACCTGATCAAAGCTAATCCATTATCCTTTAACCCATATTTTATGAAATTATCTTAGAATTTTTAAATCACAAACCTAGATATTAAACAATCACTTAATTAAGTTCAAAGCTTATGGGTTTGGATTTATGAAACTTCAGAACTAATTTTTGATTTGATCATTTAAAATATTTTTAAATTATAAATATTTACATTGAATCATATTCAATATATGATTTTATATATGATTTATTTTAATATTTCGATCATGTCTTAGGATTTCGAATCTAGGATTTTATAGAAAGTAAGTTTTTAATTTAAATTCTATAAAATAAATATATCATATACATTCTAGATTTAAAAATTATATATCAACATATGCAATAAGAGAATCTAGATCTAAACATAAAATATATCATATGAATCAGATCATAAATTATTTAAAATTAAATTTAAAATTTAAAAATAAATTATAAATTATTTTAGATCTCATCTAATATATTTATGATTTAGGTTATTCTGATCGGTACATACTAAGACAACCTCTTCACTGTAAGGGATAAATCTTACAACAGGATAACCTTATAACAGTATATGTAATCTAATATTATTTAGATCTAATCTAAATAATCTAAAATAGATCTGATATCTATTTAATTTTAAATTTAAAATTAAAAATAAATTATAAAATTATTTAGATCAAATCTAACTTAATCATGATTCAATATTAGATCAGCATATACTAGGACAACCTCTCCACTGTAAGGGATAAACCTACAGCAGAACAATCTTATAGTAATATATACGATCTTTAGAGTTTTATTTTTTAAATTTAAATTAATATAAATATGATCATGTTATAAATGAAACTAGATGCTCTAATATTACTGATAGAAAATATGTAGGATTTCATGCATAAATTTTAAATTTTTTTTGAAATATAATACAGCGAAAGTTATAAATTAAATTATTTAATCTATAAATGCACGTAATCTAGTTACCAAATCATATATCTAGGATCTATAAATGTCATAATACATGCATAAATTTAAAAATAAATATTTTGATATTGATGAAATCAATATCCTAGATCTAGAATAATTCTAGATCTAAATTTTAGATCATATTTAGATGAGAAAAGAGATCAAATCTCTTACTTTTGCATGGATCGAGAACTTTGTGGTTGATTCATATTGTTGTCTTTGGAGCCACACATGCGTCCGACCTCTACAAAGAGTCTACATGAGGTTGCAATATAAATCGAAGATTCGTCGAATGAAAATCCACTCGAAGTGCTAGCTTCTCACGGATTCCTCCAGATAGTTAATCTAAAATTTATTCTTTGGACCTCTTGAATACTTCAAGAGATAAAGAATAAGAGAAGAAATAAGAAAGAAATCCAACCTTTGGATCTCCCATAAATCAGAAATAAAATATATTAGAAAAGGTCCTAAGAGAAGATAAATCTTCTCTTTCAGGACATCAACGATTAATGTCCTGAAAACATCTTTATGCTAAGACAAGAGGAGATCTTCTCTCCTAGACTTTTTTTATATTTCTAGATCTCATACTCTCTGATTTTTCTCATTAAAAAATCTCATAAAATATAGAGAAGAAGGATTCTCAAAGAAATCCTAAGAGAAGACCTTCTTCTCTTTTTCTTCTCTCATCAGGACATGATCAGATCATGTTCAAAATTGATCATTCTGTCCCAACACCTTAGAGCATAGATTCTCATGCCATCTTCTTCTCTCTCTCTCTCTCTAATTTTTATCATATATAAATCATAAAAAAATATGAGAAAATAAATTATGAAAGAAAACTATAAGAGAAGACATTCTCTCTTACCTTTGTCTTCATCAAGACATCAACATTTGATGTCCAAAAGAAACTTTCTTTCTCTAAGATGTTTGGTGCCTAATACCCCATGCCCTCTCTTCTTTTTTTTTTCTACTTTTTACCATGGAAAATCCCAAAATATTTGATGCCTACACCTATCATATAGGAGGTGCCACAAAATAAGGAAGACTAGGTCAAATGACCTAGTCAAACTTGGAAATCATGGGGCATCCAACTCTTGGACACCCCTTTCCTTATTTTATCTTCATGGAGACTAGAAAACCATGCACAAATCAAGAAAAAAGGGCAACAAAAATAATAGGTAGGCATTGGAGGAAATAGCAAAAGAAGAATGAAGTGTTTTGGTCAAGAGGGACTCTTTCAAAAAGAAATAAACCAAACCACTTTCCATAATGAACCAAATCAAATTTTATTCAAATTAAACTAGATATGAGGCATGAAAAATCAATCCTTAGGCATGGAAATCTTAGAAAAAATCTAGAAATAAATAATGGGCGTGGGCTCAAAGGTGGCACAAGGAAAGAGTGAGAGTCCCAATCCAACTGGGACTCTTCTTATTTGATTATGTCAAAACTGTTCTGAACCTAATTCAAACTAGATTAAATGCAATCTAATTAAGGATGATCCTAGTCCAACTAAGAGTCTAATTAAATTAGATTAAATTATATTTAATTTTAATTTAAATTCTAACTTAATTAGAAATTAGGTGCACTTAAATCCTAGTCCAACTAGAAATTATTTTTTTCTTACAATTTGCTTATCCAATAAATTAATTAAACTTAATTTAATTAAGTTTAAACTAATTTTGATTGAATCTTATTTAATTAAACTTGATCTCAGCCTGATTGCTCAATCAGATTGAGCCAATTAGCAATCTAATTGCTAATCGATTCTCTTACAATACTTGCATTAGGTCAAACATCAATCATATTGAATGTTTGACCTTAGAACGATTCTCAATTATCGATTAACCATCTGATCTAATTACAATCTTTAATGTGTGTAACTCCATAGGTTTGAATCTAAGTCATTAGTATAGAAACTAATTTCTATACTAGTTAAAGTAACCATCTAGCAATGATTCTCGATATTCGGATAGGTCGAATGTATGTAAAATAATATTCTTAGAATCCTGATCCATGGTTACCATATAATTTATTTCTTTGATCAATAATGCTTAAGACGACTTTGAGTATGCTGTCAATACTCATATAAGTCATCTCTATTATATCTTAAAATTTTATAAATTTTGTGACTCCTCATGAGGATTATCCAGATCTAGATTTTGCTAAATTGAAACACAAGGAGTCATTCTCTTTCTGAAGTTAATTAGAAGTGGTCAATCCCATCTTGACTCATATATCGACTCTATAAGTACTTGACTATATCCAAAAATCTTTCGAACCTATATTAAAAATACAGACAGTCCGACACCAAAGTATATTGAGTTGCTTGCAAGTCACCATGATGATCTTAGATCGGAAGGATACTTATATCTATTGACCTTAGCTAGCTATTCTTGATAGTAGAGTGCTACATTGATCATATTTAGTGCACATGTACTCCTACATCTCACCTAGATGCCAACCAGTGTCTCTACACCATTTGGTTACGTGGACAATCAATGCATATGACATACAGCAACCTATACTCGATAAGTTATCGTCTTTGTTAATAATTTATCATTTGATCATGAATAGTTTAAAAATCATCCGATAAATCTTTCTTTATCGATTGATTATGGTTCTAAGGACTTCATCATAATTTAGGAGTTCATTTAAGGAAGATAGAACTTCGATGATGAACTAAGCAAATAACTATTATTATTAGATAATTCATATACCAATTTCAATCATCTACCACTTAGATGATTGGCTTTAGGATATATTTTTTAATAATAAATTAGTCTCCACCAAAGATCTTAAAGTTGGAAAGCGATAATGGGAGATTCATTGGCCATTTCTGCAAATTCTAAGGTACCATCGACTTTTTACAACCAATCTTTGGCCTGCCTACTCTGTGATAGCCATGATAAATCACTACATTCCAGTGTACCAATCCCAACCAATCCATCATTGGCACTTTTCAATCCCCCCAACATATCGATCCACCTCGTCGCTCAACAATGTGGCATCACCGACCCTACTTTGGAATAGTCTGACTAGTCATCGACTCGCTTCATCCAGAACAAGCCCCAAATCATCGCTTAATAATCCATGATTTTCACCAATCAATCATTGGTTCAAGCTACTCCATTAATTATGCATCCTCACTGCATGCAGACAGTATTCCAACTATCACATCAGGCATGATCTCCATCCTATGCTGAATCCTCACCAGATTTTGATCCATTTTTGGCTAATTACCCATAATAGGCTAACTCCCTATTCCAACTCATCATTGATTCGTCCTTGGATGATATCAATCTTTTCTTGGCAAATACTAACCCTACTTTGGTTTATTGTCCAAATCGATTGTTTCAACTAATTCAAATCCCACTCTCAAATGATAACTATCTCTAGCTAGTCATGATTCAAATAAGGCAATCATGATCATCTAATCCCATGAACATCAAGCACCAACATAGTGCCTTGTGCTCGATTCGACCGTAACCGCCCGATAATCCTTCCACATAAATGGCTCTAAACCTTTACTATAAATAAAGCTCTCAACAGGACCCTTAGGTATGACTCTTTTTGATTCACATGCTAGCTCCATTTTTGTTGCTGAAATTCTGACTTAAGTATTAGAGGGTCCCCATCAGAGCCACCTCCGATCAGGACTTCATTGCAAGTCTCATCATCGGGACTATCACCACCACCAACTCTAGCCTACTTCGATGAAAGTCGAGATCAAATAGCAACAGAATTGACGCTAGAAAAAGGGCTCTGAACCTTCATCATCTCTTGTTTTCTAAAAGGAGTACGCAATCGAAAGACAACGGCACCTAGAAGAACATCATCATGACGTTCAAATGCCACCACTTCTAGGTCAGAGGGAATTCCAGTCAACCACCAATAGCAACGGGAGGTTCCCCCTTTGCCACCATAAGCGACTATCGTCAGCGTCGCTCAATTCAATCTGCTAGTTCAATAAGTATGGAATTTGATAGAAGTAGTGCAGGCACTGCAGTAGCCCCATCAGGCACCATAAGAAATTCTCTGATGGGAGAAATCGCTAGTTCCCCCGCAAAGCCTTATGCGAAGGAAACAAACTTATCATAGTCATCACAGAAGCTCGAAAGAAAGAATGCAACAGCCGCCAATTGTCCTCAATTTGGACAAGATTCCATTCCTAGGTAGGCACTTTTGCCACGTTCTAAGGCCCATACCGCCAAGGACTTGTTGGTAGATCGAAGACTCCAAGAAATAAACCAGCGAATCGAAGCTTTGATCAATCAATAATCGGTGCAGAATGATGCATTCCGCTCTGAATCGCCATTCAGTACCTAGATCCAACAAGAGCTGCTACCTGCACATTTCAGGCTTCTACAATTAGAGAGTTATGACGGGACGACCAATCCCGTCAACCATGTGGCATCTTTCAATTTGACGATGGAGCATCGGATGCGATTTTATGTAAAGCATTCCCATCAACCCTAAAAGGCTTACCCTGATAATAGTATTCAAGTCTGAAAACAGATACTATTCATTTTTTCGAGCAGCTTGGCTGAGAATTCATGTCCCATTTTGCAAGCAACCAAAGATGGCAAAAGGGATCCGACTTCCTCATTAATATCAAGCAAAGAAAAAAAAAATCCATTCGAGATTACGTCAGTTGCTTCAACATGGTTGCTCTTGAGGTCCGTAATTTGGACCAATCAGTGGTTATGACCACTTTAAAGTATGGTCGGTCTTCAAAAGAATGACATCCTCTTCTCTCTAGAAAAAAATATCCTTGAAATCTCGCTGATATGTTGACTCAGGCAGATAAATACGCGTGGGCCGAAGGAGCCTTCATGATGCTCGACAAAAAAGAATGGAAAAAAAAAAATCCAGTAGGACCCCTCTAGAGGAGAGGGGTCGAAAAGAAGAGCCTCGGCATTCTAGAACTCACCCTTAACATCGAAGATCTAAAAGCCCCCCTCAAAATCATCGACCTCAAAGCCCGAATGAAAAGATGCAGCCGAATCCCCCTCCAAGGAGATTCAATAATTATGCGCCGTTAAATGCTCCTAAGATCGAAGTCTTAATGTAAATCAGGGAGCAACTCCCGAGGATTAAAAAGATGAAGACCCATCCGAACTAGGGGTTTAAGCAAATGATGCAAAAGATGGCGACAAAAAGAAGCAAATAGAAAAAAGAGTTAACAAGTGGAATTAGTACTAAATTCAAAGAAATTTTAATATAAATTTCATTCCAAATTATTTTTCTTATTATATACAATTTATATAGATACATGATGACCTTACATAAGCCACTGCATTAGCCTTTGCAACCTTCTAAAAAAATAAATAAATCCTAATGGTGTACTTGGTTCACAACTGGAATCTCAATTAAAATAGATTGAAATGGCATTCACCCTTATGTGTTTAGTTCACGATCAGAATCGAACTTAGATTCGAAATAAAATTTAAATATTAAAAAAAATAGAAATTAAATTTTAGAGGATTAAAGTATTTTTGTTCTCTCTTAAAATTGGAATAAGAATGAAAATTCTTCCAACCGAATAGGTGGCATTTCCATTCGTATTCTAAAGTTCAACTTTCGCCAACCAAATATGTCAAAAAGAACATTAATGAAACGTAATTAATAAGTTTTGAAATATTAACAGACACATAAAATATTAATAATATATAATTAAAACACAATAACCAATAGCTATTAATAGTATAATTAATACTAGATTTTGATTTTTCTTGACTAAATTATAGGCCACTTGAAAATGGGCCGAGCCAAAATGGGATGACTCGATATAGTTGGTCCATCACATTCTCTTTTTTTTTTTTCTTTTTCGACCATGGCATTGCCCTACCATTTGTAGCATGAGCTCATGAGTAGGAGTTGTAATGTCAAACATATGCTTGTATAAGCTAGAAAAAAAGGTTGCATATTATCGTATTCAATAATCGTAGCCATGCAGATGGTCCTACAATTCTGCAAATGTTGTAATTGAGCTTCTTTTGTGCCTTCTATTTAAACTGTAACATAATTTGGGACTTGAATCATATCTCTTCCAGGTCAATCATTTTTCAATTTATGAAGAGATATTATCTACCAGAAAGTTTCTGGACCTTTAAGCATATTGAATGCGATGCTTTGGTGTTCTCCCATACTTTTCATAAGAAAATCAAGAAATTAATAACAGAAGGAAAATGGTTTGGTGAATATACCTTGGAGACAGCCATGATATTGGAATTTATCTCTTCCACCCAGAAGACGTGCCATTTAGCCCAATCCAACGATTACTAGCTCCAATAAATTTGTCTCCTTCTATTAGATTAAGAAACAAAAATCCATACGGATGAGAAAAACAATAAAATTATCTAGATATTGCGGATGAGATAGCCATTGGAAGGTTAACAGGGCAGAGTCACGAGAGTGCGTTACGTTCACGTGCAATCGCGAATAAGCACAGGATTCGGAAACGTTGGAAGATTAAGCTGGAATACATGGAATTCTGTTCCAAGTGTTTCGGACAACTTAATTCATGGGATTAGGACAAATCTTGTTGGATTATATGAGGGATCACGGTATCAAGATGAGTGCGATGGTGAGATAGGATTTTGCGCGTGAGATTAAGTGTTAATGGTCATCGTAGCATCAAAAATTATATGATTTATGCAAAGACCACTCCTGTAGCACCAAATTTATCTATGATCATCATTCTTCTTGCTATTAAATTGATTCAAATCCTATTTCTTTATTTCTGATGGCCTTGGAAAATTCCCAGTCCATTCTAGTGAAATTGGCAAGAACAGTCATAGCCATTGAGCTTTTCTTACGAAAAGCTTAGGGAAAAGCAACGGCCTTTAGAATATGTCACTGGTGATAGGGCATCTTCTGAAACTTTTAGTGCTCAATTTAAAGAATGGGAAATCAACCATAACAAAATCTTGACCTTGATCCCCAACACCATTTCTCCTTCTATCGGTATCCAATGTGGGAAGTTTGACACTATCAAAGAATTTTGGGATTTCTTAGCTGGTAGATATAGCCTATCACATCCAAAATCCAACATCCAAAGCATCCATCCACATTGATCATGCGATACGGCTGCACACTTTGTGGGAAAAGATTTAGGGTCTTAAAATCCATGATAAGCTCCATATTTATGAATAATAATGATATCAATTCATAATAATGAGCAAAATTTGTACAATTATGAATTCAATTATCGTTCAATCATCTGATTGGATATCAATGATGTTCTATCTATCCATTCTTGTACCTACATATCCAAACTATCGTTGAGCATGAGTATCCTATAGCTCCGAGAAAAAAATAAAACTAGAGTTATGGGTTTTATAATCCAGTGAGAATCTCTACATACTTATACTAATATAATAATAATTTTAAAATAACATACAAACAGTATGTAAAAAAATATAAATCACAAAATCTTATGTCAAGTATCTAGTATAATTCAATACCAATATATGTAAAAATATATATTATATACCATCAAATATCCATCTTTTTCAAAGATGATATACCGCACATATAAAATTAAGTAAAATCTCTTTTCTTTTAAATTATAGTTACATGTTTTATCATCCATATCTCATTAACAAGATTTGGATCGACCAACAATTGTCATTAGAATTTTAAACTAATTATGATTACGCTCTAGCTCATAACTAGCAAACTCAAGTATTACGTTTATGTCCATGGTGGGGCTATTCTTAGTATCATGTTTCTATCCATAACAAGCTATCCATAATGCCATATTCCTGTCTTTGGCAGCATATTCTAAGTGCTATATTCCCACTCATGATGGGCTATTATCGGTACCATGTTCCTGCCTATATATGACAACACTATTCACAATTTAACGTGGCTAATCTAAATATCATTTTTTTTCGATTATCAATTTATTAATCTCAATTATGTCAGAAAAATATTGTAAATATTATATTTCTTTCAAAATTTATAATAGTCAGTATCATAATCCAAACCATCCAAAAAGTCATTAATAAAAGCATGTAATATAAAAAATATAAATAGTCATGCATACTAATAATTATATATCCATCAAAATCGGTTATAATTAGAAATCAAAATCATGCAATGTATAAGTAAATATATATATAGATGTTTGTCTTTAAGAATCCTTATCTCTACTGATGATTGACTCAAATATAATAATCAATGAACTTCTCAATTTACGAACTCAAAAATAAAATATTCCACTGGACATCTTTTTGCGCAACAATTATACCTTTACATTCTCAAGATCAATATATAAATTATAGGTGATTATGAACAACGAAAAATTATAGAAAATGGCTATAATACTACTGGTCCAGAACCCCTCTTAAGGTCATCAATTGATCTGAATTACCTAAGTATTTGGATCCTCCACTAGTCCATAAGATTCCTAGAGTAAGAAATCCATGAAAAGAGAGAATATTATAGGAAGATAAACATGTAGAGAAAAAGTAGAGAGAGAAACTAAGAAAGGCAAGTAAAGAAAGAAAAGAGAAAGAAGCTCTCTCTCTCTCTCTCTCTCTCTCTCTCTTCTTCTTTTCTTTTTCTCCTATCTCTCTTTTTCTCGTTTTCTTCTTTGTGAAAATAGAGGATGGGGAGATAGAGCGATAGCACCCCTCCCCCTGGTTGTGACCTCAGACAGCAACAACCCTTCGATGGCCTTAGAACTCGGCTACTAGAGCATAGCTATGTCCGGTGATGGTGGCCGGTCCAGTGGAAGAAAAGAAAAAAAAGATAAAAAAATAGGAAAAAGCCATGTTCATCAATAAATCTAATGACTGCCGGTGACAATTGGGCTGTCGACGTTGATTAAGAGATCTAGAAATTAGTATAGAAGGGAGAGAGGAGAGTTAATTCCTTGCTCTAGCAAGAAAATCAAATGTAATTACTTGAGAGATCTCTATGGAAAATCGAACAATCTCCCTTAGATTTTCATCGGTATTGATCGAAGATTAAAGGCGAGGTGCTTAGAGGAAGGGGATGACTTTTTATAACTAGAAACTAGAGCGTTGGTGAGATCCAGATTCCTCGTCGATCCAAATTGAACTCAAGGAGAGGAGGGGGACTCCATCAAGACTCCTCTTTTGCCTCGTGTGCCCAGCATATAAGGTTCAAGAGGTTTTTTTGGAAGGATTTTACTTTAAAAGTTATGTGAGAGAAATAGAAAAAGACTAGGTTCTTACGCAACCAAACCAACTTTGTTCATAAACACAAGTGGAAATGATTTCTGAACCAACAATAAGGGGAAAATCAAATTGGTTTTTCAAATCTTGATGGATCTTCAAGATGATTTTTGAGTTTGATCAAGCCTTAGTACCCTACCTCACTCCTTTCCCAATTGCTAATGCTGTCCTTTCAAACTTGAAAATAGAAGAAATACGTAAAAGCATAGCCAGCCTCCCCATGCAAGTTGCTGTCTTGACTCTGGCGGCTGCCTCTCGAAATCATCTTCCACAACACCCTAAACACTCTTCGGGCCCACCTAGAAACATGTCACAAGTATAGCGTAGATATTGCAAACAGTTAGGACTTGTGGTGGAGAATTGCACCTCTCGCATCTCTAAAAACATGAAGGCCAACAAGAAGAGTATTCGAGCACAATATAATAATTTGAGCAAAAATATAATAAAAAATTAAAAATCTTTCTTCAAGATGGCGATACTAATCAAGATGAGGCATGAAAATCTCACTTTGAGGAAATTCAAGCCTCCTACGATTGGCAAAGCCTACAAATCGATACATAGATTTCTTTGACTTATCTTCCCCAGGATGCAACAATCCAATTGGATCATCATATGGCTCATGGGCTCTGTACAAAAGGTTGAGGTCAAAGCTCTACCAGATGAACATATTTTTTTTGCTAGAGACTCCCAAGCCTCCCCTATAAATGGAGTAAGGATGACTTATATGATATGTTGTGTATTGTATATTAGAGGCTAACGGTGAGAGATCCTTTTACAGACTCATGAAATGTACCCAAGTTGATATGGTCTATTATTAGTCAAAGTAATAGGCTAAAGAGAGAATGGTAGATTTTTTATATTACAAAATATGAGAACAATCAGGCTTTTTATCACATGAGGATAGAGTAGTGGGAGAGTAAATATTTCGTTCTAAAAATAATAGACATTGACCTTATTATCATATGAATAATGGAGTTAATAAATGAAACTCATGCATCTGAACAATGGTGTCAAAAAGAAAACTTTAAATCATTCATGTTCCCCACTATCTCAAATTTTATTAAAAAAATATTTTTATTTTAATAATAAAATACACCAACAAAGAATTTTTATTGCTTTACCGATATTTCGGTAATGCAACATCTACTTTGTCCTCTCCACTCCCTCAGATACTTTCTCTGCTAAGTGGTTCTTTGATTCCGGTGCTTCAATAATATGACCTATAATTCCACTATTTTGATAAACCTATTCGTATACTGATAGATATGCAACAATTGTTGCTAGTCATATTGGAAATATTCAAACCTTGTCTAATGACTGCACAAACTCTGAACGAACTAAATCTCATATAATTATGTAAACAAGGTATTTTACCATCACCTTCTCTTCTTCTAGCTACTTTGTGCATGATATTTGATGGTGAAGCAAGTTGGCACAGGGCATAGGTTTAATTTATTCTTCGTAAGCTACCTATTCCCGCTCTTTCTGGTACCCATTCGTTACTGCTTCTACCTTTGTCATGGTTGCTTCGAACCTCTTTTCCTTTTTAGTACTTTGTTTGTTTTATGATTAATAAAGGTTCACCAGGACCAGCTAAGCCTCATAAAAAACTATGTTCTGTCTTTTCTTTTGAAGGGGAAATGGAGGAAGCGAAGAGCTTCCCCCAACTTTTATTAAGTGTTATTTACAAATACTCGGAAGGAGTTATTTACAGAGCATAGAGATTCAGTATTACAGGGCTCCAAGAGAAAAGAAGACAAACATCCTTAGACATAATCCTTGAATGAAGAAGGTCCTACGGTTGACGAAGAGACCCAAGAAGGTTCCCAACCATTAGGAGACCAATTTTGTGTTTGCCTTTGTTAATTTCTTCCATCATTTATATGATTTTTTATTGGGATCATGAGAGGGAAGATGGATGAGATTGGAAGAATGAATGATCTCTATCAATTATTTGGTTCAAAAAATTACAGGAAGGATGGATGAAAAAAATAAGATTCTTCATCCATCTTAATCCACCAATTTGCATCCTCCCAATTTCGGAAGATGCAAGAAAGGATGGATGAAGCATTAATGAGTGAATTTTTGTATTAACAAAATTATTTCTTATTAATTTTTTAAAAAACTATAATATTTCTTTACTTTTTAATTCATATTATTTTTATATATACTATTAATCATATATTATTAAATTCTATGACTAATTATTTTAATTTTAATACATAATTTTGATAATTATAATTAAATAACTAAAATTATCTTTAATTTTTTTATTTTTATTTACTATTTTTAATTAATCATTTTTATAATATTAATTAATTATTAAATTAAATTATAACTTAAGTAGTTATTTATATTATTAATGAAATTAATTATTAAATTAAATTATAAATAAGCTAGTTATTTATATAATTAATTTATTAATAATTTAATTATAAAATTATTTATTAAATTAAACTAAACTAAAATTAAATATTTATATAATTTTTTATATAATTATAGATTATAATGATTATAAGTTTATATATTATTTATTTATTTAGTATAAATTAGTATAATAAATTGATAATAGTAATATTTTTTCAAAGGATAATTTAGTAAAAATGTTACATAAATATCATCCATCTTTTTTTCATTCTTCCTATACTAAATAGAGGAGAGAATCACTTTTATCTATCCTTTTATGTTTCACCAAATATATGAAAGGATGGATGGAGGATCCATCCATCCTTTTTCCAATCCATCCTTCGTGTTGAGAAAGATGCATCAAATTCTTCTATATTAAGCCCATAACGAGCTCCAGAACGATGAACGGAGTCCAGCGAGTTCAAGAACATCCAAATCGTAAACCAAATGGCGAAGATACGTGTGAAGGAGCGTTGGAGGGATTGCTGGAGCGGGTCAGCGCGGGCGTCCTGCTACGTGCAGCGTGTGGGGGTGCGTGTGGGCGCACATGGGCTTAGGTTGGTTTCGGCTGATGGGCGATGATGCAATTTTTATTATGGTTCATGCGTGTTGTTCGCATGGACCAGGCTTTCTCACGGCGTATAGGAAGGTTTTGTGCAATCCAGCGGCCACGGATGGTTGTGGTCGCGATCTGATGGCCGGGGATGTTTTTTAACGTTGGAATAAACTGGGAATCCTATCAGGACGTGGACAGATGCCTTTAGAAGGCTTGGAGCAGTCCGTGAATAGTCGGTGTGGCTTGATAGTGGCTTAAAGAGATCCTAAAATGTAACAGAGAGCAGAAAGAGGACGCCAACAGATAATAGGAGCAGGAACTTCGGGCAGACAACTAGACAGCGGATTGCGGTCATTTCAGGAGGTCTCCAAGAGAAAGTTTGATAAGAATAACTTCTTGTTGAGAGAATTGTATATGTAAGTTGAGAGTGGATAATCTTCTCTTATATCTCTTCCTTTTTCATAGTGAAGTTTTGCATGCCTCTTGGAGGTGAGCCTTTGGACTGATCCATGTACTTGATTATGTTCTTATTTTATTTTCTTCTTTCTTTCAGCAGCAATATCCCGGTACTAAATCCTTAACAAAGTGATATTAGAGAGTAGCTGATATTCCAACAGATTGGTATCAGAGCCAAACAATACCAGAGCATAGATTGCAGCAATGGTGATAGAGATTGAAGAATATGGAGAAGATAAGTGTAATCAAGATGGAGATCAACAGGTTTGATGGGAAAGATAATTTCTTCTTGTACTAAACAAGAGTAAAGAATGTCCTCATCCATCATAGGTTGATCGACGCTCTCTTGTACAATGAAATGCCAGCCATCATAGAGGTGAAGA
The DNA here is from genome assembly GCA_006176705.1 of Cocos nucifera. NCBI lineage: Eukaryota > Viridiplantae > Streptophyta > Magnoliopsida > Arecales > Arecaceae > Cocos > Cocos nucifera. The sequence goes on from QRFJ01000056.1 coordinate 2,535,475, forward strand.
ATTGAAAGCGGATCCAGATGCAGGCGGTGAGTATGATCTGCTTATACCTACCAGATGATATTATGATCCATGTACTTGGCAAGACTTTTTTGATGGTATTGTGGTCAAAGCTTAAGGAGTTGTACATGGCGAAGTCGCTCACCAACATGCTAATTCTTTGATAGTAGTTCTACCAGCTATGGATGAACGAAGGCTAGAGCGTGCGGAAGTATCTATCCAACTTTCAGAAGATCCTCACCAACCTCCTCAGCATTGGCAAAAAAATTGAGGAGAAGATCAGGATGTTGGTCTTGCTAGCATCGCTTCCTCCTTCATATGAGTTCTTGGTAATTGCTCTTCTAGTGAAAAATAGCACCATCAAGATGGACGAGATCACTGCAGCGATACTCCAAAATGAGATTCTCGGAAGAACCCAGCTTTGAGCTCAGATGGTGGTAGCTCAGCTTTGATGATTTCTGGAAGAGCAAGAGGCAGTAGACGGAGTGGCAGAGAATCGCGAGGAGGATGATCCAGATCCAAGATGAGGGACCAAAGCAAGATTAGATGCTACAAGTACGACGAGTTAGAGCATCGAGTTAAGGATTGCCCACAACTCAAGGATCGGACAAAGGCTACTGTGACGGTGGTCAGTAGCGATACAGAAGGCAGTGATGATGTTCTTCTAATTACTGATGAGGTATCTATTTCTTTCTCCCAGTGAATTAATTATGAATTCTGCTTATTTCCATCACATATATTGTAGAGAGGAGATCTTTGACTCCCTGAAGATCAGTGAGGGCACTGTGTTCTTACCAGACGGATCGAGTTGTGAGATTAAGGACAGTAGGACGGTCAGCATGAAGCTCCATGATAGAACAATGAAGAAGTTGGATAAGGTCCAATACATACCCAACTTTAAGAAGAATCTAATCTCACTGAGTAGACTAGATTCGATCGGATTCAGATAGAAAGTTGATGGAGGAATCCTGAAGGTCATACACGGCAGTAGGACAATGCTAAGAGAAAGAAAGTATGAAGGACATTACCTCATGTTAGAGAGCCCAATGCGAGATGGAGCTCTAGGTGGAGATGGATCGGACATGGGATGAGAAACTCGGAAGGATGACATGCGACATCGCAAGATAAAATTTCTATTACCGTAGGAGGCTACCCCGAGCAGATCTCAGGTCAAAAGGATCACAGTAGTTGACAGAGATGTAATCAAGCGGCCTGGCTCGACTTCCATGTTTGCCCATCCATGATTAGTAGGCGATTGCCCCAGGGCATGGGGGCACTAGACGAACTCTAAAAAAGATGGAGATCGAATATCGAGTCGAGATGGAGATTGTTGAGAAAGACATCTCGAATTCTTCCATATTAAGCCCATAGCGAGGTTCAGAATGACGAACGGAGTCCAATGAGCCCAAGAACACCCTAATCGAAGATCAGATGGTGAAGATACATGCAAAGGAGCATTGGATGGGTTGCTGGAGTGGGACCCACGGCCAGTAGGGCGTGCGTGGGCCTTGGTTGGCTTCGGCTGATGAGCGATGATGCAATTTTTATCATGGTTCATGCGCGTTGTGCGCGTGGACCAGGCTTTCTCGCGGCGTATAGGAAGGTTGTGTGCGATCCAGTGGCCACGGATGGTTGCGATCGTGATCTGATGGCCAGGAATATTTTTTGACATTGGAACAGACTGGGAATCCTACCAGGACATGGATAGATGCCTTTAAAAGGCTTGGAGTAGTCCGTGAATGATGTGGCTTGATAGTGGCTTAAAGAGATCCTAAAACATGACAGAGAGCAGAAAGAGGGCGTCAGCGGGCAGCAGGATCAGGAGCTTCAGGCAGATAGCTAGGCATGGACTGCGGTCATTTTAGAGAGTCTCTAAGAGAGAGTTTGGTAAGGATAACTTCTTGTTGAGAGAGTTGTATACGTGAGTTGAGAGTGGATAATCTTCTCCTGTATCTCTTTTTTTTCATAGTGAAGTTTTGCATGCTCTATGGAGACGAGTCATTGGGCTGATCTACGTACTTGGTTGTATTCTTATTTTATTTTCTTCTTTCTTTCTATCATAATATTTTGGTACTAGATTCTTAATAAAGTGGTATCAAAGTAGCTGATATTCCAATACTTCGTACCAAATAAAGCATTAAAGCTGTGAAGGGCTTTATGCAGAGTAGTGTTAATGGAGCCTTCTTCCTAAGGAAGATATGGTCATTCTTCCATTCCAACCAAATGTGCCAGCAAACAGCAAGACAGATAATCTGCACTATCTTTTACTCATAGTGATTTAAATTTGTTCCATTTGCTCCTTTTGGTCTTGTGTATTCTGATATATGGAGCCCGCTCCTTTATCCTCTATGGGTGGAGCTCGATTTACAAATGATTATAGATATTTTACTTTGTTCATGGTCTGTATTTCTTAAAGTTTACATTGAATTTTCAAACATGATAAGAACACAATTTTAAAATAACTATGAAGTTTCTTGTTCAAACTTTGGTGGTGAATATGTTTCTATAAAAGCTTTGATGAATATCTTGGGACGCTAAACAAATCTATCCAAATATGATGGATCTATCTAATGATACAGGGCTTGACTAGTTGCGGAGGGATTTAATCATGAACATGGGTTGATTGTGAAGAGACTTTCCACTTGAATGTTGCATCTTCAAAAATTAGTATTTGGATAGTCATAATATAGGTAGGCCTCTCCTTTCTTTTTCTCTCTTAAGAAAAAAGTTATAAAAACTGTCAGAGCTATATGGTTGGAGATTATGTGGCATGAAAAAATAAATATCATATCAGATTATCATATTTGGTATGAAAAGTAGATGAGAGAGATGATAAAAAAATTGATGGTCCGCATACTTATTTTCTGGATAGAGAAGATAAAATAAATACTATAGGAGGATTGATATTTGATAAATTTTTGAATGATGGTAATCCATATTTGATAAAAAAATCGTCAATAAAGCTGCATATATAATTATTGATTTTATTCTAGTGTCATTCAAAATTCATTCAATAAAGAGCTTTTGTAAAAAAAGTAAGATAGAGATGGCATTATGTAAATGGTTATGTGATTATAGTCATCGTATAAATACTAATTGAAGATGACAATATTATCCTAGTATTAAAAATATATTTTATGTTAAAGAATATATTTATAAATTTTATCATATTCTCATATGGAACTACCTCCAATCAAACGTAATAATTCTTTTTTGGTGTCATTTTTCGGAGTAATTTTTCCACCAACCAAATATAGTAAAAATTATTTTCCTCCGTAATGATTTTTTTAGATAAATAATTTTTAAAAATTATCAAATTATTTCATAATGTGATATACCCTAATCAAATGGATTTCGAGAATCCACTCACCAAATAGTACATGATTGTCCTGGATATTCTAAAATTATAGAAATTTCTGATGCAGCACGAAGTCTACCTGCCCTTTTTTTCATCTTTTCTATGCTCTCGCTTGTAGCATTGATATCCTGCATATGAGTGTGAATGTCACATGCTCTATTAATTACTAGGCCAAAGGATCCATCTATAGAATTAAAAGTTAAAATACAAAAGTACCCAAGTTGTAATTCACTATATGATGAAATAAATATCCATTCCATAAATATGGCGAGGTGCACGCAACATGCCCTCATGGAGCCATGTTTACGTCAAATATCCCGAAATACAGCATACATATTGCCAGGTTTTAACTTTATTTTCTTAACATAGTAGCACACATCAGCTAAGTTCGATAGCTTTATGCCTTGTAAGGTATAGAGTGAAGAAGAAGTTTGGATTTCACAGGAGTCGAAATTCCAAAAGCTTCCACAGTTCGATATCTTTATGGCTTGTAAGGTATAGAGTGAAGAAGAAGATTGGATTTCATAGCAGTCGAAATTCCAAAAGCTTCCGCCATGTCTAAATCCTCTGGACTCATGTTGTCGGGCAATTTCCAATCAAATTTATACAACAAATTGGCAAGAGCTAGCTCGATGGTTGTGGTAGCAAGGTGAATTCCAGGACAAATTCTTCGGCCCGCACCGAATGGAATAAACTGGAAATCATTGCCCTTAAAATCTATCTGGCTGTTCAGAAATCTCTCTGGCCTGAATTCATGAGCCTCCTCCCAAAATTCTGGATCCCGCGCTACGGAGAAAACATTGACAATGATCCTTGCTTTTTTTGGGATTTCATAGCCTCGTATCTTGGTTTCCTCAAGTGATTCTCGTGGCCCTCCCAATGGAGATGGAGGGTGCAAGCGCAAGGTCTCCTTGATCACTGCTTTCAAGTAGTTCATTTTACTAATATCATCCTCCGTGACTTTGCTTCTATTTCCAAGTATCTCCCTTATCTCATCTTGCACCCTCTTCAATGCTTTTGGGCTTCGAGCAAGTTCTGCCATGGTCCATTCAAGGGTGACGTATGTTGTGTCCGCTGCTGCCCCGAACATGTCCTGCAAGGAGAAATAAATGGAGGTGATCAACCACTCATAGCATGCTGGCTAAAAGAAACTTGAATCCATAGAAGTAATTAAAATCAATTAATTGTAGTTACTAATACTAGGGCATTTACTAGGTTTTCGGTTTTTGTTTTTTTTTTTATTCGTAACATGAAGGCGGGGGATCTAATTCAATCACCTCCATCATTCATCAACCACTGGGGAGTGATTGATCGGGATTGTATATGCAATGCAGCTGGGTCCTTGTTCGACCACTTGCCACTAATCAATGTGTAAATGAAATTAAACCCCTTTTTTTGAGTTAGAACTAGGATCGATATTAAAAGTCCACCAACACGAGACTTTAATTTACCAACCATCAATTAGTTAGCGTCGCCTACCAGAATTGTTTTGACCTGCATGCAAGCTCCACCGTGAAGTGAAATAGAGAGTTACCAGTGAAAGAGGAAGGATACAAAACTTTCCACTTCATCATTACTAATCTATTGTAGCTAAAAAATTTAAGATACTTGCTTACTCTAATATATTTTTTCTTTTAAAACAAAAGAAAAAGAAACTCGTTTTACTATGAGGAAATAAATGTTGGGTGATGGATTTATTAACATCTTATAATTTGTAATCGTCGAAAAGACTAATTAATTCATTTATAATATACATGTATCCCAAAATATGGTTTGATAATTACATATGGTGGATTTGATATATACCGAATCCAATCCATACTCCTAAAACTACTGGTCTCGAAGTCAGTGGAAGAGATCGATTACCAAAATGATTGCCTTGATATCGTCTCTAGCGAGCGTGAAGCCTTCTGCGCGATCCTTCTGAAGCGATAGCAAAACATCCACCAAGTCCTGAGTCTGATGAGCATCCTCGTGGTCTCGAATCACTTCTTCGAGGAAGGCATCCCAGCCAATGAAGCATCTCTTTACCCTGCCATCCGTACCGCTCAGCTTGCCCAACCATCCAAGCCAAGGTAAGTAATCTCCCACGTAGAAGCCACCCAACAAGGCTATGGTCTCCTCAATTAGGTGATTCAACTTCGTGGTCCTTTCCTCTCCAAGAAACTTCCCAAAAGCAATTTTAGTGACCAAACCACTCGTGAATGCAATCAAAATCTTGCTCAGATTCACAGGACCAACGGAGGAGGAACGTGCGATCCTGTCGATCACCTGCGACACTTCCTCGTCTCTAACGCTGGAAAATGACTGCACTCTTTTGATGCTCAGCAGGTGAACGATGCACAGCTTTCTTACCTCCCTCCAGTACGCGCCGTAGGGTGCAAAGATCACGTCCCTGCAGCCGTAGAAAAGTTTCTTGGGGAGCTCCAAGGAAGGACGACTTGCGAAGATCATATCTTGGGTCTTCATGACTTCTTGAGCAAGCTCGGCGGACGAGACGACGATGGTGGGGACGGAGCCCAGTTTAAGCAGCATGAGAGGGCCATACTTTTGGGAGAGAGCATGGAGGGCACGGTGAGGATGAGATCCCCGCAGCTGGTGGAGGTTTCCTATGATCGGAAGTTTTGGGGGGGAGGGTGGAAGCTTAGGTCTCTTTGGGGTGGGTTTTTTGTGGATTAGGAAAATGAGGACGGCTGCCAGGAGGACGGCGAGCAACGGTGCGAGCGACATCTTGTACGGCCGTGGAGTTCGCTATTATTTTCCTCCACTACACTACTTATGGTGGGAGGCTTGCACTCAAGTCCTCGGCCCAGCCAATCATAAATCTTAACGTTTTGCAGACAATTCAAGGTCATCTGCAGTGCACCATTTGGACCGCGGGTGCGGTGAGTAATGTCAAGAGATCATCCGGTCAGAGATGGATGGCTGTCAAATAAGACGGCACGGAAAATTCGTTGTGCATGGCATATTTCATAGCTGCCCATTTTTTTGACCGGATGCGGCGCATGATGGCCGTTGTAGAATGCTCTCTCTTGGGTCGTGATGCAAGCGTCGATCATAGACTTCGTTACTCAGACTTTGAAGTAATTCCAAAAATCAATGTCAATGTGACATGCCTCATTATATTGTCACGCCCTAAATCCCAAGTCTGCAAGCCAAAAATCATGATAATCATCATATATTTATGATATTTATGAAGAATTCTCTCCATAAATATATAAGATATTTCAAACATGACATCAATATATCTCAATAGAAAAAAAATTTAAATAATTAATATTTAACTTTAATTTAAATAATTAAATCAAATATCTTATAAATTAAAATTTTATAATTTTTTTATTAATTTTAATTTATCATAATGTAAAATAAAGATATCAAATTATGCTTCTAATTCGCTCTTCTATATAAAATCTTCGAGTAAAGTTAGTTCTTTGCATATGTAAAAATAGTAAAATATAAAATGATAAACTAGATAATTCGGTAAGTAATGTATACTTTAATTAAATAAATTTAATAATAATAATAATATATTAAAAATAAGCATGTAAGGTGCATCAATTTAAAATATACAATACTAATCAAATAAGATCCATAGAAATTTATTTTCATTCATAAATCAATTTCTTTCAAACATTATACCAATCTTGACAATCATGAACTAAAATAAAATACTAGCGTATAATCCTCACCAGCAAGGTATTAAATTATCAACATTTAACCGCTTTACTAACAAAATATCAAGTACTAGTGCACAATCCTTACTGATAAAATATCAAAGTGCTAGCTAGCATTTAACCGCCCCCATTAGCACGATATCAAAGTACCTATGTTTAATCTCCACTGGTGGGATTTAATATATATTTAGGCTATAAGTCAAAATCCATCTCAAATCAATATATTCTCTTCAAAAATATATTTTATATTCTAAATTAAATAATTTATAAAATCATGTGACATCAAAATCAATCAGTATGATTCATATCAAATTCAATATATTTGATCATAAATCACTTAATATTTCAAACAATGATATTAAGAAATTCAAAATATATGCATCAGACTAATATAAAAAATATTTTATAATTTATCAATAAATCTATAAAAAATAAAATATTACTTATCTTATATGTATTCCAATAAATTCATTTAATTCTATAATTTTTTTTTCAAAATCTTTAATACATTGATCATATCATATTATTCTACTGGACATCTTTTGGTCTAAACAACTACACCCCTATATAAAATTAAGTTCACTAATTAATTAGAAAAAAATATAGATAATTAAGAAAGACATGATTGATGGATAGTCATACTTAATGATTTGGATTAATCCAATTATCTAACTTCATCCGATTAATATCATATTAGAATATAGATAGTTCAACAAAGATCGAGAGTAATCAAATCAATAGTATCCGATAAGAATCAAGATGGAGGCCAATACAATACTCGATGTTTAGAGGTTAGTTTAATTAAATAATTTTATTTAATCAAAATTAGATTAAGATGTAATTGACTCCATAAAGATCGAATAGATCAAATCTAATAGTATCCGAATCCGACCAAGATGGATGCTGATATGCTGTCAGATGATCGTAGATCAGGATCCTTCAAAATCATTGAAATAAAGCTCTTTACTCGATCAATCTTAGAGAGAGAATAAATTTTAGAGAGAAAAAATATTATAGAGAGAAACTAAAGAGAAAGTGCATACAGAAAGTAGAAGGAGAGAGAAAGGTGAGAGGAAGAAGGGAGAGCAAGGAACTCTCTCTGTTTTTTTTTCTTCTTCTTCTTTGGTGAAATAGGGACTTGCCCTTTCTTTCTCGAAAACCAAAGGTTGTAGGTTGCGGCGACCATCACTAGGAATGCAAGTCAAAGTGGTGCAGTCGGGAATCCCTTAACTAGTGACCGACAACAACTACCATTGCCAAGAAATTCAAAAAAAAAACTCATGAAAAAATAGTAAAAATAGGGGATTGGTTTTCCCCTCCATTATCTAATCCATCTTGCTAGCTGCCAAAGTTTCAAAGCTTCCCACACCCACCATGAAGCAAACAAAGCAGCTGAGTACTTCACAGCAAAGCATGATTTGCTAGCGAAGTGTTCATGGTCTGTTAATGATTTTATTCATTGTAACCTGTTTTCTACTTTACAAGATGATATTAAAGCCACTATCTATAGAAGAAGAAGTCACCGGCATAGGATGGGGCCAGGACTTTTTTTTTTTTTAATACAAATGGGTGATCATACAATTCTTGTGTGAGTACAATCTAGAAGGTCGGCATACAAAATATCATACAAAGCTCTAGGACACTTCTGACCAAGATGCCAGGATCATTCACCAGTATGATCGGCAATAAAGGATGCCATCCAATCAGCAGCGCTATTCGCCTTTCAATAGATGTATCTAATAATCGTCATAGAGAAGTGACAAAGAGACTCTCAAATATCATGAATCAATGGATGGATCGTGGGCTGCTTCGCTGCATCCTGGATCCAGGCAATGATAGTAGCTGAGTCCTCCTCCACAACAATCCTCTCCGCACGTATCCTCGATCGTGCATAGGTGATACCCATCCAGACAGTCCGAAGCTCCGCGCTAGAAACAGATGGCTTAAAAAGGGAAGATTCTCCAGCATCCTACCCTCAGGATCTCGGATCACGTAACCAGCACCATGCCGCTACCCCCCCCCCGAATACTGCCATCAAAGTTGATCTTGATAAAGTTCGAGGGTGGGGGCACCCAAGAGATAAAAAGCATCCTACGGATCGCTGCAGGAGCAGCAAGGGGACCCCAGAAACTCGGGCCATTGAGAGACTGTCCGACAGTATCAAAGTGGTAGAACTCCTCCGCTAGATAATAGGCACGCTCTAGCACTCTATAAGTAGGGACGACCTCAGCATCAAAGGCCAAGCTATTCCTTGAAAGCCAAATCTGATAAGCTATGTAGGCCAGCCTCCCAATCGAGCCATGACGAACCACATCAAGAAATGTAGAGAGGTAGGAGCTAGAGGAAACATCCTAGTATGGACCACCAGCCATCTGCTAGATCAAGCATGCCCTAGGGCAGCGAAGAAGGGCGTGCTCCATCATCTCATCCTCTATCCCGCAGCTTGGGCATGTGGTCGGCATGACCACACCCCTATCTTTGAGAAGAGATTGAGTCAAAAGATGGCCCCAGGCAACCTTTCATAGAAAGAGTCAAACCCTGAGGTGGATAGCTGCTCTCCAGATCCAGGCCGCCTCAATCCTCCTCTCCGACTCCATCCTATACATCATAATAAGCTCCTTGATAGGAATCCTGGTACAGCATGACAGGCCCCACACCCTTAAGTCCTGACTCCGATGGATGGGGATGGGGATGGCAAGGATCCTGTCTGCAAGATGGCCGCCAAACAGCCAGATGATGTCCTGAGTCCTCCAATCTCTGCCATCCTCGATGATCAAGTCTCGAACATGTCAATCATCTCCCACCTTCGTACCGACAAAGGTGGACCATCGAGCGAGAGGAATGCTAGAAATCCAAGCATCCTGGCTCACATCAATCGAGGTCCCATCGCCAATTAGCCACCTAAGTTGGGCCTCCACTACAAGACCGTAGGTCCGAATCTTCCTCCAGATGAAAGAGCAACTATAATTACCATGATTGTGGAGCTCCTAGCTCCAGGCCCCATAGCTAGCTCTCATCACCCTGCTCCATAGGCAATCGAGCTGAGTAAGGAGTCTCATGGCATGTCTGGCAGACATCACCTCTCTCCTAAGCAGCAAAGACTGGATCCCCAGACCTCCACCATGCATAGGCTGGCAAATAATATCCCAAGAGAGCAGGTGCAGGCCATGACCATCCTGAGTGGATCCCCATAAGAAATTTCAAAACTATTGTTTTAGAGTTCTGAGGCAGGTGCAAGGCATAACAGTATTTACAAGCAGGTAGATCAGGATAGAACTCAGAACTGACCTCACGAGTGTAACCCTTTCCATCATAGAAAGGGATCGGGCTTGCCAACCATCGAGGTACTCCTGAATCCTCTGCTCCATGTGCCTACAATCAACCCTTCGCAGTCTCCGACCCGTGATGGGGACGCCAAGATAAGTCAGAGTCCCTGTCTGCTCAGGGATCCCCAACCTGTCAAGAATTGCGTGCTTCACCTGACCTTCATTTTTGGGCGAAAGATAATAGTGGACTTCTGAAGATTGACGCACTACCTAGAGGCCCGACAGTAGGCCTCCACCATGGAAGCGAAATACCTCGCATTGCACAGAGAGATCCAACCAATAAGTAAGTAGCCATCTGTAAACAGAAGATGCGACAAAGGCTGCAATCCGGGGGCACGCTAGTAGGGCTCCAACTCACCCCCTGGACTGCTGCCCGAAGGGCACGAGATAGCGCATCAGCACATAAGATAAATAAGTAAGGGGAGAGGGGACACCCTTGTCGGAGGCCACAAGTCGAGTGAAAGAACTCGATCGAAGAGCCGTTGATCAAGATGGCAAAACTTGGGCCTTCCACACAATCCATGATCCAGTCCGTCCACCTGCCATAGAAGCTAAATTTATGAAGAGTTAGCTGCACAAACCTCCAGCTCATGCGGTCGTACACGCGCTCCATGTCAAGCTTAATCACCATCAAGCACCGACGAACAGGAGCCCACTTTAGGTCATGGATGAACTTCTGGGCAAGCAGGACATTATCAGTGATGCAACGACCACTGAGAAAAGCCTCCTGCTCTTGGCTAATCAACCATGGAATAATCGACTTCAGACAACCACCCAGAATCCTCATACACATCTTATAAAGGGTTGTGCATAAGCTGATAGGCCTAAAGTACCCAGGAGCAGTCGCATCAGATCTCTTCAGGATGAGGGTAATCAGCATCCTCTTCCACTACGCCGAAATTCTTCTAACCTTAAAAACTCTCTGCACAGTCTCAGTCACCTCGGCATCAATGATCGACCAATATCGACGAAAGAATAAGGGTGAAAAGCCATCCGATCCTAGGGCTTTATCTTCTCCAAGAGACCATAGGGCCCCCCAAACCTCATCAACCATCATAGGACAAGACAGTGCTATATTCTTCTTATCGAAGATGCTGTGAGTAGGATGGCACCTCTGGAGCCGATCACCCCCACCGAAAGGGGCTGTCCAACGAGATCTGAAGAATTGAAAAATCTAGCCCTTGATTTCATCGCTATCCTCCACAATGCTGCCATCAGTGTCCCTCAGCTACCTAATATGGTTCAAAGATCTTCTGATCATCATAGACTGATGGAAGAATCTAGTATTCCGATCTCCTTTCCTGATCCACTGCACCCTGAACTTCTGCCTCCAAAGAGTCTCCTGCTGTCTTAAGAGAGAGTGGTGCTCAGAGAGCTTGTGACGAAGCTCTCGTAGATTCAGCTCCTAGAGTCCACCATCCTGCTCCTCTTTCCTCTGTAGCTCAGCAATATCTGCCTCCACCCCCTCGAGATGTCTGAAAATATCACCAACTTTAAGTTGATTCCATTGGATGAGCCTGTATCGTGCCAACTCCATCCTCCGAGTCACTCGATATCTCGCATCCTCATGGATTAGCATCCTCCACACCTCCCTAATCAGATCCCACTATCCCTAATAAAAGATCCAGAACTTCTCAAATCTAAATGGAGCTATGGGCAGGTGAGGGCCATCGGTAGTAATAAGGAGTGGACAGTGATCTGAAGCAATCCTCGATAGGTGGTGCACCTGATGTGCAGGAAAATGCTGGAGCCATCCTGCGGTGCCCAGGGCTCGATCAATTCTCTTCCAAACTCTAGCATTTGTAGGACAATTGTTGCACCAAGTAAATCTAGGACCAATGTAGCCTAGATCAATCAGACCCAGGTCACCAATGAACTTCCTGAACTCTTTGGATTCAATGGTATCAGTATGTTGTCTGCCACCCATTTTCTCATAGGGGCCTACAATGCAGTTAAAGTTCCTAGCGATAAGGAAGGGTAGGCCCTACGTAGCAAGTCTAGCTATCTCAGACCAGAGGATCCTCTACTTCCTATACTCAGTGCTCGCATACACCTCAGATAAAAGCTACGGACCATCCATCTGCTCAGAGATGACCAAAGCAACCTATTGCTCACATTCATGAAAAGCGTCCACCCTGATACTGCCACAATGCTACAGCACCAAAATCCCTCCAGCCAAACCTCTAGATTGTATGGCATAAAAACAACATGAAGGCGAAATCCATCTCCTGACTCGATCAAGGATCCTCCCCGATAATTGCATCTCAAGAAGGATACAAATGTTGGTACTGTGCTGCTGGATAAGTCTTTCAAATGTCATTTGAAAGGAGGGCTTTTCCACCTCTTAAGTGTTCCAAATCAGCAATCTCATTGGGAAGATGGCATGGTGGAGGGTCAAGTCCTACGACCCCCTCCATCTGAGTATCAACTTCCAATCCCACTGTCGACAAACTCCCATCAGCTAGCCTCCCCTCCCCTCCCTGAATAGCTTGCCTCAACTGGACCACAGCCTCATCATGGTCCAAGTCCTACACCATCTCCTGCTCAGGGTGCTCCATCTCCTTTGCCCCTGCATCCTCTAGAGCCACATTCAAATCTCCATCCCTTGAGGTCCCGATAGAAAATAGAAAGACCCCCAACTTCTGTGTAGCAGCAGCCACCTCTATCAGAGTCTCTGGATAGGTGGGAGCCTTGCCTTTTGCTTTAACTGCAGAGGACCGACCTTTTTTGCCTTCTAAGGATCCTTTCTCCTTGCCCTTGGGCTTCTCCTGCACCCGGCCCACATCAAAATCACTTGGTCAGGTGCGCTTGGGCTGGGCATGGCCCGCCCCCATTCCCCCCATCCGTGCCATAGCTGAGCCTGCAATGCATGGGCACTCCTCCATCGTGTAGTCCTCCAGTGGGCCAAATATGCTGGCAGGTCGGGCCACACTCATACCCACACCCGACACCATGCCCCGCCTTGGCTCCGATCCAGCAGTCGAACCAAGCGGGGGTCGACGCCGTGCAACCTTGGTTGGCTTCAGCCAACCGTCGGATCCCTTCGCCGAGTTAACTCGATTTGGGTCATCCTGAGTGGGCCTAGTGTCAGATTGGCCCAATCTTGTTCCCGCCAAAGGGCCCCGACTTGACTCGGCCCCTTTCTTCTCCATTCTGCCACCAGCCACCGGTCCCGACAACCACCGCCGGACCGCAACCAGCCACGGCCCCAACTCCTCGATCATTTTCTTCATTGCAGAGCACATTCTCTATGCTGAGGCCCACCGAAGAGCTTCCTTCTTCTCTGCAGGCTGGACATGCCACCGGTACATGAAAATAGCCACAACGAAAGCACACCCCATCTAGATTCTCATAGACAAACCTCTGCCACTGGGGGCCTTTAGGACCGTTGATCACCACCCCCGATCACAGTGGTCGTCGGAGGTCCAATCTGATACAGACTTGTGCGAAATTGAGTCACCACCAGTCTGTCGTGCAGTCATCCAGCGCCACCATCTCCCCAAGAAGTGCCACAATGCTCCGGATCACCGCTTCCCTCCAGAGCTTCGTCGGGAGTTCCAGCAATCGGATCCACACCAGGACCGATCGGATCGAGCCCTCCACTGGGTGAAACCATGGCCGCCATGGCTCCACCACCATGGCCTGACCCGCCACAACCCATGGGCTGCCAAGGACCGCCTCCAGTTCACCTTCATCGGCGAAACGGCCCCAGTCCAGGATGAAGCCCACCACCTCCCCCTTGATTTTGGCCTATGCTCGGAACTCCCGGATCGCCGCCTCGACCCCCACTTGGCGCCCGAGACTTTTGGCCACCACTGCTGTGGTCATCCACGCCTCTGTGTCCACCCATACCTCCTCCACTGGGAGCTAGACTACCTTCGAGAATCGATGCATCAGCTCCTCGATCACCGTCGATGCCGATTCCGAAGAGATCCAAATCGGGCACCTATTCCCCTGCCTTCTTCCCGCCATCTCTGGCCTATTATTCGTTGTCGCCGTCCTCTGACGGTTCGCAGGATTGCTCCCCATTATCTTCGGTGTTGCCGACCATCCAAACCTATCGGATCGCCGGCGATCAACCGAAAGAAGGTCGTAGCATGAATCGCAAAGCACCAATGGAAAACACAATGGTTACTATTCAAACACAACGGAAAAAACACACGACCAGGACTTGTTTCAAGCGTTCCATAGGGACAGCAAGGAGGCTTTTATTCCATGATGCGGTAGTATCTCTAGCTTCATTTCGCTTTTTTTGGGCGGGTTTTATGTCTCTGTTTATACGTGTTCAGTTAGCTAGCAGCATGACTTATATGAGCATGTCACTATAGTGCAGATATTGCATCAAGAAGACATCGAGGCTAATAGCTTTTGGATTAGACAGTGCATGCAACTATTAGTCACATGTTGGACATGTAGAGAAAATGCTGACCTCCTATAGAGATGGTAAAAATTGATTCAATCTATCAATCGTTGACCCATCTTAAATAGATTTAGATTTAGATTAAAAAAATTTAGATCGTAAATGGATCAATCCATTTAACCTATTTAATAAATAAATCGAATTCAGATTTTAGATGATTGATCCATTTAACCGATTTAATATTTGGATCGGATTGAGTCATATAAGCTGTTTAATCCATTTAACATGTTTAATCCATTGAAGATATGTTTAAAATATGATTAACTTGATCTATTTAATTCGATCTATTTAATCTATTTAATCTATTTAATAAATAAATTAAGTGGGTCGGGATCGAATTATCTATTTAATAAAAAGATTGGGTTCATGTTTGAATTTTTTGATCCATTTAGTAAATAGTTCAAATTTGGATTGGCAAATTTTTGATCCGATCCATATTGATTCGACTTATTTCCGATCCAACCCAATTGCCATCCTTTCCATGCATTCAAGCAAAAGACAGAGCCCTAGGAGGCGACGTGGCTGCATTTGTAAAAATTTTCCATACATGGCGTTAGCCCATGAACTAGCAACCGGTAACTTTCTGCAAATTACTCAGCAAACTTCATCACTCTTGCCAATGTGGGTTTATTTAATCAGTTGTATCTTTCACTTGAAAGAACGATTCACCTTCTTCCACGATGTCAGCCATTGGATCAATCTGTCACATGGAGGAGCTGCTTCAAGAGCTGTGAGCGGATGGAAGAAAACAGTTAAAGAGTGCTTTTAGAGCTATATCAGATGCGATCCAACGATCGATGTAAGAAGATCGATCATTTTTCCGTGCGAAAAAATACAACCCAAATCCTGCAAAAGTTAGGACTAGCACCGAAGACGACTACCTTTCCAAATGACAACCGTGGCTAATTAATTAGCACCATGCTCGTCTATAATCCTATTACATATTATTGGAAGTTAATAATGCAAACCGGTAATGAATGAACCCAGTGCTCCCGTGGAAAGATAGGAGTAATACAAGAAGCAATAGAGTGAGTCTCCAAAATCAACCACTTAACATTTGCCTAATCATCATTTTCTTTATAAAATTTTGATGCATGAAATTTTATAATGGAAAACTTCAAGTTCCATCATCAAATAGGAATTTGAAACTTCAAGTTTTCTCTCCTCTTATATTAAAGGCAATTGGATTGATGAGTTCATACATATATTATAGGAGCTTCAAAAACTAAAGGATAAGGCATAGAATTTTTGGTGAAGAATTTAAATATTGGGAACTTCTTCAACCGGTGCATTACTCTTCAGTTAAGCTTGATCTTGAAGCATCATTCGAAGAAGTTCAAGTTCTTATGAGCTGAGAAGCGTGGCTTGAAGTTGCTCAAATTATTTGTCTTGTTCTTTGAAGCCTTTGTCTAGCCTTTCTTCTATTCGAGCTCGGCATTCATCGTACTGACAAAGTAACTACTTGCGATGTGAAGGGAATTTATCGATGCAAATCAAGTTTTAAGGAAGAAGATATCTTCTTAAAGAGAAAAAGAGAGAATAATTAAGAGGTTGAATTATGCTCTAGCAGCAGAGAGTAAAATGAGAGAGAGAAGCGCACGTACAACAATAGATTGGGGAAATTAATTAAGCTGCTTGGATGTCTAAGCCAGAAATTAAGCTATGCACCAGCGTGACAATGAGGTTGCTCCATTATAATCAAAATATCATAGGTTCAAAACACAAACAATCTCTCTGCACACATAGGTTACAAGGATATTCTGACCCTCCTTATATATTTTAATGGTGGATGGGCCTTCCTTTTTTTTCTTTTCTTCTTCTTCTTCTTCTTCTTCTTTTTAACTATGTTATTGCTCTACCATGTGCAGCCTTGATCTCGCAAGGGGGAGTGGTAATATCAAACCTATGCTTGTATCAGCCAGAAAAAAAGGGATGTACGTTATTCATGAGCTTCTTTTTATAATGTAATAGATGGTCTAATATCTCATGTGCCTATTCTTTTCTATTTAAAATATAACATAATTTTGGACTTCGATTATATCTCTTAAAATTCAATCATTTTTAAATTGATGAAGAGTTGTTGTCCGCTAAAAAACTTGTGGACTTAATTTTAACCACGTTGGATGCAATGCTTTGATGAAGAGCTGTTATTTTCCAAAACAGTTCTTGACTTTGAAGCATGTTGAATGCAATGCTTTGGACTTCCTTCATAGCTAATCTTACAAGCAGCTCTTTCGTTATTATTATATTTGTTTGTTAAATGGTAACAAGAAGACGCACATCATCTGGTAGAAAAGTATTTGGATAAAGATAGAAGACGGAGGAAAGATCTTTTAATGGATTAAAGTTCTCTTAGCTTATTAGGTGGTTTACAGGGGTTGATACAAAAGAAAGAGATTGCAACAAATACAAGAAATGTGGCCTCTTTCAGTGGGTACGGGTTGATCTTTCATGTTAAAGAATGATATACACCATTGGATCGTGCAATAGCCTTAATGAAATCCATGCAAGGATATGAAAGGAAAGTTGAGACTATTTTGAGATCTATGCAAGGCATGATCCAATGGTTGTTATCATGAAAAATTCAATCATTTCTCAATTGATGAAGAGTCATGGCCTACTAAAAAATTTGCAGACTTTTAAGCACGTTGAATGCAATGCTTTGATGAAGTGCTATTATTTTCTAATTTTCTTTCAGGCTATTTTGAGATCTATGCAAGGCATGATCCAATGACTGTTATCATGAAAAATTCAATCATTTTTTAATTGATGAAGAGTCATTGCCTACTAAAAAAATTGTAGACCTTTAAGCATATTGCATGCAATGCTTTGATGAAGTGCTATTGTTTCCAGTTTCCTTTCAGACTATTTTAAGATATATGCAAGGCATGATCCAATGGTTGCTATCATAAAAAATTTAATCATTTTTCAATTGATGAAGAGTCATTTCCTACTAAAAAATTTGTAGACTTTTAAGCATGTTGAATACAATGCTTTGATGAAGTGCTATTGTTTTTCACGACTCTTAAGCACGTTGAATGCATGCTTTGGCCTTCTTCTTTCGTAGTTAATCTTACAAGTTGCTATTTCATTGTTATTATATTTGTTTGTTCAATGGTAACGAGAAGAAGCATGTCATCTAGAAGAAAAGTATTTGGATAAAGATAGAAGACAAAGGAAAGATCTTTTAATATATTAAAGTTCTCTTAGCTTATTAGGTGGTCTTCTTGTCATTGTTTTGTGAATCTTACAGGATAATACAAAAGAAAGAGATTACAACAAATACAAGAAATGTGGCCTCTTTCATTAGGTACTGGTTGATCTTTCACGTTAAAGAAATGATTCATCTTTTTTTCGTAATTTGCACCATTGGATCGCACAATAGCCTTAATGAAATCTATGCAGCAGATGAAAGGAAAGTTCATAGTACTTTAAGATCTGTGCAAGGCATGATCCAATAGTTGCTAACATAAAAATTTTAATGATTTTTCAATTGATGAAAAGTCGTTGTCAACTAAAAATTTTGTAGACTTTTAAGCATGTTGAATGCAATGCTTTGATGAAGTGTTATTGTTTTCCGGTTTTCTTTCGGACTATTTTGAGATCTATGCAAGGTTTGATCCAATGGTTGCCATCATGAAAAATGCAATCATTTTTTAATTGATGAAGAGTCATTGCCTACTAAAAAATTTGTAGAATTTTAAACATGTTCAATGCAATGCTTTGATGAAGTGCTATTATTTTTCGG
The DNA here is from genome assembly GCA_006176705.1 of Cocos nucifera. NCBI lineage: Eukaryota > Viridiplantae > Streptophyta > Magnoliopsida > Arecales > Arecaceae > Cocos > Cocos nucifera. Next base: position 2,554,001 of record QRFJ01000056.1, read on the forward strand.
AACAATTCTTGACTTTTAAGCATGTTGAATGCATGCTTTTTCATAGTAATTCTACGAGTTGCTATTTCATTGTTATTATATTTGTTTGTTCAATGGTAACAAGAAGAAGCATGTCATCTAGAAGAAAAGCATTTGGATAAAGATAGAAGACAGAGGAAAGATCTTTTAATATATTAAAGTTCTCTTAGCTTATTAGGTGGGTTATTGTTTTGTGAATCGTAAAGGGATAATACAAAAGAAAGAGATTACGACAAATACAAGAAATATGGCCTCTTTCAGTGGATACAGGTTGATATTTTATATTAAAAAAATGATTCATCTTTCTTCGCAATATACATCATTGAATCGTGCAATAGCCTCAATGAAATCTATACAAGCAGATGAAAGAAAATTTCGGACTACTTTGAGATCTGCATGAGATATGATCCAATGATTGATATTATAAAAAATTTAAAAGATCAATCATTCTTTCATGCCAAAGATACAATCCAACCCCTTTTGGCCGTTAAACATACTAGAACAAGAAATAATAGTCACGTATCTCATATCATATATACTATAATAAGCAAGAGGAGAACATATTATTAAGTCAAATAAGGTGACATTACAAATGAATTTATTGACATGGATATTATAACCAGAATTCAAATGTATTTGGTTTTTGAAAATTATGCTCTTTGGACTTACTCTATAGCACCGATATAATTATGACTCCACCATCGACTTAAAGGGCTCCCCTTAGATCATCTTTGCACAGGTCATTTATTTAGGATCAAAATTAGGAAGAATTTTATCTAGTCAAGTGTCAAAATCATGGCCAAGAAGTCACTTCTAGGAGATTTCTTTTTTTTTTTTCTTTTTATTTAATTAATTGTTCATGCATCATAGAATGGTACTGTTTATGTTGCCAATATGATTAATATTACAGGAATCTAGACCATTAGCGTGGCTAAATATCATCACTAATAGTCAATTTATCATCACTAATAACCTCACCGTCGTTAATACCGTCGTAAAATCTAATTTAAAAAATTATTATCGCTAATTATCATTATTAACAATAAAAAATCTAGCTGTCGTTAATAAGGCTATTAGCGATGGCTTTAGAGATAAAAAAATTTCATCTTTAATAATTTTTTAATATTTAAATTAATTTTAAAAATAAAAAAATATTAGCAATGGCAATGTCATGGCTAATGCCGTCTCTAATTTTTTTAAAATTTTTAAATAAAATAAAAAATATTTAAAAAATATTAGCGATAGTAAGCAGTGGCTAATACCATCGCTGATAAATATTAGCAACCAAAAATACTATTGCTAATACCATTTTTAATTTTTTTTATAATTTTTAAATAAAATAAAAAAATATTTTAAAAAATATTAGCAACGATAACTTGGTCTCTAAAGCCATAGCTAATAGTTATTAGCAATGAAAAATGCTAATAATTAATTTTTATTTTTTAAAAAATTAATAATAATATTTTTAAAAAATTATTTTAATTAATCATAATGAATTATGATTTGTAATATCTGTTATAATTAAAATCTAAAGATAATATGATAATCAAAAATTAAAAACTAATTATATTATATTAAAAATATAAATTATGTATTTTTAATAAATCATATAAAAAATATAATACATAAAAAAATAGTTAGATCCAATCCTCATCATCGTCTGCCCCTCCTCCTCCTGCTCCTCTCCAATAGCTGGTTGATTAGAACCGGATATCCTAGCATCTTATAACAAAAAAAATAAAATAATATTTTATAAGTTTCGATATAGAAATATATCCTTTTGATATGGAGATATATTTTTGATACACTCCTCCGATTCTTGACTTGCTTATTTCTACACATTCGATTTAATGATACGGAGCTATAGACACTCCCGACCTATTGATTGAATTTTTAATTCCTAGATCCTCTTTTTGAACCCAAACATAAATATATGAAGCTTCTAAATATAAAAATTTAAAATAAATAAAAAATTTAATAATATAATTATCTGATGTGATGGTTGGAACGACTAGCCTGGCTAATCGTGTAGCAGTGGATCTCGAAGAAGCTTCACGATCATATCATGGATGACATTCAGGAGGTCCTATGGTCGCTAGCTCAGAAGCCTCTGAACGACCTTCTTCATAAGCGCATTGCTCCAGGTTTGGAACATCGAGGCCTATGAAGATGTCGAAGGATATCTAGATGGTAGAGAGTCAAAGCTATGGCCAAATTCTATGATCCAGCTCCTACTCATCCGACTGGTAGCGTTGAGCTATCCCTTAAGATCAAGGAAGGACTAAGAAGATGGATCATCGCCATACCTCTCAGCAACGTACTCCACGTAACATATCTATATAGTTTAGAAATATATTAGTTCTAATATAAAAATCAGATCCTTTAATAACTTAATTAGTAAATCAAATTTAAAATTTTTATCATAATCTATCGTGATGTAAAATCTAAATAGTCACTAATCCTCCTAAACTGGTATGTGGCCCACTACAACTGCAGTTGATTTGGTAGACGACCTAGCTACCATATCTACAATAAGTAAGTAATAAAATTAAATTAATTAAAATGTGCATACAAAAGTTTTTACAGTTCTAGTGAAGAGTTTTGGTATTGATTTCTTACTAGTCTATTGGCCACAACATATATGTTGACTGAGCCGCCCATATGCCTAATTAAATCCTGCTAGATGGTCCTATTCTACTGGGCTCTTTGTTGCCTACTAGAGAACTCCTCGATGCTTTACTGGTCATAGAGGGCCTACCATATGTCTAGCCGCATCCAGTGATCCATGAAAGACCTCCAGTCCGATGGTGATGGAGAACCAGAGTGCTGGATGGCAAACTACTTGAGGTTGAAGAAGCCATCTCAAAGCCTCCATATGGCCACCTCCTCGAAGGTCTGATGACCAGTCTCCTCATCCTGGAGAGTCTCGAATCGTTAGTACTCCTGTAAGATAGAAGCAAGCATGTATTAATATGTAATTAAAATACCAACGTATCGAAAAAAATAAATTAAACTAGTTTTGACTTATTAGAAATATCTTCTAGACTGCATCATGAGCCTCCAATGGCCAACTCAAGAAATCATTCTTCGAACCCGGCATCAATCGGTGTATGATCTCAGTAATGACACAAGATGTTGAAGGCTCTCTGAATATGCTGTAAAATTGATTTCGAAGAATGTTAACTCTAAAATTATTAAATTTTAAACATATTAATTGAGCATGTAGTACTTATAAGCATCTTTAGATATAGATGATCTACCTATCCTTCGATCGAGTTGGAGGTGCCGTGAGCTGGATAGATCCTCGACTATGGTGTTATGTCTGAGAGCTGACGGCTGCTACTGCATGTGAGTGTGGGATCACTGGTGACCCCCTATCCTTCGAACTTGAGCACAAAAAATCTAATATAAAAATATTATATTAGTTAATAAATAATAAAATAATATAAATAAAAATATATAAAGTGTTAGAGCTTACCATCCGGTGTGAAAAATGTAGAACCATGAGAACTAGCCATGTGATCGCTCTCTCCTCGAGAGCTCTATCCTCGACTGACATGACTCCGACCTTTGGAAGACATGATATATGCTCTTCAAAAATAAAAATAAATAGATTTATAAAATTAACTATATAATTATAGATAACAATGTAAGATTTAAAATGATGCAAGATAAGTAATTAAAATAATTCAAAAATTATATATTTAGCACTACTCATCGATCTTTTCAGATGTTTGGTATCCTTTGGAATCTTTTTTCAATTCTTCCTCTCCTTCCATCTCTTCCTCTTCTTCTTCCTCTTCTTCCTCTTCTTGGAGAGGTTTGTCTTTTAAAATAATCTTAGTTAGATCTACCTCCTTATGTTGGCCATCTACATGTAGGAGTCTTGCTAAAGTATCTAATTTCACATCATCGAAGGATTGATGAACTCTTACTGTCTCATCCTCTTGAAAGCATTCTGATAATTAAGGCTCTTCTTCTTCTTCAAGCATGTAATGAATAGCTCGAGACTTAATCTTGTATACAATCATCAATCTTTTCTTTCTCTTTTTCTTGATGGAAAAGGAGTATAATACACTTGAACAGCTTGTGCAGCTAGTACAAATGGATCATTGACATAAGTTTTTTATCTATGTTTGATCTCAATAAGCCCATGTCATGGATTAACTTTCATACCATTATCGGTATCGAACCATTGGCACTTAAATGGAATGATATTATTACCTCCAATATAACTTATCTTAATTAATTTTTCAAGAAAACCATAGTAGTCACTCTCCGACTTATCTCTCTACCACCTACTTTTTATACACATACCACTGTTCATTGTGCTTTTATAATATTCATATTGTTGGGTGTAACATTTGAAACCATTTACATTACAGCTACTATAGCATGTCATGTATTTTTCAGACTCGTAACCTAATGGTCTCAGCTTTCTTGGTATAGACTCATTACCTTGAATGACTAATTGACGAAACCAACATACAAAGTTCTCTGAGCACTATGTTGATATTGCTTCATCATTTATGCTTAATTTTTTTTTTTTTAGTATCTTATTATATTATCTAAATATGCATAAGATAAGTATACCAAAATAAGTGATTAAAGAGTTGGAATTATGATGGATACTTATAGGACATATGGATCGACTATCATGCAATTTAGCAAAATATATGTCTCTGCCCGTCGAAGTTCAGTATTGGAGAAAACTTGATAAATCTCGAGCTCAAATTCTTAAGTGAGATAGGAAAATATTGAGATCTTCTACTCTGATCCCTCAGCACCACCATCATCATTTTAATCCACTTGAGTCAGCTTGGTCTGCATACTGAAATTAAAGTAGTGTTGGTTAAAATTTGAAATTTCTTCTATTATATAAACCTTCATAATAAAATCTTCAACTCGAATTAAAAATGTGCATGTATCTTTCAAATGTATACATCCATCTATACTGCACTGAACCTCCCATACTAGCTTCATACGCCAGATAAATCATGAGGTGCTCCATGGAGTCAAAGAAGCTGAAAGAGAATATCTTCTTCAACTTGCATATGATCTCTACACTGCTAGCTTTAAGACTAGAGATATGGTTGGTGGATAGTTCGGTAGCACAAATATTTCTAAAGAGAAGGATAAGCTCAATCAAAGAACTCCATATGGAGTTGGGAAGAAAATCATGCCAAGCCAATGGGTGTAATCGCTGTATGAATATATGGCAGTAATGACTTTTTAGCCTATAGAATTTATAATTTTTGACATTGATGCATCGAGCTAGATTATTTGCATAACTATCTGAAAATTTAGGACTTTTATACAATTCATAAACATTCTTCAACTACTTTCTTATTAAGGTATAAGATACTTTTGACTTCAAAAATTTTTTAGAGGCTACCTCAACCAACTCTAATAGAGAACGCTTACATATGTTCTTCATATATGCTCAAGCCTTGAAATTATCCTTCGTCTTGCCCTTGACATTTATAACAGTATAGAAAACATTGTCATATATATATATATATATATATATATATATATATATATATATATATATATATATATATATTTTATATGCATGACGTTAAGGTTACAATGGATCAAATTGGTGGACCAATACGGTAATTTTCAGAAGATGCTTTGCTTCATCCAGTTATGAGTTCTACCGAACCCCCAAGACTTCTGCTTGTTAAATTCAATGCTAAATAGGACTTCATTCAATTGGGATATCCTGTGAAATACTTCAATACCATTGAGTCGCTGGGGTGCATGGTCCTTTAGAATATGCACATAATTGATCAATGCACATAATTCTTTTATCCATACAAAAATAAATAAATATACGAATATATTAGAATATGTACATCAATGTACTGATGGGTCTATCATTCCATACAATGTAAATTTTATTCAAATTAACATATAATTAGGTATTTTCTATCGGCTTGAGCGCATAGGGCACGTGAGGGCTAAATGCTTTTGATGCTAGCTATGACCCGAGGCTCTGGCATGCAGGGCATGCTCTGATCCCATGTTTGCGATACTGTCCGACATCTTCTCTTGATTCGAACACTCTACATGCTGAGACCTAAATTTCGTATATCTAATTAACTAATCAATTATTTATTTAATTAAATTTTAGTGATGGTACTAGCTATCACTAATACCGTCACTAATACTTGACAATATCAGTCGATGCTAATACCGTCGCTACTGCTGCTACTTATAGTGGTAGGGATGGAGCCGCAAGATCGAGGCTGCAGGCTAGAGACGGTGAAGCAAGGGTCGTGCAGTTAGATCCACTGGGATGGGGTGATGATGAGGTCGGTGGGACAGGGACGGCAGGCTCCAGGACTGCGACACCGGAGGTACCGATCAGGGCGGTCATGGGAGAGGTAGGGCTGAGGTGGCGGGTTCGGGCCATGATGTAGGAGGCGTCAACAGGGTCAAGACGGCCATGAGAGAGGCAGGACCGGGATGACAGACTCAGAGATGCAACGTAGGAAGTGCAGGTGGGGTCGGGGTGGCCATGAGAGAGGCGGGATCGGAGCGGCTGGCTCGAGGCCGTGGCACCACCGTGGGTGAGGCGAGGATGGGGCTGCAAGGTTAGGACAGCCATGGGAGAGGTGGGGTTAGGACGGTGGGGTTAGGGCAACCGTGTAGGAGCACCAACAGGTTTGGGTGAAGAGAGACCGAGGTGGCGGGCTTAAGGCCGTAGCGTAGGAGGCACCGACAAGGTTGGGTTGCTGTGAAGGAGGATGCATGGGGAGCGGGGAAGCTGAGAAGGATGCATGGAGAGCGGAGGAGTGGAGAATTTTTTTTCTTGAAATTTTTTTTCCACCAATGGGGTCGGAGAAGGTTTATGGGCAGACTATTATCGACAGCAATATTACCATCGATAATACGGTTGGCAAATCCAAAAATTTTATCCCAGATTATTAGTGACGACACTTTTTATCGCTAATAGTAGAAAATCACCGCTAATAATATTAATTTTTTAATATATTAAAATTTAATATTAATTTTTTTGAAAAAATATTTAATTATTATCAAAGACAGACTACCATCGGTAATACGGTTGGAAAGATAATATTTTCAATTAGCAATGGCACCTTCTATTGCTAATACCAAAACATCATCACTAATAATATTAAAATTTTAAAATATTAATTTTTAATATTAAAATAATATTTTTTTTTGAAATTATTAGTGATAAAAAGGATTTTATCGCTAAAACTGTCGCTAATAATCATATTTTTAAAATTATATTTTAATATCAATTTTTTCTCTTAGATCATTTTTTGGGTGGTTAAAAATTAATATTAGATTTTATTAAATTTTTGAGCTTAATTAATTTATAGATCAAGTCCTAATTAATTTAAAATAGATTTAATTTTTTAGATTTAATTTAATTTAAGATTAATTAGATTTTAATATTCAAAATAGGATTTGGATTTAAAGTCTAATTGAATTAGGTTTGACAGAATTTTGAATTGAATTCTAATTGAATTTAAATTGAATTCGAATGGAACCTAAATTTAAAAATATTTTTTTATTAATTTAAATCAAATCAAATTTAATTAAGCTTAACTTAATTTGAGGATAATTTAGTTTAAAATCTAATTAGAATTTGGATTCACAAAATTTCAAATTGAATTCAAATTAGATTCCAATTGGATTTAAATCGAACCTAAATTAAAAATTATTTTTTTAATTAATTTAAATTAGATTAAATTTAATTAAATTTGACTTAATTTAAAGGTTATTGAATTTTACTATCCAAATAAGACTTGGATTCAAAGTCTAATTGGATTGACATGTTTTCAAATTAGATTTAAATCGAATTTGAATTAGATTCGAATTGAATCTAAATTAAAAATTATTTTTTTAATTAATTTAAATCAACTTTAATTTAATTAATCTTAACTTAATTTGAGGTCAATTAGATTTTATAATCTATGTAGGATTTGGATTTGAAACATAATTAAATTAGGTTTGATAGAATTTCGAATTAGATTTGAATCGGATTCGAATTTGATTCGAATGTAATCATGGATTAAGTCCTAATTAATTTAAATTAGATTTAATTTAAGTAGGCTTGATTTAATTTAAGATTAATTAGATTTTATAATTTAAGTAGGACTTAAATTTAAAGTCTAATTAAATTATATTTGACAAGATTTTGAATTGGATTCGAATCGGATTCAAATCGAATCTAAATTAAAAATTATTTTTTTTTAATTATTTAAATTAGCTTAAGAAGGGAAGGGGCTACATTTTGTTTATTCAATGAGATCCTCGCTTGCCAAGGCTATTCTAAGGTGTTTTGCTTAAGCAAATAAAAAAAGAAAAAGAAAGATATATCTGTCCCATATTTTCTTCTCAATTATCTTTTTTTTCATTCATATATTTTAATTTTCTTCTTCTTTATTTCTGTCCCTTAAATCTACTTTCTCTTTCATCATTTGCAATACCAAAATTCTTTTTTAATTTAAGTTTTTCATATAATTCATTTTTAAAACTTCTACTTTCATCCAAGATTATGAAAATTATTCTAATTTCTTCTTTATAATTGTTCACAAGTTATCAATTTCCTCACAAAATTATAGCTTTCTGCATCCCATCTGTAGTGTTATATGAATTCTCCATTCAGAGCCAAAAACTAATTGACTAATAGGAACTCATATACAATCATCCATAACACATCTCCTCCCAAATAAGTATAAATTAATCTACTTGCTCTTTATTGCTCATAAATGACAACTTTCTGTGCTTATTGTTCACAGATTCTATCCGATTGCCTAATATGATGTCTTATGGTCCACAATTTTTTAACTATTCAATTTTTTTACGTTTGCATTGAGTTTTTTCATCATATTATCAATTAGCAATAGTGAGTTGAGTACTTAATAATATGCTCCATTCGTATATCTGATGTGAATCCTTGTCTACTTTGCAGTTTTATTCAGCTTCATTTGTAGAAGACCGTTGCCAAGTAGTTGATCATGTTTCAACACGCCAATCCATACTGTTGGGTGGTCTCTTGGAGCAAATATTGTCGTTCGCTATCTTGGTCAGGTAATTATTATGTTCAATTAATTTTACCTATCAGGGTTTAATTGTTAATTATTACCGATGGTTATCACTGCCTATGACTTGCCTACTACACACGCACAAAGAAAAAGCCTCGTAAGTAGCAACCTTTACATCATCTTTTTTTCATGATAGGGTTGGAAGTGACTTGGTATTCACCAGGGCCACCCTTTGCCCTAAAATGGCCATGCCCACTTGTAGACCAGGCCGAATAAAACCTTGGTGACAGGCTTGTGTGGCCTGACTAATCCTCATGGGCTACAGCCCAACCTCAGCCTAAAATTGGGCTTGAGGATCGTAGCCCAATCACTGGTGAAGGAGAGGAGGAAAGTAAGGATAGAACTTGAAGAGAGTCAGGGAGAAGAGGAGTTTAAAAGACTGGATAGAGGGAAAATATGAGCTATGGTTTTAATTTTTTTTATGAACTTTGGAAGTAGCTATTTTAAATAATTTACATATTTGTTGTCTTATATTATTTATATTTAAGCCTTGGGTGGGGCTTGATTTAAAGTAAAGGTTGACAATCTATGCAGAAATAAACTTGATGCTTGAATTTAAATAACCTAAATTTAATCCAATTTCATGTAACAACCTTAGATTTCATTTAAAAAAGACTAGCCAGAAGTTATTGTTTAATTTTTTTAAATTTATATAAGTATTCAAGTTTTTTTTGATGATCAATATGTAACTAGTTATATGCATGCACAGGTTCTTCCATACTTCCTCATTTAAGCCTCCGGATCTTCATTAGGATTATAAGCTAAATTCAATTAAAATGAATCACAAACACTATAATTAGTCAATGACCCACATAAAAATATTTCATACTATAGTTTTTTCTAATTATATATATGGATTGTGAAATAAGACCACTTTGATACTATTTGTATCAGGCTTATCCAAAGGCTAGCTAGAAATTAATATTGAGTTTATTGATCCTAAATATATACCTACATGGGTTCTTATATTTTAAGTAATTTTTAACTCTCATTCAAGTGAGCGTAAAAAAAAAAAAAAAAAAAAAAAAAAAAAAGCCATTGCTTAGTATTCAATGCTAAAAGATTTGGACTAATAAGTGCAATAGCAATAATTTTTTTTTATTTTTTTATTTTTTATGTGAACAGAAGGTAGCAGGATGCCATCCTATAAATATATATATATATATATATATATATATCTTCAATCCACCCCTCCCAAGATTCTGGATTGTTCGGCATCAGTTAGATAGCCTTCTTTTTTTATTTTTTCCTTTGACTTTTTTTTCAAGAGTGAGTGCTAAAGCGTGCAGAACTCAAAAAAAAAAAGAAAAGAAAGAGAATTCAAGAAGGATTAGATGCTGACAAAATCTTTTTATCAAAAAATGCTAATAATTTTTTAATTAATTATTGTATTTAAGGAAATGCATGGCATAATAACTCCAAAAAATATTTTAATTTTTTTAAAAAAGTATCGATACAAATAAGTATTAATAATAGTCAAATTATATATATATTAAGAAAAGATAAGTGATGCGAACACACCGCAAATGAAACTAATAAAGAAAATCATAATCTAATAAAATATACAAAAATAGAAAAATGATAAAGAAGAAATTAATATGATCTATGTTTTATGTTAGAATAGTCTTGGTATTATTGAAAGCTTTGTTATTTCTAAATAAAGATGTTGAGTGTGGCTTGGATATTTTTGGTGAGATACAATTTATTACCCGATCTAAATATTTTGTGAAGGAGATTCAAGTGAAATTTTTTTTAGGCGTGGCATATTTTGATATTTTCTCTTTGCTTTAAAATTTAGTGACTATATATGATAATCACATCTTTTATTATTTTAGTAGCCTTACACTGTAAAGAATATTGCTTATTCTCTTTATACTTCATTTTCTGATATAGCAAAATCTCATCCCAACTTTCTCCATGAGCATGGGCCAAAGGCCAAACTATATTTTATTTTCATACAGGAATTGCTTGCTGTTATTTTATATTTCATACTAATTAATAGATAATATTATAATAGAAGGTATGATATTTTAATGGGGATTTGACATTGGAGATAGAACATGTAGATTAATACCTATAAGCTGAATCATGGAGAGTTCCCTGAGGCTCTAGTATAATCTTATATGTGGAGAGTTGGTGGATGAATCTATTTGTTTGTCTTTACTCAACCAGATTTTATGGCTCTAGTCGATCTACAACTCCTATTATTATTCTTTTTTGTACTTTTGTTTTCTGGGTTTTGCTCCTTTGGACCTGTATAGATCCATACTTTGATATTTAAATAGTTGATGAGGTGGTCTACAGATGACAATACTAGCACATAAATTTTCTCAATGTACAAATGTATATGTCTGCTTTGACTTGAGCCAAAGTAGTCAATTATATGGGTTAATTTCCATGAATGATTTAAATTAAAAGAATGCTACAAGTTTGGTAGATGCACAAGAAATTGTAACTCCACCATCTTTTGGGATTTTTTTTTTTTTTTTTTTTTTTTTTTGTAAAATAACTTGGACTAAAGAATATCTCCTGAACTCAACTGATAATGTCCATGTAAAGAAAGGCAATGGACCCATAACCCATCAGAAACTTCTTGTAAAATAACTTGCATGTAAATATGAAATCACTTTAATGGTACGGGTGGACATCCCTTCCTTTTCATCAAAAATATATATATATATATACTAAGTTACCAACAGGGAACCCAAAGAAAGAAATCTAACGGAATGATAAGGCATCTGGAACATATAATTAATTAAGTGAAGCCCGCCTGGAATTGGAGAGACGCGTGCAATTACCCGTTGGCGCCAGAAGAGAAAGTAAAATGCTGATAGATAATTAGAATTAGAACAAACAAAGTGAAAATGTAATCAGCGAAGACTGAAACCTGAAAACAAAAACAAAAAAGGTTAGTAACGAACCTTTCTTCTTCTTTTTTTCCTTCCTTTTTTTTCTTTTGGTTTTCCTTTTTTTCTTTCTTCTTTTTTCCTCATTTTTGCTACAAGTTTCCCAATCTTTCCTTCCATCTCCATACCGTGAAGAACAGCAAGTCGAAAATGGGGGCAATCCCATGAAGCCCAATGATGATGCATGAGCGAACAAGAGTATATGCTTGCGTGATAATAACTAGGAAATAGAGTCATAGCAGCGGTAAAGATCAGTTGAATGCAGGTACAAATGCAAAGAAGTATTCGAATATATAGATACAGCCATCATATTGAAGCCAACAAGTTGGACAGCAGTGAAGATATACCCAACATGTAGGTAGGAAGGAACAATAATGAAGGACAAGAAACAATTGACTAGAGATCCAGCAGACACTTGAAAGGCGAAATGATACCAGCCATGCATGGTGATTGTAAGCTGAAGTTTCAAAAGGATGGTACATCTGATCCCTCTGAATTTCTTGTATGTTGTATTTAATTCTTGAAGTTCCCATAGTACATGAAGCTTGAAGAGTTGAGAGAATGGGTTGACTTGAATACAATATTATGGTGGTTGAGGATGTCCCTTGCTTCATAACATTCAACATAGCGCATCTTAGCACTGTAGAAATGGCCATAAGCGGTCCAAGCCGATGAGTCAAAATACGAACCCATGTAGAAAATGTGTCGAGAGCAGCAGCAAGATTAACATTTGTATTCCCCACCTGCTTTTTGTATTTTCTCTCCTTCTCGCTCTCATTCTTTTTTTCTTTCCTTCTCTTTCGATTCAATCTTTTTTCTTCCTTTACTCCACATCTTGCATCTTACACAACTTAATTTTGACGACCCTCCAATGCTTTTTTTTTTTTTCTTTTTTTGCCCCTACAATAACTTATTATCCATAAGTAACCAGTTTGGATGGTAATGAGAGGGAGGACAAAACAAGGTGGCACAACTAATCCAAGTACCACAGCAAGCCCAGAATAACCCATGATATATAACATATGGAAGGATAAGAACAAGCAGAAATCCGCTAATCCCCTTCTCCCCAATATTATGATTAAGATGATCCTCCATGATGAAAATATATGAAAAGACAAACAATGTCCAAGAAATCCTTAGTGGATGATGCATCTGTAGAAGGTGTTTATCAACTAAACCTACTCCTACAATGCGTTGGCCCTCCCTGTAATGTGATACGCTAGCTGAACCAGTTTCCTGTTCCCCTACCACCTTAGATACCACTGAATAGCCTGCTTGTGCAACAGTGAAAACAGCAATAGGAAGATTGGTAGAATACATAGAGTTATGCTTAAAATACAAATAAGTGAATGCAAGAAGTTCTGAGAAGATTGAAGCAACACCAACAGCACGTCAAGCGGTGCGGTACAACCAAACAGACTATAAACTTCAAAGCATGACGAAGTAAGCTGGCAGTAGATCATGCATCTCAGACCCCCTAGGGATCTCTCGTATATTGAATACCATATACATCGGCCTGTAACAGATATCGACACTAAATATCAACGACAACCTCAGATGATCCAATTTATTATACTTCTTTCCAACAATGTGCAGGCTGCTAATGATCCAATTGCAAAATCTAGGAGAATTCCTTGTGAGGAAATCAAGGCATGCTACTTCTCCTGTTCACTGATGCATGCTGGATATTATACGGCGATGAGGCCTCATAAATCCTCTATTTTTGTGGGTTGTTGCTATGGCGTCTTAGATTTATTATTTCTTAGGTCCAGGTGTCTTATAGTTCTATCATGTTCTTTGATTACAATTAAATATGTTATCACTATATTTTTTTTGATGCACCATGTAATAATGATATTTTGTATTTTTTTTTAATGATTTTTAATAACAGATCTACTTCCACATTTATCTGAGCTTTGGTTTGAGGATCTGTCAAAGTTCAAATCTTGATGGTCTTGGGTTGGGTTGCAACTATCACAATGAATAACTTTTAAGCATGGCACCCAATCTTTGCCGTCTTTTGAGCTCATGATCTCTCCCTCTCTCTCTCTCTCTCTCTCTCTCTCTCTCGCCCCCCCCCATACATTCATGCATATATATATATATATATATATATATATATATATATATATATAAAGATACATACATATGCATGCATACATACATACATACACACCTTCAGGACTGAAAAAAAATGCTGGAAAAAAAAACAGGCGCCTTCAGGCACTTCAAAAAAAATAAAAAATACGTCTGAAGATACCTTCAATTTTTTTTTTTTTTTAGGTGATGCTTTTTTTTTCAGCCTGAAGGTGCCTTCAGGGCTGAAAAAAATAGAATCTTCAGGCGCCTGGAGGCGCCTTCAATTTTTTTTTCATGTGCAGGTACGTACCTATTTTTTCAGTTCTAAAGATGCATCTTTTAAGGCACCTATTTTCAGAGATATGTGCTGATCCAATGGTTGGGGATCCGATCGAATATGGACTAGGATTTGATCGATCAAAGTCCAGTCTACCTCATATATATATTTCAATCTTAATTTTTGAAAGTTGAAAACCTCTTTTTTTCAATTAAAAGATAGAAAACCTATAATTTGGCCAAGCTCATAAGAACTCAAGGAGGATCGAATCTCATCTTCAATTGATTTCAACCATAAAGTCTTACTTGTCTCCTTTTGGCAAGGAAAAGAAACCTTATCCTAAATTTTGATGGTAGACCCATACCAAACCAACCAAACTAGCATTTTGAATCAAGTTCATTCTTTTTCCATTAAAAAAAAATAAATTAGTTAATTAAATAAAAATGATTTCTATCAAAATATTCTAATTTTAAGTTAATTCTACGCATCCTAAAATGAGTAGCATTTCTACTAAATCTAAATTAATCCAACCCATTCATAATCTTCAAATAAAAAAAAAATTTCTACATACCACGGGCGGTGTAGCTCCGCACTCACCTCTTACGGTGATTGGCTTACGCACGAATCTGGAGTGAATTTTTTTTTCGAACACTATACTCCAGTTCCACGTGCAAGCCAATCATCATGGACGGTGAGCACGGAGCTACACCGTCTATGATGTAGAAAAAATTTTCTCTTCCAAATATTATCACTGCAACATTGTGCGGTGATTGGACCAAGATGAATGCATAGAAAACTCACCTCCATATCTTCAACTCTAATCTTGCCCAACTTGACCTCAGGATCCATTTATACAATTTAATCCAAATTCGGGTTGTATTGCAGTAGTTTGAGATTTGTGCAAGGTTTGATCCAATAGTTGATGTTGAAAAAAAAAAAAAAAAAGGTTAATCACTTTTTTGCGGGAAAGATACAAGCTGAACGCATTTAATCCAGCTTGATTAGGTTTTGGCAGGTTGTTATTAATGACAATTAGGGGTGAGACAAAAATGGATAAACCACGAGAATGTCCCGGTAAGACCTTATTATATAACCTCGGCTGCAGCCGAGAAATTATTGCATGGACCAGGGTCCATGTAGACCTGGGCAAATCTCAGAGCATACGCACGGTGGATCTCGGGAATTGGTAATGTGGCGTGTTATCTACCGTGGGATTCCGCGTGGTCCATTGGACCTGATCCAACTATTGATTCGACGTTGCAGCCCGAACCGGTCGAGTTGGATATCTCGGAGTCCATCGGGAGGGATTCCACACCCTTCAGAAAGCATTGCGGAGCGACGTGTTAAAAGGCCTTCCCTTGGTCTGGGGTTTGGGTTCCCTTCGGATAGACGGAAACTGTCCAAGGCCGCTCCCAGAAACACCTAAAACCCTGCTCGATTGTTTTCTCCGCAGCGAGGCAAAGGAAATGGCCACCGCGGTGGTTCTCCGAGCCCTGCGCCGGCGAGATCTTTCCAGATCTGTAAGCTTCTCGATTCGAGCCTTCTTTTTCTTGCCTTTTTTTTTAGTTTTATTCCTTCTCTGTCACTATTTTCTTTTCCAAATCAAGGGTTTGAATTAAGAATTAGGCTCTGGAGTGATCTAATAAACCTGATGGAATTGTCATGTCGTCTGGGGTTTCTGATTCAATTTTTGGACATCGCCCATGTTCTTGGAAAACCATTAAATTTTCCGTTTGTTCTTATATTTTTACTCAGCGATTTTTTATTTTTCGTGGCTAACTAGCTAGCGTCGAGATAACCAACTTTACTACTATTGCGATTGATCTGGTATTATTATTCCTAAATAGCTTCTGTCAAGGTAACCATACTGTACTTTGAAAATCCTTGTATTTCGGTACTTATATTATTTAAAATTTTTATGTGAGGGTTGTTTTTTATTAATGCTTTGTAGAAGAATGTATGCTTCATGTTAAATAGAGTGATTTTTTTGGCCCTTTTATTTTTTTATTTGATCCTATCATTCTTCGTCAAAGAGAAAGCTGTAGCGCTGAGCTATACTCTCTATTATACTAAGCTTGGTTATCATTTATTTTTGTTCCTAGGAAAGTTTTCAATGGCATCTTCTGACATGTGCTAAGAGAAATACTTGGTGTAGCGGCGCAGCCTGCGGGGCTCATGCACGGGGTTAGAAGAAAAAAAAATTTTTTGGGCACCATGTTTGATCCTACAATTGTGTGCAAAGAATTTCTCCATGTGCTTAGAGGTGGGCACCGGGCCGGGCCGGCACGAACTGGGCGTGCCAGGCACGGCCCGCTTAGCACTGTAGTGGGCCATGCCTGGGTTGGGCTGAGATTTGGTGGCATGCGGGCCTAGCACGGCCCTCCAGGGCCTAGGCTGGCACGGCCCACCAGGCCTAGCACGGCACATGGCACGGCCCATATGGGCCTTGGCATGATCCTGTGGCATGCTATAGCTTTTTTTAAATTTTTATTTTTAAAAATAATTTTTATAAAATAAATTAAGTTGGTGGATAAATAAAAAAAATATAAGATATTAAATTTTTTTTATAAAAATAAAAATTATCTTGTAATGGTGGAGGGTTTGGCGTGGACCCCTACCAATTTATTAATATAAATTAAAATTATATAAAAGATGGAGGGCGGCTAGGCCTAACCTCCAGGATACAAAGCAAGAGAATTGATAAGAAAATAGAGATGACTCATCTCAACAAATAAAAAGTAAAAATGTATAATTTTTAAAAATTAAGAATTAAAAATAAATCTTACTAATTATCTATTGTATTTGTGTCGTTCTCATCATCAGATCCAGTATCATGTTCCCCTTTGTTCTGAAGTCTTGCCTCCGCATCCAGCCAATCTTTGAAGCAGAGCAGTATCTCAACTGTCTCGTTCGTCATCCTACTTTCTTTTTATCTAAAATGCACCGACCTGCACTGAAAGTTGATTCTAATGCTACTGTGGACATCAGCACAGCTAAAATATCACGTGCAATTGCAGACATAATAGAATATTGATTTTTTATATTCTTCCATCAGGCCAATACATCAAGATTTTCTATTTGATTTTCATCTAATGCAGAAGATATATCATTTCTTAAATAAAATTTTAATTCATTACTTAAAGATGAAGAAGATGCAGATGAAGAAAATACATGCGAATGTCTTCTATGTGCAAGAAATGAAAAAATAGATGATGAAAGAGAGGTACTAGAAGTTGATTATGAAGATGATGTGGACTATCTAGATCCACGAAGCTTTTCATCATATAATGCAAAAATATCATGAAGGAGCTAAGTTACCTCGGCTTTAGATTCTTTAGAATCATGATTCATATATCTATCAATTTCATTAAGTAAAATATGTACGTTACTTAATTTGATCCATGGATCAAATACAACAGCTAAGTTATGCATAGGACATACCATATCCCAATACTGATTCTATTTCTTTTCCATTTCATAAATAATAGGTATTAAAATATCATCAAATCTATATTGTGCAAATTGATCACAAATTATATATGCTTGTTGTAAAAATGCACAAGAAGTTGGAAAATAAACACCAGAAAAAGTATTTGTAGCATTATAAAAACTAACTAAAAAATCTTCTAAAATTTTTTCTTTTTTTCAATCATTTTCAGTCAAAATAAATCCTAATCCACGATCATTTATATATGCATTTAATAAATTTTTATATGGATATGCATCATGAATCATCATATATGTAGAGTTCCAATGGATAACTACATCAAGTTTAAATTTTTTAAAACGTTTACCGTGGTCTAAACATAATTGTTTAAATTCTTGCAATCGTGTTCTTGAAGCATGAATAAAAGATACTGCATTCCTAATTTTTGTAATTATATCTTGAACCATCCCATTCCAGCTTGAATAGAAAGATTCAAAATATGACATGCACATCTAATATGAAATAATTTTTCATTAACAATAGGACGAAAAGAGTCTTTCAATAATTGAATAGCTACATTATTATTAGATGCATTATCAAATGTAACAGACATAATTTTGTTACTAATACTATATGCAGCTGCAGTTTGATAAATAATATTAGAAATTTGTTGACCAGAATGGGGATAATTAAAAAAATGAAAAGCAAAAATACGCTTATTTAATTGTGAATCATTATCTATATAATGAGCAATAACAGAAATAAAACACATACTACCTACATATGCAGTCCATATATCAGAAGTTAATTATACTTTTGCATTTAAAATAGAAAGATTACTAATTAAATCATGCTTCATTGCTAAATAATTTGTCATAGCTACTCTTCTAAATGTACGTCTGGTTTTTCTATAAGCGGGTTGTAAAGCTAATTGAATATATTCTTCAAAATTAAAAAATTCATATAAACTAAAGGATAATTCATCTCTAACTATCCATTTTACAAGTATCTTTCTTTGATTTTCATGATTATAGGCAAAAGTTCCAACAAGAACACCTTCTTGTGTATTAAGAGTGCTTTGAAGAGGAGAATCACTTATCCTATAAGATTCTTGATGTCTCTTCAAATGACCAGTTCTTTTAGTACTGGCACAACTATATAATCTGGCACATTTTTTACATTTTGCCTTATAGATTCCATCTATCAAAACTCTATCGAAATCATTCCACACAGTGCTAGTCCTCTTACAGGAAGAGGATCCAACTTTCTCAGAAGAGGCTTCAGAGGGAGCAGAAAGAGGTTCTTCCTCCTTCGAAATAGAAAGAGAAATGTCGGCATGCCCAGCGACACCGACTATACTTTCATCATCATAACTTGCCATTTAAACTAAGTAAATGTAAAAAAAATAAAAACTAATCAGTAACTAGCAAAAGAAAATTAAATTGTAGAGTTAAAGAGGAAGAAGAGGTGGAGTTGAGACTAGAGAATTGGAAAGTCGGAGGAGAGGATCGGGCCGTCGGAGGTTAGATAGCTGGAGAGCCAGATTTGTGGAGCTACCCTTAAACTACGATCTTCAAAAGAGAGATGCTTTCTCCTTTTGTATGACTCTTGAATTGCTAAACTATAATTGCTACGTACTAAATATTTAATGGTAGAGAGAAGAATTGCTAGAAGAGAGAACAAATAGAAGTAGGAAGATTAAAGAGAGAGAATTGGTTTGATGAATTGATGTGGTGAGAATGAAAGAGGAAGGCTCTATTTATAGAAGTTCTAAATTTTTATTTTCCTAAAATATCCCTCAATCTAGCCGTTTTTTGGCTGTTGAAGCGATTAAAATGGTAAAAACAAGAAAACTAGCCGTTTTAATCCTTAAAAAATAAAAAAAATTCAGTTTTAGTCGTTACGGACTGACCTGGCCCATTTCAAGCCGTGTCGGGCATGGCCCGTTTGGAGCCGTTGCGGGCTGTGCCTAGCATGACCCGTTTGGAGCCATTACAGGTTGGGCCAGGCACAGCTCGTTAAGGCTAAAAAAAAAAAGGGGGGCTTGACGGGCCAACGGGCCATGCCAGACCTGGCCTGCCAATTCTCGGGCCTAAGGCCGTGTCGGATGGGGGTTTTATGCTTGCTATGTTGTGCCAGCATGGCCCGTTTATGAGATGGGCTGTGCTTGGCACGGCACACTATAGTACCAGGCCCGTTGGGCCTGGGTCGAGCCGAGCCAGGCATGGCCCGATGCCCATGTCTACATGTGCTAATGGAAGGCGTGGAAATTGAGCCAATATACTCCCATGGGCCGATGGGCGTGTAAAGGATGTTATTTTATGTGGCATTCTATTATTATAACTAGCTTATAACCTCGTGCTATGCACGGGATATGAATTTTTTATAAAAATATTTTTATTTATTAATATATTAATATATATTATATATTTTAAAATAATTAAAATAATAAAATATATATTTTATATATAATATAGATTATAAGTTATTTATTAATTATATATTTTTTAAAATTTAAAATTTTATCTTTATATATATTAGATGTCACATTCAAAGCTTGGACTAAGCTAGAGTTTCAAATTTCAAACAAGAACCATCCCTCTATCTCTCCCTCTTCATACTATGTACCTCTAAATAATTGTCAAGCAAACTGCCAATCTATTCTCTCTCTAAAGCCTAATACCTAAATGATGTTCAGCTAAACTATCACTTTTCTTCCTTCAAAAGATTGACACATACTACTACTTTCTATAACTTCCCATCATCCACTGTAGTCTACATCTCTGCTGAAAATAGATCAAATTTGACAAAAATCATTCATCACATAGTTCTAATCATTAAAATAATTAACATATCATTAATTCAAATAATATAGTCTGAAATAATTCATAGATTATTCACTAATCTCATAACAATCAATTTTCTTATCTTTTACTCTTTAAAATATATTTTTTTATAAACTGCCCCATAAATAAAGTTTAACCCATATTTTTTCCTCTTTATTTAATCTTTGAATTATAAATTATTACTAACTTTTAAATTAAAAAATTAAATAAAATTTTTAAATAAAGCATTCTAGCTTCTCTCCCTAAAATAATAAAATCCTATTCTTCTCTCTCCTATCTTCCTCTGATGGTAAGGAAAAATAGAATCCTCCCTCCTCTCTCTATATCTTTTTGACCATCATTTACTTTTTCATGCTATTCTTCTTCCTCCTAACCTTCACCCAACTTCTCTTATCCTCCACCCACACTCTCACCCACAACAACAGAGCCCTCCACCAGTCCTGCTCCCCCTAACCTCCTCTCTCCCCAGCCCAATCCTCTTACCCTTCCTAAATAATGCAGAAGCCTCCGTCTTCAGGATCTCCTAGATCTCGCAACCCACTCCCTTCCCCCATCCTTCCTTTCTAGCAAGTACTCTCTCCTCTTCCCCTTCCCCCTCTTCTCCACCACCCTTTCCACCTCTGCCCACTCATATACCTCCTCCTCTAGCTTCGCCGCCACCGCCGCTAGCCCCGCCCGCCTCCAAGCACCACCACCGATGTTGCCGCCAACACCTCCCTGGCCAGATCCAGCGCCATTCCACCCCGCCATCCACCGTCGTTGCACCTGCCCCAGCCTGGCCAGATCCAGGGCCATTCTCCTCCGCCATCCACCGCCGTCGCACCCGCCCCGGCCTCCAGTAGCGCCCATAATGTCGCCGCTCGCTCGTAGCCTACCACCACTTGCAATGGCATCAGCCCCCCTTACTGGCCCTCTCCTTTCGTCCCACGTCTACTCCAATTGATGCACTCATCCGAACCTTGCTCGCCTTCCACCTTCTTCTAGTTCTTCGTCCTCAGGAGTTTCAATCGGGTGGAAGGCTTGAAGCAAACGAAGTGGGTCGGTTGAAACCTCTAGTTCTTGCCGTTCTTGTTCTCTCTTCCTTTGCTTTGGTTGCAGAGAGCTAGGTCTCAAGGATGGATCTTGGCATGGGCTTGGGTGGTCATCGGAGTCAATGTTGGAACAGAAGGTGTTGGGGATAAATCTGCTCCTACTGAAGTTTAGTCTAATGCTCAGCCTAATACAACCGGTAGTCACGGAAGAGCTTTAGCTGACGAGCCTTAGTCGAACTCCTTGAACCAGCTGAATTTCTCAGCGGTCGAGCTCTAGTCGAACTTCTCAGCGGTCGAGCTCCAGTCGGACTCCTATAAGAGCCGAACTTCCTCCGTATTCCTTCAGTCGGATTTTCACGAGAGCCGAACTTCCTTCGCACTCCTCCAGCCGGACACCCACGAGAGTTCGAGTCGGACTCCGACGAGAGCCGAACTTCCTCCGTACTCCTCCAGTCGGAGGCCCACGAGAGCCGAACTCCCTCCACACTCCAGTTGGATGCCCACGAGAGCCGAACTTCCTCCGCGCTCATTTAGTCGGATGTTTACGGGAGTCGAACTCCTTCTGAGCCTCCCCTTCAGCCGAACTTCTATCGAAGCCAAACTTCTTCCGAGCTTTTCCTTCGATTGAACTTCTACAGAAGTCGAACTCTTTCCGAACTTTTCCTTCGGCCAAACTCTTTCAGGAGCCGAACTCCTTCCGAATTTCTTCCTCAGTCAGATTCCTCCAGCGGATTGCTCTCGAATAATCCCCATCAGACGTATTCTCCTCAGGAGTCCAAACTCCTTTGGAATTGATATATGCCGAAGTCCACCAACCAACGCCTGCTTTCTCAGAGCTACGGCTATTAAATCTCGACGAATGGTCGCCATCAGTCTGCCACAGATGACGCTATCGAACGATATGGCGCTACTGGACGGTATGGCTGTCATCATCAGCCTGACGATACCTTTCCTTCCGTACCGAACTCATCAGGCCTCGAGTGGCCCGTTGCCAAACAGCTGCAGCTGTCATCATCAATCAAGCTCCGCATATAAAAAGGGATCCTCTAGATACGTTTTCTCTAAGCTCTCCTCTCTCCCTCTAAATGCTCTGTCAAACTCATTCCTGAGCACTCCATTTTTGTTTGTCAGAAGAGCTGACTTGATCGACGGAGGATTCTGCCGGAGCCATCACCACCGACTCTGAACGGGATTTTTGCAGGTCACCAGCGGTGACCTCATCCTCCTCCACTCCAGCTCTTCTGGTGTCGACCAGATTCTGCACCAACAGAATTGGCGCTAGAAGGAGGGTCGCCTCTGTTCTTGAGGTATTCTTGAGGTCTTCTTGTTCTTAAAGGAGTGCTCAGCAATAATCTCTCTCCTTTCTCTTCAGAAATCTCTCTTCTTCCTCTCTAGAGTTTTTTTCCGAGAAAAAATGCCTCCCAGAAGAGCTTCGATCCGACGATCGACGGCCTCCGTGGCCTGATCCCATCCAAATCCATCTACTCCTGCTTCAGCCCCGGCAACTCAGGTTCTTTCTGTAGCCGCGGTAGATATGAAGCAGTTCAACCTGCTGATGCAGCTGGTTCAGGGCCTCATTGAGATGGTGCAGGCCATGCAGTGACTTCCGACGGTGACTCCACCAGAAAACCCGATATCAGGATGTCGGGAATCGGCTCTTAGGAAGAGTACTCGAGCTAGCGTATCTGTCGCCCCTGAGAAGGAGAAATAGAGAGCAGAGGATCCATGTTCAGATCATGGTTCTACTCTGGAGGAGACCTTTCCCATTTGTAGCCGGAAGCCCCCCAAGATCTGCAACCAAGATGACACCCTCGATCACAGATTGCGGGAGATGGACCAATGGATTAAGGAACTCCGCCATGTCACCCTGGCTCGTTATGACGATGTCTGCACCAATCATTCTTTCTCTTCCCAAATTATGTAAGAGCCCATTTCATCGAGCTTCAAGCTCTCTTAATTTGAAAGCTACGATGGAACCTTTGATCTAGTCGATCATTTGGAGGCCTTCCGGACCATGATGCTACTCGATGGCACACCAGACGCCATATTATGCCGAGCTTTCCCATCTACCTTAAGGGGGGCAACAAGAAACTGGTACTCGACGTTGAAGTCGAGTACGATCTTTTCTTTTGACCAGATGAGCCATCAGTTCGTGGCTCACTTCATCAGCAGCCGACGTTCGCATCGAGGTTCGGATTTTCTGATGAATGTCAAGCAGAAGTAGGAAGAATCTATTCGGGCTTATGTCATCCGATTTAACACTGCTGCTTTGGAGGTCTGGAATCTGGACTAGTCTGTTGCCATGGTCGCACTCAAGGACGGCCTTCAGAAGAATGATTTGCTGTTCTTCCTGGAGAAGAAGTATCTTAGGGACTTCGTCGATCTGCTGGTTCGGGCCGAGAGATATGCCCGTGCGGAAGAAGCCTTCAAGTTGAAGGATGAAGAAGCCTTAGGAGAGCGGCGAGCGGACGAGTATAATAGATCCACTGCCGATGGAGGGTCGAGTGAAGTTCGACCGCGCTCACGGACTCCTCCTGGGCGCAAGCAAGCCCAAACTCCTCGAGCTCGTCATTAAGGAAGCTTCGACAGAAGGGCGCGAAGAAGTCCTCCTTTTGAAAGGTTTCACAATTATGCCCCCCTTAACGCTCCTTAAACTCAAGTTCTGATGGAAATTAGGAGTCAGCTACCAAGATCAGAGGAATTACGATCTCCTCCGAACAAGCGCAATCGAAGCAAATACTGTCTCTACCATCGTGACCACGACCACGATACTGAGGAATGCATTCAGCTTCGAAACGAAATTGAGGAGCTCATTAGGAGGGTTCGGCTGGGTCAATTCCTCCGATGCCAGCCTGAAGCAAGAGAAGATCGGCCAAGGGCGCTGCCGTAGCCAAAACCATCCATGATGGGGGAACAACAAGGAGGTCGGCCGTCTTCCGGCGTCATTAACATTACCTCTGGGGGCCTTGGTACTTCGACGATCCATCATCTCTCAGCCTCAGAGCCAAAAGGAGCTTGCTCCAAATTGAGAAAACCAGCATGAGATAGAGGAGGTCGTCCGGTCCGGAGCTTATCACCTGAAGGAACTCGGAGGAACAACGCTTCCACGACTCTGAAACACAGAGAATCTAGAAATGTGCTGTCAGTAATTTTTCTTCAATAAAATTTCTCCATTTCGATATTGTTGTTTCTTGGTGTAGAAACTGTGGTAATAGGAAAGAAGCAATCAATAGTGGTCGTGTTAGGAACAGGAAGAGAACCTCGTTTTAACATAAGCAGGTCAAAGTCCTTTAATCTCGGTCAGAGATAAGATCTCTCCCAAGCATCCGAGTCAACTCGGCTAGAGATAAGATCTCTTCCGAGCGACCGAGCCAACCTCGGTTGCAGGAGATAAGATCTTCCCCAAGCTTCAACCTCGGCCAGAGATAAGATCTCTTCCGAGCGACCGAGTTAACCTCGGCTAGAGATAAGATCTCTTTCGAGCGACCGAGCCAACCTCGGCTGCAGGAGATAAGATCTTCCTCGAGATTTATCTTCAACCATGGCTGCAGGAGATAAGATCTCCCCCGAGCTTCAACCTCGGCAGCAGGAGATAAGATCTTCCCCGAATTTCAACCTTGGCTGCAGGAGATAAGATCTTCCCCAAGCTTCAACCTCGGCTAAAGATAAGATCTCTCCCGAGCGATCAAGTCAACCTCGGCTAGAGATAAGATCTCTTCTAAGCGACCAGGCCAACCTCGGCTGTAGGAGATAAGATCTCCTCCGAGCTTCAACTTCGGTAGGAGATAAGATCTAAGATCTCTTCCGAGCGTCCGAGTCAACCTCGGCCAGAGATAAGATCTCTTCCGAGCGATCGAATCAACCTCGGCTAGAGATAAGATCTCTTTCGAGCGTCCGAGTCAACCTCGGTTAAAGATAATATCTTTTTCGAGCGATCGAGTTAACCTCGGCTAGAGATAAGATCCCTTCCAAGCGTCCGAGTCAACCTCGGTCAGAGATAAGATCTCTTCCGAGCGACCGAGGTTGGGATAGCGCCTGAGTCAACCTCGGTCAGAGATAAGATCTCTTCCGAGCGCCCGAGTCAACCTCGGCTAGAGAAGATAAGATCTCTTCTGAGCTTCAACCTCGGTCAGAGATAAGATCTCTCCCGAGCGATCGAGTCAATCTCGGTTAGAGATAAGATCTCTTCCAACCGACTGAGCCAACCTCGGCTGCAGGAGATAAGATCTCTCCCGAACTTCAACCTCGGTCAGAGATAAGATCTCTCCGAGCGTCCGAGTCAACCTCGGCTAGTGATAAGATCTCTTCCGAGCGACCAAGCCAATCTCGGCTGCAGGAGATAAGACTTCTCTGAGCTTCAACCTCGGCTAGAAATAGATCTCTCTCGAACGTCCGAATCAACCTCGGCCAGAGATAAGATCTCTCTCGAGCGACCGAGTCAATCTCGGCTAGAGATAAGATCTCTTCTGAGCGATCGAGCCAACCTCGGTTGCAGGAGATAAGATCTCCTCCAAGCTTCAACCTCAGCTAGAGATAAGATCTCTCTCGAGCGACTAAGTCAACCTCGACTAGAGATAAGATCTCTTCCGAGCGATCGGGCCAACCTTGGCTACAGAAAATAAGATCTCCCCCGGCCAATCTTGGCTGCAGGAGATAAGATCTCCCCCAAGCTTCAACCTCGGCTACAGGAGATAAGATTTTCCCTGAGATTTATCTTCAATCTCGACTGCAGGAGATAAAATTTCTCCCGAGCCAACTTGGCAGCAGAAGATAAGATCTCTCCTGACTCGGCTGCAGGGATAAGATCTCTCCCGAGCTCCTCGCGGATAAGTCGAAACCTCGGCTAGAGATAAATCTCTCGAGTTCGGCGGATCTCTTCCGAGTGATCGGGCCAACCTCAGCTGCAAGAGAAGATCTCCTCGAGTTTCAACCTCGGCAGGAGATGATCTTTTTCGATCTTTCGCAGGAGATAAGATCTCTCCCGAGCCAACCTCGGCAGCAGGAGATAAGATCTCCCTCGAGCTTCGATCTCGCTGCAGAAGATAAATCTTCCCCGAGCTTTGACCTTGTCTGCAGGAGATAAGATCCTCTCTCGAGCGATCGGACCAACCTCGGCTGCAGGAGATAAGATCTCCCCCGAGCTGAACCTGGCTAGAATAAGATCTCTTCCGATCGATCGATCAACCTCGTTAGAGATAAGATCTCTTCCGAGCGACTAGGCCAACTCGGCTGCAGAGATAAGATCTCTCTCAGCTTCAACCTCAGTTAGGATAGATCTCTCGACGATCGAGCAATCTCGCTAAAGATAAGATCTCTCCCAAGCGATCGGACCAACCTCAGCTGTAGGATATAAGATCTCCCCGAGCTTCCTCGGCGCAGGAGATAAGATCTCTTCCGAGCTTCAACCTCGGTCAGAGATAAGATCTCTCCCGAGCGA
Source organism: Cocos nucifera (assembly GCA_006176705.1). Taxonomy (NCBI): domain Eukaryota; kingdom Viridiplantae; phylum Streptophyta; class Magnoliopsida; order Arecales; family Arecaceae; genus Cocos; species Cocos nucifera. The sequence goes on from QRFJ01000056.1 coordinate 2,581,111, forward strand.
CCAAGCTAACCTCGGCTGCAGGAGATAAGATCTCCCCCGAGGAGTTCAACCTTTAACCTCGGCTGCTGGAGATGATATCTCCCCCGAGGAGCTCAATCTTTGACCTCGGTCGCAGGAGACGAGATTTTCTTCAATCTCGGCTGGAGACGAGATCTTCCACGAGCTTTAACCTGAACTGGCGCAGAGCCCTGAAGAGGATTTTGGCAGTCGTCTTTTCTACACTTCCTTCGAATTTCGAACTCAGAAGTAGGGAGGACTATTGTTGGGGAAAAACCCCGCTCTTGCCGAAGTTCAGTCTGATGGTCAGCCTAATGCAACCAGTAGTTATGGAAGAGCTTCAGTGGATGAGCTTTAGCTGAACTCCTTGAACCGACCAAACTTCTCAACGGTCGAGCTCCAGTCGAACTTCTCAACGGTCGAGCTCCAGTCGAACTCCTACGAGAGCCGAACTTTCTCGTACACTTCATCGGACCCACGAGGTCGACCCCTCCGCACTCCTCCAGTCGGACGCCCACGAGAGCTCGAGTCGAAACTCCCACAAGAGTCGAACTTCCTCCGCACTCCTCCAGTCGGACGCCCATGAGAGCCGAACTCCCTCCGCACTCCTCCAGTCGGACGCCTACGGGAGCCGAACTCCTTCCGAGCTTCTCCTTCGGCCGAACTTCTCCTTCGACTGAACTTCTTTCGAGCTTTCCCTTCGACCGAACTTCTATAGAAGCCGAACTCTTTCCGAACTTTTCCTTCGGTCGAACTCCTCCAAGAGCCGAACTCCTTCCGAACTTCTCCCTCAGTCGGATTCCTCCAACGGATTACTCCCGGATAATCTCCACCAGACGTATTCTCTTCAGGAGTCTGAACTCCTCTGGAATTAATATATGTCGAAGTCCACCAACCAATGCCTGCTTTCTTAGAGCTACGGCTATTAAATCTCAACGAACGATCGCCATCAGTCTGCCATAGGCGACGCTACCGGACGGTATGGTGCTATCGGACGGTATGGCTGTCACCATCAGCCTGACGACACCTTCCCTTCCGTACTGAACTCACCAGACCTCGAGCGGCCCACTGTCAGACAGCTGCAGCTGTCACCATCAATCAAGCTCCATCTATAAAAAGGGATCCTCTAGATACGTTTTCTCTAAGCTCTTCTTTCTTCCTATAAATTCTCTGCCGAACTCATTCCTGAGCACTCCATTTCTGTTGGCCAGAAGAGTTGACTTGATCGTCGGAGGGTCCTATCGGAGCCACCACCACCGACTCCGAACGAGATTTTGTTTTGCAGGTCACCGGCGGTGACCTCGTCCTCCACTCCAGCTCGTTCCGACGTCGATCAGATTCTACAATAGGAGGTGTTAGTGCCTTTGGCTCCGAGTCTGACTTTGGTTCAACATGGACGTAGTTCATCCTCAGGGTCAGGTGCTAGTTCTTTTGTAGGGTCGACGCGAGTTGAAAAAAATTTATAGACACGTGGCATATAATAGGTTGATAAAAATTATATACGTGTCAAACGGAGGCAAAAGCCTCCATTTTAATATATATATATATAATAGATTATCATTATTTTTACTCTATGTATTGTTTATCTGTTCCATACAGATCATGACACGTGTTCTTCATAAAGATGTTCCATTTGTAAAAATGCTACTAATCACCCCAAAAAATGAGAGAAAATGAAAGTTGACCTTTGTTTTCTTGTCTTATGAGGTTAATCTAGATATTAAATCAATGATTCTTTTCCAAAAGAGCCAAAGAATCATTGACCTAATAAGGCCATAATTATCTAGCCCTGCCCAATGACCTTTGTTTGCTATATGATGGTCTAATATCTCATGTGCCTTTTCTTTTCTATTTAAAGTATAACATAACTAGTCGAAGACTCGGACATTGCGCAGGGCTAGATAATTATGGCCTGTAATTATTAAGATTTTTTAATAATAAATATTCTTTTTAGATGGTACAATAAAACTTATTTGAGAAGTTGAATTATAGCTTGTAATTATTAATATTCTTTTAATAATAAATGTTAATAATAAATATTTTTTCGATGGTATAATAAAATTTATTTGAGAAATTGAGTTACTGGTATACAGATCTATCCATCCATTATCCATATGGGTCAGGATAGGAGCTTATGTTTCACATTACAACTCATACTTATTAAAAAAATGATTCTTTTCCAAAAGATTGGTTTCTTTATGCAGTTTTTTAATCTACAAATTTTTTCTTAGTTCTCATGAACAATTTAGATTAGCCATATTTTTCAATTAAAAATAAAAAAAAGAAGAAACATTGAATTGGTTAAATATTTAAAATATTTTAAAAAAGAAATAATGTTTAATCCTTAAAATTTAATATTTTCAAAAAAAAATATAAGCCACAAAATCTTATGTCGAGTATCCACTATAATTCAATATCAATTTATGCAAAAACATGTATTATACACCATCGAATATTCATCCTTTTCAAAAGTGATATATCGCATATATGTTATTAAGTAAAATCTTTTTTATTTAATTATGATTTTATATCTTATCATTCATGCCTCATTAACATGATTTGGATCAATCAACAGTTATCTTTAGAATTTTAGACTAATTATGGTCACACTCCAGCTCATGACTAGTAGACTCAAGTAGTACATTCATATCCATGGTAGGGCTATTCTCAGTGCCATATTTCTGCACATGACGAACTATCCATAATGCCATATTTCTGTCAATGGTGGGATATTCTAAGTGCCATGTTATTGCCTATGGCGGGCTATTCTCGATGCCATGTTACTATCTATGACAAGGCTATTCATAATTTAATATGATTAATCCAAATATTTTTTTCTCGATTATCAATTTATTAATCTCAATTATACTAAAAAAATATTGTAAATATTATATTTCTTTTAAATTTTCTAATGGTCGGTATCACAATCCAAACCATCAAAA